>JAGFMF010011492.1:422770-581511 GCA_019455555.1 Galemys pyrenaicus | reverse complement strand
CCTGGCCGGCAGCAGGGATCGAACTCGTGCTGCAGTGGCTGCGATTTGCTTCGTAGTGCGTTGCTTAACCCACTGCGCCACCAGGGGAGGCCCCCAAGTATAAATTTAATCTTTGTAAAAGGGGCAGGCATATTTCTCCACATGGATGCACACAAACCCATGCAACTTAATACAAGGGAAATAAAACTTGCTGTCTAGTCAGTGAGATTTCCTAGAACACTCTCTGGCCATGTGAGGAACATGGGTAATTGAGTTTCTAGGCTTAGAGAATCAAGGGTGCAGAGAGGTCGCAAGCAGCTCCGAGACCAGCTGGGAGCCATCTGGAGAAGGAACAGTGTGTCCAAATAAGGCCAGTTTCCTGGAAGAATTGTACTCCTTTTTCTATACTCATGAGACTCTGGTTTTACTATCAAACCACAGACCTTGTACATAGTGCTCTTTTTGCTGCAGGGTGACCGTTAAAGGAATTGCCATATTCTGTGCTAAAGTAATCAGTTGTTTTTAATGAAACCATCTGACTTTTATAGGCTTCCAAGTTAGAGATACTTTGTGGATAAATCACTTGTCAACTTGACCCAGGATGAGAACTGGGTATTATCATGCTTTAATTGATTAATTAGAATAATTATAACCACCATAATTATTCATTCATTCAGTTATTCATCTGTCTTCTTTGCTTATTCTGAAAATTATGAGATGATCTAATGTAATGATGGTGATGATGATGATTGAATTTCCGGATCTCCTGCAACTGCAGAAGAGTAAACATTTCTCTGCCGAGGGCCTTTTCCCCCTGCTGCCAGTGCTCAGAAGTTGTCTCATTGCATTAAACAGGTTTTATCCCAACATGACTCCTAGCCACAAAGCATCCCCCACGCCCAGGTTATTATTAGAAGGCAGCTGATAAAACGGCAACCATCTTAAATTCTAGAAGCTTCTTGATGTCTCAGCTAGGGCCCTGCAGCTGTGATGTTGGGAGACAGTATAAGCAAAACCTGTTTGAGGGACTTTTCTTATTTTGAGTTCAAGATAAACCTCAGAAAAGCAGGTGCAACTTTAATCACCTGCTCCTGCCCAAGAGCCAAACTGAAGGCTTGTGGCTCCTCCCTCTGAGATAAGAATGCTCAGGGGTGAGTCATGGCTGTGCCCAGGTGTCAGCAGTGTTGGTGCCTTCTGGAAGCTCCGAGGGGGAGTCAGTTCCACTGGGCTTGCGGTGACATCACCCCAATGTCTGTCTCAATCTTCCCATCTTCCCTTGAAGAAGGTCAGTGTCTGTGACCTTCTTCTCTGTGTCTCGGCCTCTCTCCTTTCTCTTCTTTTTTTTTTTAAGATTTATTTATTTATGCATATAAGCACTGGGGTACAGGTCAGAGGTGTGGGGGGGGGTGAGAGGATTCACAGACAGCGGGGAGCAGAACAGGCAGATCAACGGAAGTGCACTGCTGAGGGGAGCAGCGGGCACAGCAGGAGAGGTCTGCTGCACCATGTGGTCCCCTCCCTGGCCGGCAGCAGGGATCGAACTCGTGCTGCAGTGGCTGAGGTCTGCCCCACAGTGTGTTGACTGACCCGCTGCGCCACCAGGGAGGCCCTCCTTTCTCTTCTAAGGATACCAGGCAATAGATTTAGGGCTCACCCTTCACCCAGCACAATCTCATTTTCAAATTCTGAACTACATCTACAAAACCCTATTTCTAAATCAGGCCACACTCTCTGGGTGCTAGGGCTTAGGATTTAGATGTATCTTTTGGGGGTCGCTATTCAATCCACTGCAGAGAACAAGACAAGATCTAGCTGTTCCTCAGCCTGCACCATTTACTATCATAGTGGCCTTTGATGATAAAATTTACCTTCATTTATCTAGAGCAGAGACTTCTCTCCATTTTTTTTTTCCCAATTCTCAAAGAGAAGTCACTCTGTGGCCCTTGTCAGAGCCTTAAAACTTGTCTTTTCTGGCTTCAAAAGATGCATTTTCTTGAAAAAGAGGTAAAGCACACAGTGGCTTAAAATGAATACTGTTGAAAATAAACTGGAAAGACATCTAGTAAATTTGCACTTTGAGAAGTTTCCAGGAAAGCAAGGTGAACCTGGTTAATGTGTGCGTGGGTGGTAAAGAAGGCATGAATCAAATTTCTTCAGGGAATTGGAGAATGAAACAGAAGCATCCATTCCATCGAGGTTAAGGATTATTCAACTTGGGTATTTTCCAATTTGAGAAAATAAGCTCAGAGTCTTCCCTTGATGACATTGAAAGTATTTGAATATTAAGACACATTGTAAGGCTTCTGGAATTCAAGCTCAGGCACTGTAAAACCTGAAATGAAGGACTTCATTTCACAAGTCTCACTTTTCTCTATCTGTAAATTGGAGATAATAGAATTATGGTCTCAAGATCATTCAATTTATCAAATGAGATCACAAAGAAAAGGTACTCAGCAGAGTGACACGTGGCAAAAGTTGGTTTTGTTCTCATGAATTTTACTATCTTTACTATTATTGTTAGTGCAGGAATTCTTAGACTAGCTTCATTAAAAGTAAGACTTTTCCTTGCTATTGTTACCTATATAACTAGACAGCAGAAGTAAAAACAAGTGAGAAGTAAGGTTACGGATTCTTGGGTAGAATTAGTGAACAAGACTCTTAAAAACTAAGTGATTCAATTCAGAAAAACTGTTTTTCTTTTTAAGTGGGCCAGTTGAAGTATGTCTTCATACAACCGGGAGGCCCATAAATGAGGCAGCTTGGTAGTTACTGGGTATGTAAGCTGGTCTTTAAAGACCTCTGCTGCTATTATTTTTTCCTAGTAATTTTTTTTTTAAGATTTGTTTTATTTATGCACACAAGAGCTGGGGGATGGGCCAGAGTTGCGGGAGATGAGAGGAGTCACCAGAGCTAGAGCAGGGAGCAGAACAGGCAGATCAACTGAAACACACCGCTGAGGGGAGCAGCCGGAGAGGCAGGAGAGGTCTGCTGCGCCATGTGGATCCCTCCCTGGCCAGGGATCGAACCCATGCTGCTGTGCTGAGGATGCCTCGCAGTGCGGTGCTCAACCCCTGTGCCACCAGGGAGGCCCCCTGGTTATTTTTTAGAAGACACAATTTATTCACTGTTCTGATAACAAGAGATTCATTTAAACACTCTATCTTACTTTACTGACTAGAGGTGAGGACCTAAAATCATTTCTGAGAGAGGCCAGATGAAGTGCCACCCACTGGGTGACTTACACAGCAGACTGGATTGTTCACAGCTTGCAGACTTGAAGTCCATTGGCATCAACAGACTCTTTCTTAAGGCTTCTAGACAGTCTGTTCCAGGGCTGTCTCTTAGCTTCCAGTAACCTCAGTGTTTCTGGGCTTGTAGGTGGTGTTCAAACAATCTTTCTGCAAGTATCTATCTCTGGATCTAAATCTCTGGTATCTATATGGACCTGTTGTATTGGATAAGCAGTCACTCAAACATCTTCGCTTTAGCTCAATCCCCTGCAAGACTGTTTCTAAATAAGGTCACATTCACAGGTACTGAAAGATCGAACTTGAACAAGTTTTTTTGGGAGGCAGGGATAGCTACAGTTCATTTTTATTTTTAAAGATTTATTTATTTATGCATTCAAGAACTGGGGTACAGGCCAGAGGTGTGGGGGGTGAGAGGATTCACCAGAGACAGAGTGGGGAGCAGAACAGGCAGATCAACCGAAATACACTACTGAAGGGAGCAGCGGGCGAGGCAGGAGAGGTCTGCTGCGCCCTGTGGGTCCCTCCCTGGCCGGGAATCGAACTAGTGCTGCTGTGCTATGGATGCTTCACAGTGCAGCGCTCAACCCACAGTGCCACCAGAATGCCCCATGGGATGTGTTTCAACAGCACATTAAATATCTAAAGCCTGTTTGGACGTGCAGATGTGGAACCATGTCCAAGGTAAAGTGGTTGAATAAGAAGAACAAGGCCCAGGGCAGTGTTTATTGGCCCGTGCATGCATAGAAAGTTCTCTGCAAGGTAACACAGACATTAGTAGCGGTGGTTTCCCCTGGAGAGTGGGACTGGGTGGGAACTTCTCCCTGGCAATCCCTTTATATCTGTTAAATTTGGTGTCACTTAGATGTTTCAAAAACGTAAGTAATTAAACTCTTTTACAGTATCAACATGGGGGAAGGAGGGAGGAGGACGGTCCAGAAAATAAAAGTAGTGTTTTTTCTTCTCTCCATGAACAAGACTCTCACTTAATAAGTGACCCTTCCAGATCTGATAGTTGGCTCTTTGGTGCCAACAATAGTTTATTCTCCTCCTCCCATGAGCCATTTCTACAAAGGGCCCAGGGCTGTTCATTGTGTGGTCACGTTCAAGATCAGAGGTGATGCCCTCTGGCTGCTGCCCAGTCGATGCTGGGAGATTAGGAATAATTCCTCCATGAACAGATCACACAAGTGAACTGTTTTAGGGAAAGCTACTACATAACATCAAACCATTAAAATAATACATGTAATCGGGACATGGGTGGGGCCGCCCTAATTGTATATTTGCACATTGGGGGAGTACTTGCTACCCACGATCCAAAGGAGAAATACTAGATGACACTGTTGGCTTGTCTGTTTAACACTGTTGACTGTCTTGTGGGATGCTTATGTTGCTACTTATTGATCTCTCTTTAGTGCCTCTTCTGGTTCTCATGATGTCATGTACATTGAGAACAGGCAAGTTTTTTCCTTTTATAACTTGGCTTCATAGAAGAGTGTCCTGTAATGAAGCAGTTGGTTTTTACAGAAAACAAGAGAGATTAACCGAGCTTTCTTAAACATTAGAGAGTCAAAACACATCAGTCAGGGGCCTTCCTGGTGGCACAGGGGGTTAAATTGCAGCACTATGAAGCTATCTGCAGGCAGGGCAGCACAAGTTCGATTCCCAGCCAGGGAGGGGACCCACGTGGTGCAGCAGACCTCTCCTGCCTCACCCGCTGCTCCCCTCAGCAGTGTGTTTCAGTTGATCTGCCTGTTCTGCTTCCCACTCTGTCTCTGGTGAGTCCTCTCACCCCCCACCCCAGTCCCCACAACGCTGGACTGTACCCCAGCTCTTGTATGCATAAATAATTTTTTAAAAAAAGATTTATTTTATTTACTTATGCATGAAAGAGCTGGAGTATAGGCCAGAGGTGGGGGGGCGGTGAGGGGATTTACCAGAGTGGGGAGCAGAACAGGCAGATCTACCGAAATACACTGCTGAGGGGAGCAGCAGGTGAGATGAGGTCTGCTGCGCCATGTGGGTCACCTCCCTGGCCAGGGATGGAACTCAGTGCTGCAGTGGCTGCAGATGCTTCATAGTGCAGTGCTTAGCCCCTTAAGCCACCAGGGAGGCCCCAATAAATAAATCTTTACAAAAAAACCCCACATCAATCATTTGTTGTTTCCCAGGCTGTCTGTTGCACGATGGGGTACTGTGTCTGCAGGCTGTTACACTGTATAGTCAGGATTCTCCACTGAAGTAATGTTCTGTAACTTCTCAGTCCTTTATGGCCTGAGTGTCACATTTGGGAGACTGTCTGGCCATGCCCAGCTCTCCTGACATCTGGCCAGTCAACCAAGAAGATGACCTAAAGGGTGTGCACAGAGCTGCTGTGTGCTAAGGGAGATGGGGGTTGACGTGGGACAGGGCTAGGTCAAGGAGCTTAGGAGACCTAGCCCTTTAAAAGTGAGACTTCCCTATCCAGAAGATAGCTTGAAAGTGATACTTACACTTATGTGTGAGCTCTGCTAGTGGCACTTTGAAATTGTTTTAGTTTAGTCATTTTAGATATAACATTATCACCGTGGACCCATTTGTCAGTTCTTGAATTATCAATTCTTTGGAGAAATTTGAGGAAGAAATACATTGTATAAAATGTCACCATGAAGCTTATGATTGAGGAATCCTAAGGGTCTTGTTAAAAATCTATAATGGGGGCCTCCCTGGTGGCTCAGTGGGTTAAGCAACGCACTATGAAGCAGACCGCTGCCAATGCAGCACGAGTTTGATCCCTGCTGCTGGCCAGGGAGGGGACCCACATGGCACAGCAGACCTCTCCTGCCTCACTCGCTGCTCCCCTCAGCAGTGTGTTTCAGTCGATCTGCCTGTTCTGCTTCCCACTCTGTCTCTGGTGGATCCTCTCACCTCCCGTGATTCTGGCTTGTACCCCAGCTCTTGTAGGCATAAATAATAAATAAATCTTTAAAAAAAATCTGTAATGGGTAGTTCAGAGAATTACCAGATAGTGAAAGGAGAATGTGCTTGCCAAATGAGGGCTTCAGTGTAGATTTTGTCTTCCCTAAGTGAACTTCAAAGGACAAGTTGCAGTTTGAATGGAAGAGCCTGCTTTGTTCCACTTCTGGCTGCTGCCGTTCACATTCCTTTGTTTAGCCTACATCTTTGTGAGCTTCTTAGCAGGTGTATGTGGAACAGTCTGATTCACGCTCGGGACAGGAACAGAGGCCATGGATACTCACAAGTGATTTGTTTGTTCTTTTTCCATGACTGCCTTGTCTCGATTTATAAGCAAAACCTGGAAAACCTACAAAAAGAAGTGTTTTATGGTTTTTCTAGGAAGAATACAGAAAATATTGCTGTTATTTTTGGTGAAGAAAATCAATTTTGTATCATTGATTTCAACCTAAATGAAATGAATTTTGTTTTAAAAAATAAAATAAACGTGAGACTTCCCTTCCGATGAATTGCAGCCCAAGGGGAAAAAGTAAAGAGAAGGATTCATTAAGGAAAAAACCTTCTGCACTCTTAGGCAAGTCCATCTCCAAAGCAGGCAGCAGAAAAGCTGATCCAGTCTCCATGAGCTACAATTATGAGGACATTATTGATTTTCTTAATGATGAATTGTTACCTGGTTCTTACAGGCAGCTCCTGAAAAGCCAAAGATGCTAGAATTTGTAGTTTGCAACTATGATTTCTACTTCATTTCAGGGAACAGGGAAAGAGGGAGATAGTAGATAATGACATCTAATTAAGTGTATTCCATAATTCCCATTTAAACAGCTTTCAACCTTTTTGAATGTAAGCTAAAATTAAATGTTCCTCTGAATAAATTGATGTATCTGAATACATCAATGTATGTGTGTGAACTTAATCATCTACTTTTCTTTTTTTTTAAAAATATTTATTTATTTATGCACACAAGAGCTGGAGCACAGGCCAGAGTTGTGGAAGGTGAGAGGATTCACCTTTACTTTAAAACAATTTTGTCAGGTTATTTATTTATGCATACAAGAACTGGGGTACAGGGTAGAGCTGAGAGGAGAGAGGATTCATCAGAGACAGAGTGGGGAGCAGAAGAAGCAGATTAGCTGGAATATGCTGCTGAGGGGAGCAGTGGGTGAGGCAGGAGAGGTCTGCTGCGCCATGTGGGTCCCCTTCCTGGCCGGAGGCAGGGATCAAACTCATGTTGCAGTGACTGCAGTTTGCCTCATAGTGCGTTGCTTAACCCATTGCACCAAGGAGGGCCCCAGTCCTTACAGGCAATGTGTAACTAGTCACGCCATTCGCCATGGAAGACTTGAGGGTGGGGGCACCAGAGGGACAATGAAGAGCACATCTGTGCTTTTCTTGTCTTCCAGGTCCCAACCCAAAGTCATGTGGCAAGTAGATGTGGGAGCTGAGATTGAACCATATTTCCCAACCACTCTGTACTTGACCAGTGCACTTAACCAGTTTGTTCTAAAGACTGGGCTTGCTTCCTTTGCCCCATCCTTCCTCACTCCAGATATTGCTATTTGGTGAAGTTTTTGCTAAGTTGGGCTGTGAGATGTCAAAGAGGGGTACAAAAATAAGCTTTAAAAACTTTTACTATAGGGGCCTCCCTGGTGGCACAGCGGGTTAAGCACCGCACTGTGAAGCATCCACGGCACAGCATTGCAAGTTTGACCCCCGGCCAGGGAGGGGACCCACATGGCGCAGCAGACCTCGCCTGCCTCGCCCGCTGCTCCCCTCAGCAGTGTGTTTCAGTCCGTCTGCCTGTTCTGCTCCCTGCTCTGTCTCTGGTGAATCCTCTCACCTCCCCTGACTCTGGCCTGTACTCCAGTTCTTGTATGCATAAATAAATCTTAAAACAAAAACAAAAACCAAAAAACCACTTACTCTATATTCTGATTCCTGGGGGAATCACAGTGGTGACCAGGGAAGCTCTACGTTCACTCAACATGACAACAAGGATCAAGACTTCCTCATTCTGGCTCTGCACTGGGAATAGAATTATATGTAAAAACAAGCAGAAAACAAAAACAAAAATCAAATGTGAAATAGAAAGTCTTGTCAAAAGGTAAAACGGGGGAATAATTCCCCTGTCTCAATGTCCTCACTAGAAACGACTAATTAAAAAAAAAAAAACAAACGGCCCTATTTGGTGAATTTCGTGCTTCGTGTATTCCAAGTAAGACCCAGGATCACTATGTATTACAGTTCAGAGAAAGCCTTCCTACACTCTTACTTTTGAATTTAAGAAAAAAAACAAAGAGATTAGAATTATGTGAATATGTATGGCAGGATTCTGTCTACAAAGAGGTATTTGCTCAGGATTAATGGATTTAGTATTTCTTCCACAGATCAGCTATACACATGTCAACAAAAGATATTTTAGTGAAAGGACTTCTGAATTTGTGTGACCTATAGAACACCATTGATTGTGGAAAAGCGTATCCTTTTTTTAAAAAGATTAATTTATGCATACAAGTACAGGCCAGAGGCATGGGGATAAGAGGATTCACCAGAGACAGAGTGGGGAGCAGAACAGCAGATGGACTGAAACACACTGCTGAAGGGAGCAGTGGGCAAGGCAGGAGAGGTCTGCTGCGCCATGTGGGTCCCCTCCCTGGCCAGGGATCCAACTTGTGCTGCACTGGCTGCTGGATTCTTCATCGTATGGTGCTTAACCCCTTGCACCATCAGAGAGGCCCAGGAATATCTGATAAACTTCAGTGAGAGAACAGATGGGCATGGCCACTGTAACCAACAGAAAGGAATTGAGGCTAGTGTCTGCCAAAACAAGGGTTTACCAACAAATACGTAGAGAGTAAACTTCTGCATGTATCCCAGTTGTTCAAACACAGATTTTATCATAGCTAACAGGATGGAGGTATTACTTAGTGGAGTTTTTTTTTTAAAGATTTATTTATTTATGCATACAAGCACTGGGGTACAGGCCAGAGGTGTGAGGGGGTGAGAGGATTCACCACAGAGAGCGGGGAGCAGAACAGGCAGATCAACAGAAGTACACTGCTGAGGGGAGCAGCGGGCACAGCAGGAAAGGTCTGCCGGGCCATGTAGGTCCCCTCCCCGGCCGGCAGCAGGGATCGAACTCGTGGTGCAGTGGCTACGGTTTGCTTCATAGTGCGTTGTGCCACCAGGGAGGCCCTAGTGGAGTTTTTTAAAGCTAGCAAGATAATAAGAACCTGCAGAGTCTGGTAACAGGGTTACAGGTTTTAGACCTTATTAGCTAGGTGAACCTGGACACAGTAGGTTGTTTCTGAACCTCATTTCCTCTTTTGTAAAATGGAAACATTTCATTCCTCTTTCACTCAGTCATCCAACAAATACTGATTATGTGCTGCTAATACGCCAGGCACTGTTCTAGGCACTACAAACATAGCAATTAACAGCAGCTACAACAAAAGCCCTAACTCAAGGACCAAATATCCCAGTGGGTGAAGAGAAAGACAAACCTTCCAGTAAACACATGAAATGTCAGGGGTGACAAGTACTGTATTCGTTTTCTTGGACTGTGTAACAAAGGACCACACACTGCATGCTTCAGACAAGAGAAATGTGTTTTCTCATGTTCTGGGGTTGCACGGCCCTATTGGCAGGGCCGTGCTCCCCCTGAAGGTGCTAGCCCCTTTCCAGCTCCTGGTCTTGCCTGCAATTCTCAGTGTGCCTTGCCCTGTGCTGTGCCACTCCCAGCCCTGTTCTGTGGTCACCTGGCCTTCTCCCTGCATGTCCTCACCTCCTTTTCTAAGGACACCAGTCATATTGGACTCAGGGACTATGCTAACCCATCTGACCTCATCTTAGTATTTCCAGAGGAGGTCATGTTCTAAGATTCCAGGTGGACACATTCCAGTATGGGTGAGGGGGTGTTGACTGGGGGAACTGGTCAACCCCATACAACCACTAGAAGGAAAATCAAGCTCGGTGAGCGGATAAAGAATGGGGGAGGGATCGAGATGAGGGCAGAAAGAGTACAAGGGGGGCCTTCCTGGTGGCGCAACAGGTTGAGTGCTCACTGTGAAGCATCACAGCACAGCAGCGAGAGTTTGATCCCCCACCGGTGGGGAGACCCACATGTCTTGCCCGCTGCTCCCCTCAGCAGTGTATTTCAGTCGATCTGCCTGTTCTGCTCCCTGCTCTGTCTCTGGTGAATCTTCTCACCTCCTGTGCCTCTGGCCTGCACCCCAGTAAGACCTGGAAACAACCTAAATGCCCAAAAACAGATGAGTGGATCGGGAAGCTGTGGTACATATACATGATGGAATACTACTCAGCAATCAGAAATGAAAAACTAGATTCATTCATGGGAACATGGATGGAACTGGAAGGGATGATGCTCAGCGAAGTAAGTCAGAAGGCAAAAGAAAACTACCAGATGGTTCCTCCCCTAGGAGGAATATAAGGGAACCAAATAAAGATCAAGGAAAGGAATAAGAACAATAATAAGAAGAACAAGAAGGAAACAAAAACCAAAAATGAAAAGACAAGGACAAACTGTGGACACTTGGTGGGGAGGGAAGAGGAGAAGGGTGGAGGGCAGACAGGAGCACGGGGGACTGAGGTGGTGCAGCGGGTTGAGCTTGAGTGAGCACTGTGAAGCACCACAGCACAGCAGCGAGTTTGACCCCCCACGAGGGAGGGGACCCATATGTCTCACCCACTGCTCCCCTCAGTAGTGTATTTCAGTCGATAAATACACTGCTGGTGCACTGGTGTTACGGTGGTGGGGAATACATGGGGATTACAATTGATGTCAAATATATGTAAATTAAAAAAACTTTATATATATATATAAAAAAAAAGGAGTACAAGGGGTTGGGGTGACCGTGCACTGGGGAAATGGTGGGGAGTCCATGGGGACTACAATTGATATCAAATATTTATAAATAAATAACCTTAATAAATAAAAAGAATGGGAGGTTTTATTTTTCAATGGGCCTGTGTGAAGTGAGGGAGGGTGAGTTGCCATGCCTCTGGGGGAGAAACACCCAGCAAATGTCCACAGCACAGCAGCCTAGAGGTCCAGAGGCAAAACCTGTTTGGTGACTTCAAGAGATAGTCAGGGAGCTGGATAGCTGGAGCAGAATGAGCCAGCAAGGAGTGAGAATGCTAGAGAGGACTCAGGAGGGGACTGTGGTGAAGATGGCTTACTACCTCACAGACGGAGAGGTCTGCCTCCCGCGAAATTAGACACTATTTGTTAAGCATCTCAAAGTGCTCTGTTGAGAGCAGCTTGCTTACCTCACCCTCCGAAGCCCTAGACAGCACATTAAGAAATGTCTCTCTGGGTTTGATTTGACTGACTTCTCCAAATGACAAGTTCTTATCTTACTTAACTCATCACTTGATAAGGGCTCTGACATTTTTCATGGTTTAAGGAACTGCCTTTCAGGGCTTGTAAACTCCAGCAAGTAACCTTTAATAAGGAGGAAGTCCTGCAAAATCACGATGCCTACAGAGCAGAGATATACTTTCAATGCCTGCAGAGCATTGGAAATACTCGGCTTGGAAATAAACCTCTTTTTTTAATGTCATCTTTATTTTTGTATTAATTAATTTATTTATATATATTTGACATCAATTGTAGTCCCCACGGAATTCCCACCACCATTTCACCAGTGCACCATCACTTCAGTCCCTTGTGCTTTCTGCCCTCATCCCAGATCCTCTCTCCCCCCTCTCACAAAGTGACTTGTCTTTGTCTTTTTGTTCTTGCTGTGCTGTGATTTTTTTTTTGATTGTCATTTGTCTTTTCCTTGAGCCCCTTTTTGTTCCTTTATATTCCCCCTGAAAGTGAAACCATCTGATATTTTTCTCTTGCCTTCTGACTTATTTCACTGAGCATAATCCCTTCTAGTTCCATCCATGTTTCTATAAATGATTGTAGTTTATCTTTTTTGATTGCTGAATAGTGTTCCATTGTGTATATGTGTATATCTAATTTTGGGTATTTGGGTTGTTTCCAGGTCTTACAAATTATAAATAGTACTGCAATAAACATGGGGGTACAGGCATTCTTTTGGATTGGTGTTTTTATGTCCTTGGGGTAGATTCCCAGGAGTGGAATTGCTGGGTCATATGGTTTCTCTATTCTTAGTAGACTGAGGCACCTCTATACGACTTTCCATAGTGGTTGGATTAACTTACATTCCCAGGAAATAAACCTCTTGTACTACATACACTCTGTCCTGACCCTAGTCATCTCTGAAGACCCACCTTGGACACTGAGAAAGAATACGGTTAGATTCTAGAAAATTCATCATGTGTCTTTTCTTTCCAAAGAAATGCTGTAATTATCCAAATCAATGGACTTTAAATGTTCTCATATCATGTAAAATTGACCTCATCATTGTGCTTTTGCTTGAACAACATTGTAATGAATGAAAGAAGTTTAAGATGATGCTATGTATGAATACATTGTCGAAGATGAGTCCTCATTCTATCCCTAGGATATCAGGTATCATAGATATTTGAAAATTTCTAATAAATCTTTGTCAATTTCCCCACATCCTCACTTGTGTTCAAAATATGCATTTTTAGAATGGTTTCAACTGTTTACTATACAAAAGTTCTGTGACTTGTTTGGGGAAACAGACAGGTAATAGTGACATCATGGAGCATTTTAACACTGTACCCCAAAAACTCTGACCTGGGAATAAGACAACTATAGCAGAAACTATATAGAGAACTCTAAGGGGGAAACTTGCTAAGTATACTGGCACAATAACAATGCTTGCTGACTACACTGTGTGGGGTGTTCTTAATGGACTTGCATGAGCTTTTTGACTTCTAAATTAATATCCTTTTAACACTCTGCACCTCTGAATGTCTGAGATGGAGTCTGCAAGGCAGCAATAACTGAGAGAGCAAATGGGAAAATTCAGCAGGACGGGGCATGGTAGACTTTTTTTTTTTTAAAGATTTATTTATTTATGCATACAAGCACTGGGGTACAGGCCAGAGGTGCGGGTGGGTGTGAGAGGACCCACCAGAGACAGAGTGGGGAGCAGAACAGGCAGATCAACCGAAATACATTGCTGAGGGGAGTAGCGGGCGAGGCAGGAGAGGTCTGCTGCGCCATGTGGGTCCCCTCCCCAGCCAAGGGCAGGGATCGAACTCATGCTGCAGTGACTGTGGTTTGCTTCATAGTGTGGTGCTTAACCCATTGTGCCATGGGGAGACCCCATAGTAGACTTTTAAAAAACACAAAACTGGACTTTCTGTTCATCTTGCATCTGTGTAGAGGGTGTGGCTGTGTGTAGTGCAATCTATACTAGAAAGAGAACGTCATTTATGGGGAGATTAGGGACCGTTTGCTGCCAATTATGCTTGCAGCCCTGAAGCCAAGCACAAGGAAAGGGTGAAATCTCCCAGCAAACATGCTTTCATCTTCGAACGAGATTGAATACCACATTTGGTATTTTCAGTGCAGGCTTTGGACACCCTAGCAAAGAAGAACAGCTTCATTTTGTTTGTTTTCTTGTGCTTCCATCTTGTCTGGGGTGTCAGTGACACCACAGCCTATGACAGGCAGCTGATCACAGGGGAAAAGCAGCCAATGGAAGATCCCAGCCAAGCCATGAACTTTCGTTCCAATGCTCATCTCTGACATAGACAATGCCATCCCTTGTGTGGGAAGAAAAGGAAAAAAACAGAGACAGAGATTTGCCTGGAGATGGGAATGACAGCATACTCTAAGATTCACTCTCTTATTAATGCAGGGTTTGTGTGCCCGTACCGTGAAAGACAACTGTGTGTTTACTGAGAACAGGCTCACAGTCCTTGCGTGTGTCCTGGAAAAATACAAGACCGCTCCAACACCCAGAACCTTTTAAATTTAGGGCTCACCAAAGGGTGTGAACTTAATCCTCAGATTACAATACCTTCTTTAGAAGTGTTTCATTCTTTGTTATAATGGGCTGGACCTCTTTGACCCCCTGAGCTCTTGGCCTCGATCACCCCCATTTCCCCATCCCCCTCACCTTCCCATCCTCCCCATGGCCTCCAACCACCTACTGAAACTCCTATTTGCCTTGGTTTTCTTGACTGCTCTCTTGATGGAGGTTTTCTCTCTTCCTCTTTTCTCCTTTTCCTTCTCCTGTCTCATCCTCCTCCCCCTCTTCCTCCTTTTCTTCTTTCTTTTGCTTCTCCCTCCCTCTCACCCTCCTGACACTCTAACCAGTACTTATAGAATGTCTGTCTTCACGTATTCTTTTTAAAAAAGGTTTTATTTATTTATGCACACAAGAGCTGGGGTACAGGCCAGCGTCTGGGAGGTGAGAGGATTCACCAGAGACAGAGTAGGGAGCAGAACAGGCAGATCCACTGAAATGCACTGCTGAGGGGAGTGAGAGGTCTACTACGCCATGTGGGTCCCCTCCCTGCCCGGGGATCGAACTCCTGCTGCAGTGGCTGCGGTTCGCACTAGTGCGTTGCTTAACCCACTGCGCCACCAGGGAGGCCCTGGTCTTATTTTTAAAAGACTCAATGTACTAGTTTTTAATAGCGATGGTACATAAGATAGCTTTATGACTGTTCTTTCCTCAATAGCTTCTTCCTTGCACTTGCTATTTTCCATTTCTCCTTGTCCTCTCCAGGGTGGCTTGGTGGTCTCTGTTTGGGGTGAATGTACTTGCGATAGTCTAGTGGTAGCTGGTGGTGCCGCGAGGCCCCGCGGCAGTCAGAGAGGACCTGCTTTTCCTGCATATCAGGATGACCTGGCCAGACTGCTGATTTGTGGACAGTCACCAGATGATGGGACCTCACCGTTCTTAGAGATGAGCACAGAGCAATTAGAGATGAGCACAGAGCAAACCTCGCTCATCTGTACCAGCCAAGAGAAGACGCTCCCTGGGGATGGGGGAAGGTGTTGTGCTGGGTCACCCCATATGAAAAGCAGAGCCAAGGGATCCTAGATTTTTATAGACCAGAGGGTGAAATCCAGAGGAGTAAACATCACAAGGAAGCTGGCATGTGCACTGAGACCCCATCCCTTTGATGTGACTCATTTCCCCTCTCCCCAAGCCACCAGTACTCCCCTGTGGTTGGTGGCTGGTCCAGGAACTTTATTTGTTTAAATTTATTTATGCATGCAAGCACTGGGGTACAGGCCAGAGGTGTGGGAGGTGAGAGGATTCAACTGAGACAGAGTGGGGGACAGAATGGGCAGATCAACAGAAATACACTGCTGAGGGGAGCAGCGGGCAAGGCAGGAGAGGTCTGCTGTGCCCGTTGGGTCCCCTCCCAGGCTGGGGATCGAACTCACGCTGCAGTGGCTGCGGTTTGCTTTCTAGTGCATTGCTTAACCCCATGCAGCACCAGGGAGGCCCCTGATCCATGGACCTTATCAGATGCTTCCAAGGCAGCCCGTGCATTGACAATGGCTTTCTCCTAGACCATGTGGGTCCACACTTACTCTTTGGCTCCCTTCAGATTATAATATCCTTCTAAAATGTCCTTTTCTCAGATGTTTTATTATTACATGGTTGACCAGGCTGCAGTACGTCCTACTCTTCAACATATACTATAGTTACTTTGATTGACATGGGTAGTTTTCAGGATTCCACAGCTATATATTTACCTCTTTGTGTGGGCTTTTTCTCCACGTGTCTGCTTTCAATATTTTTAATTTTAGGATGCCTTGTTCTCAGATTCCATGAGTGGAAGCACCTAATCAGAACTGCCTGTATTTCTTGAAGATGTTTGTAATTTATCCATTTCTCAGACTTGCTGAAAGAACCAGGTAGGATGTTCATGAAAATGCTTTGTCAACAGGGATGTGTTATAAAGACACGAGAACAAGAATGTGTTATAAAGACACGAGGCATAATTTTTGCAACACATCCTGTTCTTTGTTTATTAGGCCAGCCTGAAAAAAAGATTGATTTGAAAATAATCTTTTTTTTAAAGATTTATTTATGCATACAAGAACTGGGGTACAGGCCAGAGGCATGGGGTGGGGGGGGGGGCGGTGAAAGGATTCACCAGAGACAGAGTGAGGAACAGAACAGGCAGACTGAAACACACTGCTGAGGAGAGCAGCGGTCGAGGCAGGAGAGGTCTGCTGTGCCATGTGGGTCCCCTCCCTGGCCGGCAGCAGGGATTGAACTCATGCTGTAGTGGCTGTGGTTTGCTTCATAGTGCGTTGCTTAACCCACTGCGCCACCAGGGAGGCCCTGAAAACAATCTTTAATGCAGAAACACTTCTTTTAATTTAATTGACCTTTAATTTCTAATAATTTAATTGATCTTTAATTGACATTGGGAGCACCTGGTAAATATAAATTTAATGAAGCCTCTCCCTGGTGGCACAAGGGGTTGATCGCCATGCGGTGGGGCTTTGGCAGTCACTGCAGTATGAGTTCAATCCCTGGCCAGGGAGGGGACCCACATGGTGCAGCAGACCTCTCCTGCCTCATCTGCTGCTCTCCTCAGGGGATCTGCCTGTTCTGCTCCCCACTCTGTCTTTGGTGACCCTCTCACCCCCTGCGCCTCTGGCTTGTACCCCAGTTCTTGCATGATAAATAAAATGTTTAAAAAATATTTAATGCAAACTGCCTAAGTTTATAAAAGAACAACAGCTAGAGTTTTGTTAGTTTTTCTTTCTTAATTCCAGCGGGTATAAGATTTTTTTCACTTGAAAATGCCTGCTTTCTCCCTAACATTAATAAAGAAATCAAACCTGGTTGTTCTTTTTTTTTTTTTTAAAGATTTATTTATTTATGTATACATGAGCTGGGGTACAGGCCAGAGTCCAGGGAGGTGAGAGGATTCACCAGAGACAGAGGTGGGAGCAGAACAGGCAGACTGACTGAAATACACTGCTGAGGGGAGCAGCGGGCAAGGCAGGAGAGGTCTGCTGTGCCATGTGGGTCCCCTCCCCGGCTGGCGGCAGGGATCAAACTCATGCTGCAGTGGTCCGGTTTGCTTCATAGTGCGTTGCTTAACCCGCTGCGCCATCAGGGAGGCCCCAAACCTGGTTGTTCTTAATCCTATATAGAAATTATATTCATCTTGCAACTACAGTTTAAAATAGAACTGAGGTAGACTGCAGTTGCCATAAAGTTAAGTTAAACATTTAATTCTAAATACTGTAATTTAATTTAAAACTGTAAATAAATGTTTATTCTAGAAATTTGATGTGGGTCTCTCTCTGAGTATTTTAATCTTGGACAAGTCTCCAAGATTTTACTTGTTACTTTTTATCTTTTTGTAAATGGAGGTGATATTGGTTTACAAAACTATGTGATATAAGGGAACAGAGTCACAGGTGTCTGTCACTACACCTACCACCGAAGAATCCCTAAACCTTTATTTACCGAGAGCACTGGGCTCCCTTCCCACTTTGTCCTCTGCCCCCTGGCTCTCATTTCTGCAGCCATATTTCTAGGGTTTGTTGTGGTTTAGTTTTGTCAGTTCCTTTGTTTTATTTCTCTATATTCCACATATGGGTGAAATCATCTGGTATTTGTCTTTCTCCTTCTGACTTTTTTTCACTTAGCATCATCCCCTCCTCTCTCATTCATGTTGTTGTAAATGGCAAGATTGCATACTTTCTTTTTTATGGCTGAGCTCGACAATGTTAATTCTTCCATTGCAAGAGAAGGGAATTTCTTTCCATTTCATTGTTTTCCTTGATTTCTTTTAGCAATGTCTTATAGTTCTTACTGAATAGGTCTTTCACCTCCATAGGTAGGTTTGTTCTCAGGTATTTAATAATTTTTTTTTAATTTTAATTTAATTTTTTAAAGATTTATTTATTTATGCATACAAGCACTGGGGTACAGGCCAAAGGTGTGGGGAGGTGAGAGAATCCACCAGACAGAGCAGGGGGCAGAACAGGCAGATAGACTGAAACACACTGCTGAGGGGAGCAGCAGACCAGGCAGGAGAGGTCTGTCACACCACGTGAGTCACCTTCCTGGCTGGAGGTAGAGCTTGAACTCGTGCTGCAGTGGCTGCGGTTTGCTTCACAGTGTGTTGCTTAACCCACTGCGCTGCCACTGGGGAGGGCCCATATTTAATAATATTTAAGGTTACTATAAATTAAATTGTTTTCTTGATTTCTTTTTCTTCATTATTTGCCTGTAGAATTGTGATAGACTTTTGGAAATTAATTTTGTAACCTGCCATTTATTGAACTGATTTATTGTTTCTAGTCATTTTTTAGTGGTGATTCTCCTACATTTAAAAATATTTGAATACATTTAGGGCTTTCCCATGGTGGCACAGTGGGTTAAGCAATGCACTATGAAGCAAAAACGCAGCCACTGCAGCACAAGTTCTATCCCTGCTCCTGGCCAGAGAGGTGACCCACATGGCACAGCAGACCTCTCCTGTCTCGCCCACTGCTCCCCTCAGCAGTCGATTTCAGTCAATCTGCCTGTTCTGTTCCCCACTCTGTCTCTGATGGATCCTCTCATCCTCCACACTTCTGGCCTGTACCCCAGTTCTTATATGAATAAAAAATAAATCTTTAAAAAAATAATCTAAAAAAATATTTAAATACATTTACTGAATTGTTTTAATCTCCCTGTACTTTGGTATCACTAGTAATTATAAATCTTACCAAATTTGACTAGTACTATATAGAGGGACATTTGAGTAGAGAAAATACAAATGTAGCCTTTCCCTCACTATTATCTTCCAATGTCCTGTGCTTGAGTTAAATCTAACCTGCATCGATTTCAGTATCAGGTTTTTACATTTCAAGCATCAGAGGGAAGAGGTCATGATTCTGGAAAATATTTGTTGAAAGTGTCAACTTTCAGAATACAAAAAGATGTAATTAAAAAATGATTGCTCATTCTTTGCAATTTGCTGGGAGCAAGAAAACGTCTATTACCAGATTTTGAGTATTTCTCATTTTCTGATTTTAAGAATGATGTGTGTAGTGTTCCAACCCAAAGAGAATATCAGTTTCTTCTTTCTTTCCTTCCTCCTCCTTTTCTGCTGCCTCCATCCTTTGCAAACCGCAGCCTCTACAGCATGAGTTCGATCCCTGCCATTGGCTAGGGAGGGGACACACATGGCGCAGCAGACCTCTCCTGCCTCGCCCGCTGCTCCCCTCAGCAGTGTATTTCAGTCAATCTGCCTGTTCTGTTCCTCACTCTGTCTCTGGTGGAAACTCTCATCCCTCCCACACCTCTTGCCTGTACCCCAGTTCTTGTATGCATAAATAAATCTTTTTTTAAAAAGTACAGATGAATTTGGCTTATTCTTGAAATTGATAGAAATGGAACCAGTATTATGTATCCTATTGTGTCTGGCTTCTTTCACTGAGCATTCATTCATTCACTTGGCCTAGCACTGTAATCATTTACTCATTTTTGATGCTGTGCTGGTATTTCAGTATAGGACCATGCTGTCACTTATTTATCCATCTCCTGTTGATGGGTACTTGGGCTGGTTCCAGGTTTGGCACTGTGAACTGTGGCTGCTCCCAGCACTTCTTGTCCAAGTCTCCCAGTGCCATGAGCACTGGCAGTGACATTTCAGCTTCTGTGAACTGACCTTACTTTGTGCTAATGAGATATCTACCCATTTGTGACCATAAATGGGAAAACTGATAGAGACCCTGGAGCTTGGGATCTGAAACCATGATCTTGTTGTCATGGATTGGTTCCTATTCATGAAAAATTCAGATTTCAAAGGACTGAAAACCCAGCAATTTTCTTAAATGTCAGAATAAGCCTGCTGTTATTTTAAATGCATTAAAATTCTTTTAAATGGCAAGAATCAGTCTTAAAAGATGTCTTATTTCAAATTAATAGTATCAAAATGTGAAGGTTTCTGCTTTATGACTAACAGCAACAAAAAAGTTGCCAATATCCCCATTTTGCTTTTAGCAAGAGTGAGACATTTTTTCAAGCAGGAAACAATTTTAGGGACACTATCCAATTCAATCTCTTCATTTCATAAGGCAGTAAATGAAGCCTTCTTGAGGGCACACATTTCCCAAAGCCACATTTAACTAGTTAGTGTAGAAGCAGGGGTGGAATGAAGACCTGTGACTTCCAGCTTTGGGCATTATGCAACACCCCCAAATTATCTGATGGGGCCTCTCTGCACAGCACAGGAACAACAGAAGAGTGAGAATGAAACTCTGCCGTTGTCACCAGCATTACAGCCAACTTATTAACACACCCTCCTGAGTAGGTGCCCTTCTGCTTCCTGATTTTCAGCACAGAGGCAAGGCACACTCACTGGGGCTTCGTGATTCCAGTGCAGTGGTGGTTTTTTGTATTATTTTGATCCATACAACAACAGGTGAATCTAAGTGGTTAAAGACTTAAAAGTCACAGCTTTGTGTTTATCCTAGTCACCTATGACTAGTTGGAGAGTGGAAGGACACCAGAGTCAGTAACTGTTTGGAAGCTGGCGGGGAGGGGGAAGGTGCAAAAGGCAAAAAAAAAAAAAAAAAAAAAGGAAGGAGTTTTGGGGAAAAAGGCAAGAGTTGCTCCCACAGGCAACTTTGTTCAATTTAAAGGGACTGTCCTTCATACTAAGAATTGTCTTTCCAGCTTTTTGGTGTGTGTTAAAATGTACTTCCTTTAAGAGTATTTTATGGGCGGACCTCCCTGGTGGCGCAAGGGGTAGCGTGCTGCATTGTGGAGCTTCCACAGTCACTGTGGTGCAAGTTACAAGTTCATTCTCTGGCTAGGGAAGGGAACCACATGGCGCAGCAGACCTCTCCTGTCTCTCCGCTGCTCCCCTCTGCATTGTATTTCAGTAGATCTGCCTGTTCTGCTCTCCACTCTGTCTCTGGTGAATCCTCTCACCCACAGCACCTCTGGCCTGTACCCCAGCTCTTGTATGCATAAAATATTTTAAAAAACGTTTTTAAAAGAGTATTTTTTGGCATTATAATTTAAAAGTGTTTTTTTGAAGGTAATGCTTGCAGCTGTTTTACTTATCCCTATATGCTCAGTCCCTAGCATAGCACCTGACATATAGCAGAACCTCAATGACTAGTTAAATGAATGAGTTAGAAGTTAGGAATCCTGGTTTGGTCACTAATTATGGAGGGTAACATTTACTAGTCCCTGCAATCTAGACATCTGATTGTGGGAGGTCATTCCCGAGGAGTGATATAAAACCCTGAGTATGCCATGTTGGATGTCTCCCCAAATTTGCATCTACGTGGAACCTTATTTAGAAAGAGGGTCTCTGCAGATGTAATTGAGTGAAGATGATGTCATAAAGTATTAGAGTGGACCCTGATTCAAAGACTGATATCCTGGTAAGACATCTGGATGCAACAATACAGGCTGGAGGTGATGGGGAGACAGATGTCAGACCATAGAGATTGGAGTGCTATAGTGTAGGGTCAGAGAAAAGTGGTCAGGCGTCTCCACCCTCCTGCCTGTGGTGTGATGATGGACACCTGTGGTGCTGCACACGTGCCTAGGTGGGCATGGCAAGTGGGCGCACCTGGGTGTAGACACAGGCGTATAGGGGCGGTGTCACGAGGACGCCAGCAAGAACATAGAGCAGCGGAGCAGAAAAGCAGGGGAGAGACAGAGGCAGAGAGAAGAAAGAAGCAGTAGCAGCAGAAGCAGAGATGAGAGGCTGGAGAACCCAGAGAGTGGGCACTCCCACCTGCCATGTACCTGGTCGTCTCTGATAATAAAAGTATAAAAAGCCACCGAGGGCTCCAGGACTCCCTCCTTTACCCGTCTGCCGGAATCATCGAGAACTTGCTCAGTGCCCCTTCCTGGCACTACATTTGGCTTTAGGCGAAGGAATGCTGGAAACCACCAGAAGCTGGATGAGGTAAGAAGGATCTGTCGCGGCAGGATGGAGGTGGCACTGGAGGCAGGTTCAGGATGGTTCTGGGCAGACGGGTCAAGGAAGGAGAGTCTTGGAGCCCTCGGTGGTTTTTCATACTTTAGTAGATGTGGCCAGGTACATGGCAGGCAGGGGTGCCGGGGGGCTGGGAGGCTGGCAGGTCTCCCAGCCCCCAGCGCATCTCACCCTCTCGGCTGCTTCTCTCTCTGCTGCTGCTGCTCATCAGTATTCTCGCTGTTCTGTCTGTTGGTTGATCCTCGCAGTTCTCACAGTTCTGTTGGTTCTCACACTTCTCTCTGTCGATCCTCACAGGTCTGGCGTCCTCATGACGCCGCCCATTTAAGCCCGTGTCCAACTCAGGTGCGCCCACTTGCGCATGCCCAGCCTGGAATGCTCGCAGCACCGCAGGTGTCCATCATCAGTGGTGGGAGGGTGGAAATACCTGATCAACCTTTACCCTACAGATCCTACCTCAGAATCTGCAGAGGGAGCATGGTCCTGCAGCCACCTGGATTTTTGATTTTCAGCCCCCAGATTAGGGGACAATATCTTTTATTCAGAGCCCCCCAGCTCATGGGGTTTTGTTATGGCAGCAACACTAGCCTGGGAGCCCAGAGCAGTGGGTGTGATCAGAAGTAGAAGGGAAAATGACTCGGAGTTGATTGTATCTTATAATCGCTGTACCATATTTGGAGGCAATTGAAAAAATATCCACACCGCTTCAGAGTATAACTAACGACCTTCAGTCTATGGGATTATTTATCTGGATACTTTTCTATGTTTAGCTATGGAAAATTCAGCTCGGAGGTGCAATAGGAAGGATCGTTATTAGCTATGAATTGTGATCAAGAGGCATTAAGTACCTGGAACAAGTTAAAAACTAAAATGGATTTCTAAG
Source organism: Galemys pyrenaicus (assembly GCA_019455555.1). Classification (NCBI taxonomy): domain Eukaryota; kingdom Metazoa; phylum Chordata; class Mammalia; order Eulipotyphla; family Talpidae; genus Galemys; species Galemys pyrenaicus. Next base: position 558,594 of record JAGFMF010011492.1, on the reverse strand, counting down.
AAGTTGGGTGTAAAACATCTTTAAAATAAATATATTTTAAATACTAACATTATAGGAATCCAGCAATTTAAAACGGTTGTATAATGAATTCATATAAATTCATATATAAGGAAAAAAAGAATATTTTGGGATAACTTACTAAAGATGGAAGAATTAATTTACCTATTTTTGATTTCATAATTGCCAAAAACAAGAACTATGCATGCAAAAAGAGAGGGTAGCTTTTTTAAAAAAAAATGTATTTATTTATGCATATAGTCATTGGGGTATAGGCCAGAATTGCGGGAGGTGAGAGGATACACCAGATATAGAGTGGGAAGCAGAACAGGCAGATCAACTGAAACACACTGCTGAAGGGAGCAGCGGGTAAGGCAGGAGAGGTCTGCTGCACCATGTGGGTCCCCTACCAGGCTGGCAGCAGGAATCGAACTCATGCTGCAGTGGCTGTGGTTTGCTTCATAGTGTGTTGCTAACCCATTGCACCACCAGGGAGGGCCCAGGTAGCTTTATTTAAACTAAAGATTAAAAATACTGGTGATGTGTAGCCACAAGTTTCCCTAGGCAGGCATTTTTGTCTAAATTGTTTACTATGGATACCTGGCTTCTGCACAATTAATATGTGCTGCATGAAAACCCTACACAATTTACAATGTTATTGGATGTGGTGGAATTACATGGTCTGTATTTCTTGGTCAAATACTTCATTGGTGCATAAACTTATTTATTTCTGTGTGGCAGGATGTGAGAATTTAGAAGAAGTTAAAGAATTATGGGATTATAAAGGACCAAGGAAAAAGAATAATAACAATGAAAAAACAAAACAAAAACCACAACACAACAAAAACAAAAAGGACAAATCAGAAACACTGTGTGTGTGGAGGGGGAGGGAGAGGGCTGAGGGCAGAAAGAGCACAAGGGACTGAGGTGAGGGTGCACTGGTGAGTGGTGGTGGGAAATGGGGACTGCAATTGATGTCAAATATATATAAATAAAGGGGAAAAAAAGAATTAAGGGATTAAAATGGGTGTCCTAAAAATCTGAAAAGCTGTCAAGCCATAGGATGATAGTGGCAATCTGAACTCTTTTAGAGTTGAAATGATAAATTTTGTGAGGGAGGCGCAAGGCTTTAAAGAGACCAGAAGGTCTCATCCTGCCAGTGAGCAGGGGGCATATGAATTCAGTTTGGCCACCTGGGGCCCATTTAGTGCACTAGAACGGTAATTTGCTAAATGGGTTGCTTGTAGTAAAAAGGATGAGTAAATAGTGAGCAATTTAGACATGGTAAACCACTAGTAGCTCAAGGGATATAAAAATGTGAAACTATAATTGGATCCCTTGTTCATAATGTACTAACTAAACGTATTACATTGTATATTGCATCTTCCCGAGTTTATTCCCGGACACAGCTGAGCCCTTAAAATTCAGACAGAAACCATCCCAGCGATCAATTCATGCCTCTGTTAAAATTCCAACTGCTTACATTAGAAAACAACAACAACAACTCAAAAGAGTGTTTCTTTTACCTTAGATCTAAGGATTCAAAAAGGATTAATCTAGATGCAGAACATAGAAGTCAGTTATAAATCTCATCGCGTAAGATAAACTGTGGCAGTAAATTGAAAATTATGTTCTCTTTTTCTATACTTAGCTGTGAAAATATTTTAACAAGTTGGCATCAGGGTTTGCAACTTTTACATCTGTTGTTTCTTTTCAGGATTATCTTTTAGAAATTCAAGATGTGATTCTTTGAAATGGATGGCTAGCCAGAAATGTGGTATTAGATTATTTGGAACACTTTACTGGGTGGGAGGGGGACATTCATGAGTTTAGTGGTTTAGGATATTGGCTGATTCCCCACTCTGCTTTTTAAGCAGGAGAAACTGCTATTTCATGGGTATCTGGAAAACATTTGCCTTTTCTGAAATCCTTTTCCTGTTCACAGGAATTGTATAGGAATGGTCTGGAAGGAATGGTCTGCATGATGTTCCATGACGCCAGAAAACACTCAGTCCACATGTCATTGCCCTGTTCACTGTGTGTTATTTCAACTTTTAGGTTCCAGTTTACCTAGTGTTAAGGGCACTGTCTATTTTTTATGAACTCTCATTTTCTTTCTTCTCACTTCTAGGTTTAGTAATTTTACTGAAATTCGAGGTGGAACAAGAGATAGATCACACTGAATCTTCTGCTCTACCTACCTTCAACTGATTTTTATTTTTCTGGGTATAATAAAATATGGTGTCATTCAGATCATGGACATTATACATGACATAATTCTCTATGTTGAAATTATATTCTATGTTCTCCCCTTTCCTCCCACCCTTCTCCCCACTACTGCACACTGCTTTTTCTGCAGGTTGAGATATCACACCATTCATCTTCCCCTTCTCCCCATTTAGTAAGTCCTCATACCAATTCTGTCTGTCAGAAATATATAATGACTCCCCACAACCCACCTCAAAACTTTGGATACCAAATTTTCTGAGCTATGCTTTTTCCTAAAGGTTTTCTCTATTAGAATAGGTGTTTTGGTTAGAAATACCTTCAAAGAATAAACCAAATTCCTAGAATATAAAAAGGCAGAGAATGGTGACTGGGTAAAGCTAAGTAACAGGATCCAGAGCTTGAGTAAGTACAGTACAATAACTTCTTAGAGAGGACGCAAATAGACATTGGGCTAATGGCAACAGTATTTATGAGAACAGACTATTCTTAGAGTTTGTTACATTAAGGAAATATAGCTCTAGAAAGCAGCTATATGGGAGTTAATAAGCACTTCTTAAAATAGCAAAAATTAAAGAGGTTTGTACCAAGTCAGCTAAAAAACTAATGAATATAAAGAGATGTGAACAGTTCATGATTTAGACTGAAATTTAACATGCTCCTTTTTTTTTATTAAATGATAGCAAGATTAAAACACGGCTCCTTTAACGTCAAAAACTAATCATTTGTGTTAGGGATTACTCAAGGCAACATACAGATTAATATAGTAGAAATTCATCTCCCATCTCATTACCTCTTTCTCCGTCTTTGCTGTCTTTTCAGAGACTGATCAGCAAGTACTCAGTTCTATTTGTCTTAGAAAATGTCATCCAAAGTTAGGTCTCTATTGTCTGACTTCCTAGATTAGGTCAGTTCCCTTGTTTTATTTTTGTCTCTTCCATGCCACCTTTTTCCCCTTTCCTACATCCCTCTCAATTGTTGAATGCCTTTCTTCCTCATCTATATATAAGTTCTCTGAAGACAAAGACAGCATCTGATTTATTCGATTGTAGTAGCAGAGTGGCATGTGTTTATAATTACTTGTTAATTTAATTGACTTGACTGTTTTTTTCTCTCTTGGGAGAATTTGCATTCTCCCTAATTTTTAAAATGGATCTCTGCTGTTGATTGAATTGAATTGAAATAAAAATTAGTTCCATGAGGCTAGGGGGTAAGACTTCAAAAGAAAACTGGAGGAGTTTTCAGAATCAAGAGAAATATTTAATATTTTGTTCCAACGGCTTACTCCCTTCCACTTCAATGAAACTTTATAGATAACCTAAGTACTTCTCTTTCTCTATCCTCTTTCCCCCTTAATCCCAAATTCCATTACTTTACTGAAGTTAAACCAGTATATAAAGAGTGTCACATATGAAAATCCAGATTTATAAAACAATCTGGGTGAATGGTAATTCACCCAAAGGGTTCCCTCAATTCTTTAAAATAGTAACTTACCTCATCCAGCCGGCAACGTTTTAACAAAAAAATGCAACTTTTCAGACCACAGGAAACATTGTAACTGTAGCAGTGGAAACTATTTTTTTCTGAATGTGGACAAAAAACCCCAGACAGGTAAGAGAACACACAGCCCCAGCCCATCTCTTACCGCAGCCCGTCGCCGTTGCACTAATTTCTCTGTCACTAAGCAACTTCAAACTTCAAGATCAACGGGAAAAACTGAGATGCTGGAACTCTTTTTCTTTCTCAAGTATAGGAGAGGGAGAGGTTCGGCTCAGGGCTGCACGCTTTCCACCAAGCACATGCGACCACTGTCCAACTTAGAATGTCAGGCACTGTCTGCTTTCCCTTGAAGAAAGTGGGGGGAAAGTGAAGTTAGCCTACTCGATGTCCAGAGATCCTGCAGCGTGTGCATTTGTAGCTCATACAATGAATGGAGGTGAGGCCCAAGACCGCGTCCTTCCTGCAGTTTAGAATCCCCTCACGCCCTCACTTCCAATTAGCGGGGAAAACAAGTCTCCTGGGCCAACAGGAGAACAGGAATGGGAGAACTGGGTGAAAGTGAATGAACAAGAACATGCCTGGGGACAGAATTTAACAGCAGAGGGCACAATAACCTCAGCGCAAGGCCAGCGGCGGGCGGCTCGGAGGGGCGAGAGCCAAGGGTCGCTGGGGCTTGTAGTTCGCCTTGGCTCCCTCGGCCACGCCCGTCCGGCCACAGAACTACAACTCCCGACGTGCACCGCAAGGCTCCCTCTTCCCCGCCACCCCCTCTCAGCCGGCGCTGGAACCTCCCGGGAAAATGCCCCCGCCCCGCCTTCTACGCGCGCGTCACGTTTGTTTACCCTGGAGCCCCGCCCCCCGCCGTCCCCGCGCTCCCCACTCCTCCCAGGAATGCCGTCATGCGGGCGATGCATATTCATGAACGCGCGAGGCGTGCCCGCCCCGCCCGCTGCCACCTCCCCGCGGCCCGCGCGCGATTAATATTCAATGAGCCGGGCTCCGCGGCTGGCCGGCGGGCCGGGGTGAGGTGGAGGGAGCGGGCGGGGCCTCGCGGGGAGCCCGCGGCCGGGCGGGGAGGGCGCGGGGGGCGGTGGCGGCGAGGCGGCGTGCGGGATGGAACACCGAGCGGCGGCCGGAATGCTCCCCATTGCCACATAATCCCCCGGAACCGCCGCGCCGAACGCCATTGGCTTCCCCCGCTCCCGCGCCGCGCGTCGTCTCCCACCTTCGCTCGCCGCCTCCCTCTCCGCCCGCTGCCGCCGGAGCTGGGGGGGAAGCGCGAAGCCCCACTGCAATGGAGCCCGCCGCCGCGGCCACGGCGCAGCGACTCCCCGAGCCCGGCCGGGAGGACCGAGCTCCGGCTCCCGCGGCGGCGGCGGCGGCGGCGGCGGCGGCGGCGGCGGCGGCAGCTCTGGCCGCGGCGGCCGGGGGCGGCCGGAGCCCCGAGCCCGCGCTGACCCCGGCGGCGGCCCCGAACGGCGCGGCGCGGGCTGAGGCCCCCGGCGAGGGGCCGCCGCCCGGCCGGGCGGGAGGCGCGGGGCGCCGGCGGCGGCGCGGCGCGCCTCAGCCCGCGGCCGGCGGGACGGCCCCGGGGCCGGGGGCCGGCGGCGGCGGCGCCAACTCGCTGCTGCTGCGACGAGGGCGGCTCAAGAGGAATCTGTCGGCGGCCGCCGCCGCCTCGTCGTCGTCGTGCTCGGCCGCGGCCGCCGCCGCCCCGCACGGTCCCGGCGCCGCCGGCCTGGCCGCGGCGGGCTCGGCCTCGGCGTCGCTGTGCACCCGGAGCCTGGACAGGAAGACGCTGCTCCTGAGGCAGCGGCAGATGCTGCAGCTGCAGCCGTCGGACCGAGACTGGGTGCGGCACCAGCTGCGGCGGGGCTGCGTGCACGTCTTCGACCGCCACCTGGCCGCCTCCCACCTGCGCCCGGTGCTCTGCACGCTGGACACCACGGCCGCCGAGGTGGCCGCCCGCCTGCTGCAGCTCGGCCACAAAGGCGGCGGCGTGGTGAAGGTGCCCGGCCAGGGGTCCGACCCCGCGGGCGCCGAGCCCGCCCCCGACGCCGGCCCCCGGCTCGCGCCCGCCGCCGCACGGGACGACCCCGCGCCCCCCGCCCGGAGCGGGCCGGCGGCCGTCGGGGGCCCGGCGCGCGCGCCGCCCGCGGACCTGCCGCTGCCCGGCGGGGGCCCCGGCGGGTGGGCCTGCCGCGCCTCGCGGGCCAGCCCCGCGCCCTCGGACTCCAGCCCTCGCGAGCCGGGCGCCCCGCGGCCCCTGGACGGCGCGACGGCGGGCCCGGCCTCCGACACCGAGAGCTTCAGCCTGAGCCCCAGCGCGGAGAGCGTGTCGGACCGGCTGGACCCCTACAGCAGCGGCGGCGGCTCGTCGTCGTCGTCCGAGGAGCTCGAGGCCGATCCGTCCCCCGCCCCAGCCGCCACCGGGACCCCCGGACAGCCTCGTCGGCCCGGCCGCTCCGCGCCACTCCGGCCAGGAGCGGGCGCCCAGTCGCCTTCCCCGACGGCCTCCTCGCCTCCGCCGCAGCCGAGAGGCCTCCCGGGCGTCGATGGCCCGGTGGGGACCTCCCAAGGTCGGCCAGGGGAGGAACAGGCGACTCCCGCGGTCCCTGGCCGCCCCCCCTCAACTCCCGGGGGCTGTGGGGCGGCCGCGGAGAAGGCGCCTCCACCGCCCACCCTGTACGTGCAGCTCCACGGAGAGACCACCCGGCGCCTGGAGGCTGACGAGAAGCCATTGCAGATCCAAAATGACTACCTCTTCCAACTGGGATTTGGGGAGTTGTGGCGGGTGCAGGAGGAAGGCATGGACTCGGAGATTGGCTGTCTCATCCGCTTCTACGCAGGTAAGGAAATCACCTGCACTTGGACTTGAGTTTGAGGGGTGGGTGAAACACTTCCAGGTCTGAGTCCTGCTCGGGTCTAATCGCCGGTCGGTTTGCCCAACTCAAGGGTAAACGTGGGTCCTTCTGAGGCTTTTGTTACTTTTTAACAGCCTGCACAGATTATCTGGGGTGCTCAATGGAGCGGTTTTTAAATCCGCGACTTTTTGCCCATCTTGAGGACTCAGATTGGAAAGCAGTGTGAGGAGGTGGCGAACCCTCAAGGAAGTACAGGAAGCAGAGACCCCTGAGAGGCAGCAGTACACTTAACAATGAAGGCGCTTCCTTCAGGCCTCTCCTCCTCTGGCATTTCAGGCTAACTACCAGATCCGCATCATACCCACAGAGGAAAATGACCAACAAATACTTCAGAGTCCTCTGTCTATGGTAGTCCGTTTGCACTTGAGCACTGGAGTCTTGAATACGCCCCAGGAGCTCCTTCCTGGCCAGTGGAGCACACTCCAGCTCCCTGGGTTGCTTATTTTCCCCTCCAAGTCCCCAGTAGAAATCTAACGGGATGCCCTTTTAGTGCTCTCCCCCACCCCTTTTTTTTTTTTTTTGCTTTATTTCAATTTCTTCTGCAAGTTTGGTTTTTGCATCAAAAGTGATTTCATCTGTTTCTTTCTCTCCTTTCTTCAGCTTTTGTAACCACAACTGACCAATGCAGTGAGTGGGACTAGTAGTAGGAGCTCAAGAATCTAAGTGGTTACTGTCTCTTGAGATGTGATTTAAAAGCTTTTGCTCAGTCCCAGATTAAAATTATTTTCACTTATATGTTTGTTTATTTCAACTTTATTGAGATGTAACTGGCATTTAGATCAAGTTCTTGAGAGAGGTGACTACTGTTATTCTTGGCTAAAGACTTGGCACATGCTGAATTAGGAAGCTATAGATCCTGGTTGTTATATTTGAACTTTATAAAGTTCCTTGCATCCTTTTCCTCCTTTGGTTTGAAGTGATAAGGAATTTTGCTAAAATAAAATTAGCTTACTTAGCAAAATTAAATCACCATAGTTTAATCTTCCCTAACTTAACTGTTTTATGTTGTGGGTGATCTTGGAAAAATAATCCCAGTTGTAACTCTTTAGCCACTTTCTCATTTAATATGTTTTCCATTCATTTGTGTGGTACTTACAGTTAGTTTCAATGAAGAAATCTTTACTCCCACGCTGAAATACACAAGACCAGTAGCATTCTTGGTGAGATGTTACTCTGTTTCATTGAAGCTTTTGTGTGATTCTCTAAGTGAATTTCTTATTTTTCCTCTTATGAAGTAAACCATGACACCTGATGGTCATATTCCACCTGAATGACATACCTTTTAAGTGTGTGGCCTGGCAAATAGGTTTTTGTTTTGTTTTAATGTGGGAGTATCGACTACAGCCCTTTCTCCTTTAGCTCATGTAATTTGTAAAATATTGTCATTTTATGAAAGTATGAAGTGATGATCACCATTGGAATGAGAATAGTTTGTTAGTGTGAGAATGCTAAGTGCCCTTATAACAAACTAATTACACTGAAGGAGCTATATCTATAAAGCAAGGGGGTATGTTACATTTAACAGCATCACCTATATTTTATGGAATATGGAAAGGCTCTGCATCCCATGAATGTATTGGTTATGGGAAAGACTTTAGGTGTCATAGTCAAATTAAAAGCTTTGATTCTCCTTGATTATTTAATGTCTGTCTATGTCTAAAATGTTTTAAGTGGATAATATACAGGGCTTTTTTTTAAAAAAATATGAGTGATAAAATATCTTTCTGATTAAATCGTATACTTCTGTTTTTGCTTTTTATGAAACACAGTAATTAATTTCATCTGAATTCATTTGCATTATTTCCGTTGCATTAAATAAGCATATGTATGCTTCTATATCCACAGTTATAACAATAAAAAAATGGGGAAGCCACAGAATATCCTACCTATTCTTGAATATTAAGCCAATGTACAGGTGTCCATCTGTTATAAAGATGTGTTTATTTTGGTTTTCTTACAAAGTTTAGCTTGTTTTGAGCCTAAGTTAATGTAACCAGCCCCTGCCTCAATATCAACAGTCTCTGTGTTGATATTCATTTGTCATAGAACAAATTTAGCATATAGTGAGCCCACTCGAAGAAAGTTAAGTTATTTGACCAACCAGGGGCCTTGTTATATTATGGGAACATTGTATGGATTTCATATGTAGTGAAGCTTTGTACTGCGCTAGAGGAGATTCCTAGAAATTACCCCTGTGCTCCAGTGAAATATAGGACACCCAGCGTCAAAGTGTTACTTTTGCTGTTAATTCTTCATGGAAGAAGAGAACTAATATGTGCTTTAGATGAAACCCTTGAAGCCAGTGCCTTTTGATTGTTTTCCTATATTTAAATTCAGTATATTATCTGCTGTTTATCTTCTGTAGTCAGTTGGTCTTTGTGAGATGTTCTTTTCCAGCAGGGAACTTTCATTCCCTTATGGTTCACCTTTCAATAAATTTTAGTATTTAAAGCCTAACTTAACTTACTCTTTAAAGCTTTTGAAAACCATTTGTGGTTGCTTTAAATAGTTAAGTATTTTTTGATAGAATAAAATGCAAGTTTTATTTAACTAAAAACTGACAAAAGGCTGTGGGGCTGTTAATGAAAACTGTTTTGCACTTCAGTATTAAGCAGCCATTCTCCTAGCTGATCTAAGATATGAAAAAAAGCTAAATGACTTTATCTGTAGTTACTTATGTTAACTACACTAACTTTTAATTTCCTTTTAAAATCAACCATCTTCAGTTTTACTGGAAATAGTAATTTCAGGTTTAAAAAAATTCAAGGATTTAGACTGCCTGACACAAGTCGTGGACTTCAACATATTAAGGAGCTTGTGTTTTGGACTTCCTGGATAAGCTGTGTCATTGATCAAGGGCAGTATTAAACTAGTTTTTTAAAAATGTTTTTTGATTCCTGTCTACCACCTTTTAGAGTTCGTATGGCTGTTTTGGTTCAAATAACAGTGAGAAAAGATGCTGCCAGAATGCAGAGCACACCCACCGTGCCCAGTATACCTTGGACAAGATATTTTTATGTGTGACTTCTTGAGGTTGCGAACAATCCCTTTCCCCTCTCATATTTCTTCTCTTTTGCTCTTCTGGGAATGATCAAGCCTTACATGATTTCCTACATGGAAACCAAGAAGGGGTGGTTCAGGATTAAGCTGTAATATTGACAAGCAGGCTCTTATTACTATAATTACTGCAGGATTGAGTAACGTGGTATGAACATGTGACACCAGTGTGTGTTGGAACAGTCCTTTAATTTTAAGAACAAAGGGTTTAACTTTGTTGGTTCTTATGTTTAAATTTTATGTTTGTTATATTTTAATGTAAAGTACACGCTGTCCTTTCCATCATAACTCTCCTGTGATAACATCTATTAATAGTTTGGGTTTATTATCTTTTGAAATCTTAAAGGGCATTCATGTAAATCACCTCATTTATCCTTTCAAAAATACTACTGGGGAGGAGTAGGTGTCAATCCTCTTCAGATGGAGAAACTGGTGCACAGAGAGGATTGACTCTTGCTTGTGGTTTTTCAGTCCTTGCCAGAGCTAGAAGAGAAAGCCGGGTGTTCTGTTCTGCAGCTCATACCACTTTCCATGAATCAGTGCTGAATTTCATTTACATCTGAATTTTCACTTGGTTAAAAGCATTCAGAAAATATGCTATTTTTATTGGTAATGAGGTGACATTACCTTCTAGTCCAGAGAGGTATTATTCCTTGTGAAGTATGGATAGCTCTATATTTTATCATGCTCCCTTAAAAAACCATAAAGAACCAAGAAGGGCAAATAAGTAGTGCCAAAATAGTACAGTACTAAAGTGTTCTAAATACCCTGGTCGCGCTAGTGTTTAAGTTAATAAGGACTAGTTTAATGATTTTTTTCTCTCATTCAGCACTTCTCATTTGTAAAAATAGAGTAGAAATCTTTGGATATAGAGAACTAACACTATTTGAAAAGCTGATGCCTTTTGAGGGTGGAGGTGTGACAGTTCTATTCCTTTAAATTATATCCTTATTTGTAAATTATTAGAAGTTCCCATCATGACAGGTTTGCTTAAACCTTTTATTTAAAAAAAAAATCTCTAGTTACCATTAGTGCCTCATTGGTGTTATATTGATGTTGTACATTTTTAAGAATTCATGTGTTATGGAGAGCCACAGAATAAGTAAGCTATTCTCTGTGAATTTTATGGTTATTCCGAAAGTGGTATGTCTTTGGTGTTCACCGAAATAATTGTAGGGAGAGGAGTTGAATGTAAACGAGTTTGTCAAGTGTCCTGGTTGAAAGTTGTATCTTTTGTTGCTGTGAGGTTGTTAAAGGTTTGATTATCCAACGATGGCTTTTTTTAAATTGTAAGGTGTTTTGTTGCTCCTTCTCTTTCTTTTTAGAACTCTGAATCAGCTTTTGGTTTATTGATAACCTAGCACTCATTAAAATTGTGTGTGATCCAAGTCTATTATAAACCTTGACATTTTAGTTTAAACATTTGTTGAATTGAATTTGTGGAATTTTGTTCAGCAGCTGGTGGTGTGGGCCCTGATTCTTCAGCCTTCCATCCTGTTTGTGTCCCCAGGGATGTTAAACACACATGCACATAGGCAATTCTCCCATGGTAGGAGATTTCAGATGTGCTACAAACTATTAATGTCTTGTGTTTCACGTGAATGAAGCTATGTGCATTTTGAGTAGTCTCAAAGTTTTCTTAGAATTAACAGGTGCTCCTCACCCCACTCCCCTTTTCAAAGGCTTCTCTTACCTCAACTTTGAGATGAATTTAATGAGACATCTGTCAAGTGAGACATCTTAGGTTTAATGATTTTGTTATGTGCCAGGGTTGAGTGCAGTTCAGTCTGTCTGGACAGAAGGGTTTAATTGTTGTACGGTGAAAGTTGAGAGACCCTGAAGTCACTCAATAGAAAAGCTTTTCCTTTAAAGATGTCTGATATTTTGAGAAAGAAATCTAAATGTTCAAAACAGTCTGGGAAAATGAAGCCTTCTTAAAAAACACTCCACCTTCTAAACCCACTTCACCCTTTTAAGCCTAGGCATCTGACACAGCACTGGGGATGAGGGGTTTTTTAAAAAAATTATTATTGATTTTAATTTAATTAATTATATTTGACATCATTTGTATTCCCCAGGGAGTACCCACCACCATTCCACCCCTGCACCATCACCTCAGTCCCTTGTGCTCTTTCTGCCCTCATCCCTCTCTTTGCCTTCCCCTCCCCCTCATGGTTCCTTTGGTTTATCTTTGACTTTTTGGTCTTGTTGAGTTTTTGTTTGCTTTTGGTTATAATTGCCCATTTCCTTGGGCTGCTGCTTCTTTTTTTGTTGTTGTAGTTATTGCTCTTTCATACTCCTCCTAATAGTGAAGCCATCCGGTATTTTTCTCTTGCCTCTGACTTGTTTCACTGAGTATAATTCCTTCTAACCCCATCCATGTTTCTATAAATGGCCCTAGTTTATCATTTTTGATTGCTGAATAGTATTCCATTGTGTATATGTACCATGTCTTCTTGATCCAGTCATTTACTTTTGGGCATTTGGGTTGTTTCCAGGTCTTACCTGTTGTAAATAGTGCTGCAATAAACATAGGAGTACAGGTGCTCTTTTGGATCGGTGTTTTTGTGTCCTTTGGGTAGATTCCTAGGAGTGGGATTGCTGGATCATATGGTAGTTCCATTTCTAGTAGACCGTGAAACCTCCATACGGCTTTACATAGTGGTTGGGTTAGCTTGTGTTCCTACCAGCAGTGTACTAGGGTTCCTTTTTCTCCACATCCTCGTCAGCATTTGTTGTTGGATTTTTTGATGTGTGCCATTCTTATCGGTGTAAGGTGGTACCTTGATGAGGGATTTTTGAATCTGGTCTCTTGTTGCTATGCTTCTAGTCAGACCCTTCTTTACTACCTTTGGTTTTCTAAAGATAGTTTAAGTAGGCAAAACAAAATCAACCCTGTAAATTCCTTAGACACATTAGGTATTTGTAAACTAAGTCTGTGTGACTGGTTGTGTTTGGGTTTGTGGAGATGTCAACTCTAGACTTCAGAAAATGTTGATTAAATGAAACTCCAGAATTTAGAAAGCCTTTATTGATACTTGACTATGAGCATTAGGATATTTGGTTAATTGTGAAATAGCAGTTCTTTAATTGCAGTTACAGGATTGCTAGGTCTTATTACATTTTGATTTAGAGATGGAATGGTTTTGTAACATGTTATACAAATAATATATGCCTACTATACCTTACAGAATGTTAATGAAACATAGCATAACCATCCCATAATGCCACCTTCCCCCTGAAATAATAGTTTCCCTATTGTGCTTTTACATTTGAGATTGCTTTAATATTTGTAAGGTGTGTTTAATGATAGTGTCTTGCTGAGGTGTAAGTCTAGTGGTTTCTAAGTTTGAAACCTAAAAGTTCTATTGGAATTGGAGTGGAATGATTTTGTTATCTCTTGTAAGTATTTTGTGAGTCTGTAAATGTCAATACTTGTGCAAAATAAAAAAAATCCAGAATTTTTGGCATGTACCTTCCCAGATGAACTTGCTAAAAATAAGCTAGTCTCATTTTCATTTATGTGTCAGAATTCAGTTGAAGACTGAATAAAGACTGAGGTATTTTGGTTTGGACTGTTTCAATAGTGAGTGAAAAATCTAAAAGTTTGAATTTTATGAGATTTTCAATTGATTGGTTTTTCTTTTTTGTCTGTCGTTCCCCCCCCCNGGTCCCCCCCCCCCCCCCCCCCCCGCTCCATTTTCAGTCAGGAAGTATTTTGTGTTTGTTGCTCTTTCTACGGACTCATATATCGGATGCAGAGCATTTAGAGACTGTCTTTTTTATATACCTACATTCATTAATAGTATGTTGGAATGTTTGGGCTTTCTTTTCAGATATGAAGCATGTTTTTATTTATTTTTTTAAAGATTTGTTTTTTTATGCACACAAGCACTGGGGTACAGGCCAGAGGTGTGGGGGGAGGATGAGAGGATTCACCACAGAGAGCGGGGAGCAGAACAGGCAGATCAACTGAAGTACACTGCTGAGGGGAGTAGCGGGCACAGCAGGAGAGGTCTGCCACGCCATGTGGGTCCCCTCCCTGGCTGGCAGCAGGGATCGAACTCGTGCTGCAGTGGCTGCGGTTTTGCCTCATAGTGTGTTGCTTAACCCACTGCACCACCAGGGACACCCTGAAGCATGTTTTTAATACAGCAAAAGAAAGTGTGATCTATACTTGTCTTCAGTGCCCACTGAGTGACTCTCTGGATTTTACAACCAGTTCACACCTGACATATGATCCAAAGACTGACATTTTACATGCAGAACCAGTTTTGATCTTTATTTTGAGACTACCTTAAGAAGTTCTTTGTTCCCACATCTATTTTGAGAGCTGTCTAGTTGCCCCTGGGTACCTGAATGGGAGCTACCTCTTAATAGTTCTTGAATGTGACTGATGTGGCCTGGGGTCAGGTGAAAGTTACATTGTTCTTTTCAAAAACAACTTTGGGAGATATTTTGTAGCACTTTATTGAGGCATAATGGTTTGTAATCTGAGAGTTGGAGAATGTAGTATGATTTTAGGCATGATTCTGTCATCAGTAAAACCGTGAGCTTTAGTAGGGTGAGTGTAAGATCTCTTCAACTCTTTAACATGCTGGTGCTCCATGATCAAGCCTGTTCTTCAAAGTAGGCTGAAAATTGGAAATTGTTTTAAGTTCTGTAGGACTTGTCCATAGGTTTAAAATTGTCAAAATCCCTGCTTTTTCTCATGTACAGAGGAATGGCTTTGGACTTTGCATGCAAAAGACAGTTTGAGGTTGCCAACCAAAGCAGGCTGCCTATTTGCTATAGTTTAGGACAAATGACAGAACAGAGAATATCTGACTCTCTCCCGGCTAAGGCTCTGCTCCTTAGCATAGACTGCAGCATGCGTTTAAAGAAGTACATCTTTTTGAATTAAAGATTCTTAAGTTGACTGGTAAAGTGAGATATATCCATAGTTCAGTTTATAAAGTTTATAGTCACAATAACTCTTTGAGGGATCCTAAAGTGCAGAATTTACTGGTTTAATTTATGGTGAGCTATGCGCTTTTCTTCTTGTACTTGAGTCCATAGGAGTCAAAGAAAATGAAATTTTGCATTGTTATTTTGACTACAGAAGTTAGGATCCCATTTGTGTTTTTATAGATAAGAGAAGTGCTGCTGAGGGGTGTCTGGCCTATAAGCTTTGCTCAAGTCAGTCTGAGAATTAAGGACAGCCCCCAGGATTTCGATGATGTCTTCTGTGTTCTCCCCTCCACCCCCCTCCCCTCCACTGTGAATTTATTTATTATCTTTGGATCTCCTTTTACCTTAGGTCAAAATGCAAGTTGAAAGCAATTGTGTTTCACACATTTGGTGGCTTCTATATTACTTGAAGATGTTTCTAGTTTTTTAAAATTCTAATCATTGTTTTTGAGAAATTGCATAGCATTTTGACAGATTGTGGGGGGATTCTAATGTAACAGTTGGATATTATAATTGCAGAGAGGGGATATTAGTCTTCCTCAGTGGGGCATTTGTGATGGTCTTTAAATTTGACAGTTGAGGAGAAGAAATAGGTCTAGAAGGCCAGAAAATCAGTGGTGGTTTTGTCCAGTGCTTTGAAGATGAAATTATTAGAAGAATGGGGATCTTGGGAAAGAAATCACAGAATTTTAAAAAAGATTTTTAGAAGAATTTAAAAATGGAGTCTGAAAAGGTTTCCATTTAGACATGCTCGTTAAGAAGATTCAGGATTTATTATACTCTTTTAATTTCATGTTCTTTTAAGGAAAGCAAAGATTTCTTCTCACCATGAGTTGTACATAGCTTATGTGGGTACCTATACACAGTTCTGCTATTATGTGACATTAAAAAAATAGAAACAACTCAGTAAGCTGTGTGTGTGTGTGTGTGTGCGTGCTGATTTTGGGGTCTTTATCATGAAAATTGCTACTGCTTTGAACACCTTCTCTCTTTTAGAAAGAAAAGAGTAATTTTGCTCCTGTTAGCAGGAAGACAATGTTTTTAGGGGTTAGGGGTGTGAGAGAGACATCCCCTTTCATACTAGGTTTTATTTTAATTTAAACACTTACCTTAAGCAAAAGTTTTAGCTTCCCTTATATGGAAGTTAGCCTACTGAGTTGATTAATTCTTTAAAGATGACTGTTGGTTTTTAATATGAAGGGAACTTTTTTAAAGCACAGAAGTACAAAAGGGTAAAAATACATTGTATCTGGCATATAGAATATGCACTCCAGATGTGAAGCAGAGAAAAAATTTCTCTTGATGGTTTCGTAGAGAGGTGGTTTGCTGGGAAGCAGCTGCTGTTGTTTTAAGTAAGAAAAGTCACTCCTTGTGGAAAGAAGTAAACACTTCTTCAATTCCTTATGCGCGCGCGCACACACACACACACACTCTCTCACACATACCCATTGTCCAGTGAGTGTGATGTAGAATGAAATGGGAGGTGGTAGTCATTTTTATGGTCTAGGGGGAAAAATAGTCTTGGGGGGAAAATATAGATTTTAAAAAGTTGCAGTTTTTTAATTATGGAGAACCCGTTTTGTATTTTCATACATTGGTGACTTATTTCTGAGGTGAATGGTATGTTTATATTCATTGCTCATATTTTCTGATATTTGTCTATTTCCTATTGATTTGTAAATTTGCTTTGGGGAGCATATTTAAGGAAACAGCTTTGTTTTATTATAATTCACTAATACTTTCCTCTTCTTGCACTTTTGTATCATTTTTTTACCTGTTAGAGATTCAGGCCTATGTCATGCGTAGTAGGCCTTCCATCCCCAAATTAAAAAGTTTCCCGTATTTTCCTGTGGTATATGATAGTTTCATTTTCCATCTGAAAATTTTAATCTGTCTGTTCTTAAAAGACAGGAAGTAGGAAAAAAAATACTGTCCCCACACTTTTTATTGGATAATTGAATTATTTCATCACTGATTTAAAATTCCACTTTGCCCCAGAGTTCATGCCTTTCTTTTTTACTGACTGGTGGATTAAAATCTGATAAAGAGCAGTGAATTTCTTGTGGAAATAGGCAGAGAGGGAAGGATCTTTTTCTTTTTTGCTCCCTAATTTCCTTTTAGCTTTCTGTCATGAGGATGAGAACCCATATACTCCTGGCATTTGGACGTTTTGGGGATCCCTTTGCTGTGGTTACTTTTTCATGTCTAAGTAGCTAGAGGGGGAGTGGGTTAGCTGTCGTATAAAATGTTCCTTGGCTATGGATTCTTTTACATATTGGAAATAATTTATTTTTTTTGTTGCTTTTCTTTTTTAAAATTTTTCCCTTTAATTTATATATATATTTGACATCAATTTCTTTTTTTTGAACAAGAAAACTCCCTTTTTATTTAGGATACATTATGATTGCCCTTTCCTGTAATACACATACACACATATGTATATGTATATGTGTGTGTATCTACATATATATACACTTTCTCTCTATAAAAACTATTATTTAAAATTTTTGTTTTCTGAAAAGGTGATGTATAATCCCTTTTTAAAAATTTATTTTTTTTGTTGTAACATTTGTATTTCTTTATTTTTTCCCCTTTAATTTATATATATTTGACATCAATTGTAATCCTCATGTATTCCCTATCACCATATCACCAGTGCACCATCACCTCAGCCCCCCGTGCTCCCGTCTGCCCTCAACCCTTCCCCTTCCCTCTCCCCACCAAGTGTCCCCAATTTGTCCTTGTCTGGAAATAATTTACTTTTAGTGACATAAATTAGTGATTCTTCTCTCAATTTTGAACTTTTGTAACAGTTTGATTAGGCTGCAACTCAACCACTTTTTTTTATGCTGAAGAGATTCACTTTTTCCCATTCTGGAGAAATTTTGGGAGCCACCCTAAGATCACTGTAAAGCACAAATGATTTATCTTTTAAATTTAGAAAACCAAAGACGAACATGCCCACTGCACTGCAGTCAGTAACAGCTGCTGCCTCGGTGCCCTAAGCTTTGTTTTGTTGACCGGAGAAGGGGCTGCCATGCCCTGAGACAACAGGAATGTCTCATGCAGTCGCTGTGATAAGGTGGCAGGACACTGGTACTGCGGCCAGCGTTCTCATGGTAACTGCTGCACCTTCACGCGAAAAATGAATGGAGCCCCAGAAAAGAGGTGGTTTTTGTGGGAACGGTGGTGGAAGTGAAAGCAATGAATGGCAAAATGTGGGAAAGTTAAATTAAAAACTCTGCCAGATTTGGTAAGTAGGTATTGATGGCCTAGTGACCAATTCTTAGTTATTAAATGATCCAAGACAAAAATTGGAGTACTGTCAGCATTTTGTGGCCTTGTAGCGAGAACAGGGTTTCTCCTCTGCAGCCTTTGGTTGTGTTTCTGAACTTCCAAACCATCTTTGCCGGAATAGACACCCTACTTGAGTACATTAACACGGAAGGCAGTCTGTCCAGACCCACTGGCCTAAAAATATGATATGAAATGCAGCTGCCATCACTCAGCTTACTTAGGTATTTGGAAGTAACATTTCCTCCTCCCACAATGACAAAACTAATGACCTTCTTGTTTCCAGTTTAAAGAAACAAGTGTAAAATAACTAAACAGTGTCAGCATAATTGCACCCTGCTGTAGATTATCAAGAAACTGAGTCCTATTTTGTGAGTTAGCAAACATGTATATCATCCTCACTATGTGCACAGCACTGTTTTAAGTGCTTTATAAATAGTAACTAACTTAATCCTCGTAACAACCCTATGAGGTAGGGAATGTCATCAGCCCAGTTACAGAGCAGTTTAGTAACTTGTCTGGAGTTGTACAGCAAGCAAGGTCTAGGTAAAATCAAGTCCAGGCATCTGATGGAGAGTTAACTAGCTAACGTGCACATACTCACCTTGATTTGCTGAGTGTGGAGAACTTAACCCTCGTAACCTCTGCGGCCGGTTTGGACATAGCAGCAGTAGAGAATAGACTTTGAAGTAGGTAAGGGCTGGACTTGAGTTCCAGCTGTGCCTGTGATCCCAGAGCTCTACTTGCTGCTTCTCTACAGAAAAAGAATAAGTTGCACACAAGGTGGGTGAGACGATCAGGTGAAATGAGTGAACACGCTAGTTATAAACTGAACCCTGCGCTTGGGGAGAAAGACCATTGCGAGGAACTAGACACCGCCGTTGACTGTGGCTGCTGCTGTACTTGATGTGAGGCCTGCAATGAGCCCTTCACCTCCTCAAGTCTCCTTTAATAGAGAGAAAAGGTGATTGAAAAAATGTGTCCCAGAGAACTTTGTGAGGTTCAGATTTGATGATATATGTGGAAGTGCTTTGTAAACTGTGAGCTGTTAGACAAATGGAGTGCAGTTTCATTATTTTTAGCAATAGTAAATTGCCACAAATGTTAATTAGAGTCAATTAGGGCTCATTAGGGAAGATGGGCTATACTGCTGCTGGGTGACACTGGCGGACTGTATACTTTCACTCGTTCACCCAGTAATTACTGTGAGCAGCTACTTTGTCAAAGGTGCTTTTGATTCAAAGATGACTAATTTGAATTTTCTAGCATCCCTTGGAATACTTACGGATTTGAGGGCATGTTTGTGGAAACAAAAAAGGGAAGCCAACATTTGTCGTCTGAAACTAGAAAGGGTTCCACAGGAGGCACAGCGTTTGCAGGTGGCTGTGGCAGCAGTAAGGAGAGTGGCTCCCACAG
The DNA here is from genome assembly GCA_019455555.1 of Galemys pyrenaicus. Classification (NCBI taxonomy): domain Eukaryota; kingdom Metazoa; phylum Chordata; class Mammalia; order Eulipotyphla; family Talpidae; genus Galemys; species Galemys pyrenaicus. Next base: position 539,230 of record JAGFMF010011492.1, on the reverse strand, counting down.
CCACGGGAGGCCCTGGAGCCCAGCCTTGGCGCTCCAGAAGGGGTAGACAGACTCTGGTCCTCCGCTGGATGCTGAGTTACTTGGGGAACAACCGTGAATCACTAGTCAGAGTCGAGCCAGACTGAGTTTAGGATTAGTGATTCCAGCTTAGTCCTTAGGATTGGCGAGGTCCATGTCTATGGAAGTAAGTAGGCGTTTTCTCTCCACTTGAGTCCTGGGCTCCGTTTGGGGCCATAGTGTGTGAGAATCTAAATTCTGGATTAGGCAAATACTAATTTAGCTTTTCTTGAAAAGAAGATGCAAATGTGCACATATTTGAGGCCACCCTGAAGCCTGGCATGGGGCCTTGAGAGACATTCTCTTCTTTTTAAAAAACCTGTGAGGGTTTTGCTTTCCTCAGATTTATGAGGTTTGTGGGAAATGCTGAGTTTCTCTTCTGAAGGCAGGCGTTCCCTTTGGTTTGTGTCGTGTGTCAGACAAATTAATGTAAAATTTGGATATTAATGAACTGGGAGGCATATTTATAATTTTCCTCATCTATTGTCTGGATCTTCATTTATGAAGCATTTAAAAAAAAACAAACAACAAAAACACCTAGTATGGACAAGGTGGAGTAACATCCTTCAATGTTCATATAAGCAGAAACACCAACTAGCTCTTTTATCCATGACTGTAAAACCTGTACTTTTTGGGAGATGGGTGGGGGGTTTAAGTGGATGCAAATATCTCTGAAATGTTTTCTCTTCTGGTAAACTGAATAATAATACTGGGAAAAGATTTTCACTTTGCTTTTTATGTTTTCAAATGACAAACCACCACAGAAAACACACACACACACAAAACATTACTCAGATCCTGTTTGACTAAAATATGTCATGCTTCTAATTTTATATGAAAATATGTCTAGTTTAAACTAATCAGTATTCAGGTAAAATGCCTACCAGTGTGTATTTTCCACTGTCATTAGCACCTTTTGCCCTTTGTGACAGATTTTTAGAGACCTCAGTTAGAGCAATATCAGCACCACACAAGTTGATTTTCATGGGGAATATTAACAGACATGTTAGCAGCAATGTAATAATCAGGAGAACAGTTTCTGCTCCTTGTAATTATAAAGCAGACATCGCAAGTGTCTTGCTTTGTAAACCAAGTTATAAGTACCAAGGACTTGGTGTTTTTGACCAAAATCTGAATGATACTATCTCATCGACAAGTAAATACATGATGACAAACGTTCTATAAACAGAGACTTGGAATTGCTTAAGAGTATAACGTCATTCTGAGGGTACCGCTCAAAAGTCCACTTCTGAGTGCTGGTGTAGTCGGAATGCTAGCTTTAAATTCCAGCAGGCTTGCTGCTGCTAACAGAGAATTGGAGCTGTCATTGTTTCCTGCTTCTGTAGTTATGCATAAAACCCTCCATGCATGCATAGTTGACATCCTTTTTGGTTCTAAGAAGCATACAGATTAACCAAATGGAATGCGTGTAATTAACCTGTACATAATACTGATGGACAGAGGGAAGAAGTGATGATCACTTTGGCTTCAACATGCTATCATAAGCACAAATGTACTTACCCACTGGCACAGTATCCTTTTGTTCCCCACCTCTGCTTCCTAGTACCGTTTTTTTAAAAAAAAAATTTTTTATATTTATGCATTCAAGAGCTGGAGTACAGGCCAGAGATACAGGGGGTGAGAGGATTCACCAGAGACTCAGGGGAGAGCACAACAGGCAGATGGACTGAAATACGCTGCTTAGGAGAGTCGTGGGTGAGGCAGGAGAGGGCTGCTGTGCCTTGTGGGTCCCCTCCCTGGCCCTGGATTGAACTTGTGCTGCAGTGGCCGCGGAAGCCCCATAGTGCGGGGCTCAACCCCTTGCGCCACCAGGGAGGCCCTTCCTAGCATCTTTACCTTTTAGAACCATTTGCAATGTTAACGTAGACTCTACCAGAACTGTCTGTAGGTAGTTACTAAGTCAGAAGCCGGTAAGAGCAGTAGTTGAAGTAATACCTGCCAGTCGATAGCTTTGTCAGCCTTCAGGACTGTAAAGTGGGTGAAAATCTTATAGACATCCCACAGAGAGACTAGGATCTGCGCATTGGAGACTCTAATTTAAGTTTCTTACCTAGTGTAGAAATCTATGCTACACCTTTCTCCATAGGTCAGGATGGCTTGCTGGGCACTTGATTCCAGGATGCCGCTGCGTGGTGCTTGACTGCAGCAAATGTGATCTACGGCCAGAGTCATCTGCAGCTCTGGGAGTGTGTTGGAAATGGAGGCTCTCAGGCCCCACCTCAGACTTACTCACTAGGTCATTTTAATGGGCTCCCCAGGTGACTGAGTCACACAATACAGGTTAAGAAGTGCAAGCATTGGATGAATCTGGAGTGGGAGAGATTAGAATTGGAAGAGAGAAACCTTCAGGAACTTGTGTGATTCGGGGAGAAACTAAGGGTCTGATTTAGGGCTGTGGAGGGAGAAAAGGAGACAGGTGCCGAAAATGTCGCATGGGTTATTTTGGTGATGGAAGCTCAGCAATGACAAGTTTGCAGTTTGAATGAGGGGAGAGTTGTGGGCCAGTTCATAAAAGAGGGAAGCATGAGGCTGTGCAGGGGTTATCACTCATTCAATAAAGCGTGAGCACTAGACACAGTAGTTGGGAGCTGGTGAAAGCTGCTCTTGGTGTTTTTGCTGAGGATGAGTTTGAAGTGGTCACATGCACTATACTACTGAATTCAACTGTAGTCATCCACTTAGCTGGTGAGTGGGCCTGGCTCACCGTTCAGTTCTAGATCTGGGTGGCACTTTGTTGCTTTCTCACCATATATGCTGTAACTCTCTAGGAAGGTGATGTAAATGTTATTTATTTCCTTGGTTTTCTTGTAAGAGTCTTTTTTTTTTCACACTCAGAATTAATGTCAGCAGTGCTGGCTCTGACTGTGGACAGAAGTGACACAGTCTAAAAAGAGTGTTTACATTAAATTTATGAAACTCTCAGGATGAATGCTTTTGGAATGTCGAGGCTTTCCTATCTGGTGTGTGTTGAGGGGATTTACATAAACAATTATAATAAAACTTGAAATGCCTTAATGGAGGCATTTACAGAGTGCCAAGAGAACTCAGAAGTCTGACAAGCCAATTCTTGCCAGAAGTGGAATGTTCTGGAACAGCTTCCCGGGAAGGATTCTCTATATGAATGGGGGACTGGTACTGCATGAAAAGGGCATGCCAGGCACTAAAGCATGAATGACAGGGCACCACCACATGTGAGTAGCTGGCGTGGTGAAGTGTTAGGTGATTAAGAGTGGTCAGAGATGAGACTAAAAAGGCCAGGCTACATGATAAAAGACTTCACATAATAAGGGCTTGATTCGATAAGTAGTAGAAGCTACTGACCATTTCAAGTGGGGAGTGACATGATTACATTTGTTAGAGGGCAGCCTGCTGGAAGATGAGTTGGGAGAGGAGCTTCTGGTATTACCTCAGTGCAGTCTTTTTTTTTTTTTTTAAAGATTTTATTTATTTATGCACACAAGAGCTGGGGTACAGGCCAGAGGTGTGGGAGGTGAGAGGATTCACCAGAGACAGAGTGGGGAGCAGAACAGGCAGACTGACTGAAACACACTGCTGAGGGGAGCAGTGGGCGAGGCAGGAGAGGTCTGCTGCGCCATGTGGGTCCCATGTGCGTCCCCTCTCTTGCCGAGGGCAGGGATTGAACTTGTGCTGCAGTGGCTGCGGTCCGCTTCGTAGTGCATTGCTTAACCCACTGTGCCACCAGGGAGGCCCACTCAGTGGGGTCTTAACCAGCACTGAGAACATTCTGCTAGGGGCTGGAGAGCCAGGGAAGAGGGTGCTGCCTTGTGGACTAGATGTGGGGGAGGACTGGGGTGTGAAGGTCAAAAACCTTTAGAACAGTTGTGCTAATAAGTTGACATAGCTGGGATTTCCCCTTCTGTTATATCCAGTTTTCTCTGTTTATAAAACCACAAAGTAATGAAACTTCTGAGATGATTTGCTCCTTTTCCCCCTTCATGACCTATTGATTATACTTGCAGAGATAATGGTTTGCAAGAATGCGTGTCCCATTCCTAGACTGTTAAAGTGACGTGTGACTTGACTGACTATAAAGTGAGCATGAAGACATGAGACGCTAAGGTAGATGTGAACTAGATTGTGTAGGAAACAATTACAGTGTTAGAAATAGAAATCAATTCAAATCATAGTAAGCCTGCCTTGTTAATTGTGTTAGGTACTGAATTGCTGTTTTGTGCTCAGAACTGGATTAGTTGCTGAGACTTCAAAATTTGTTTGTAGAAATAAATGAAAATAAAGCAGTTGGGTTATTCTTAAGAATATTAATTGCTCAGATACTTACTGAAGTCTCTAGGTGATCCAGCTCTTTTATATTCCAGTTGTAAAGTAGATTTCTGTGCATTTTTAACAAAGATGTATGGGGAATGGGATAGAAACTCTTGAGAAAGAGTGATTGTTAACTCATCGTCTCAAAAAGGACAAATAGCCAAACAACAGTAGCCTTGTGGGGGTGGCGTGGAGAGGGAGTCTTCGTTTTGGTTTGGAGAAACTTGTGGGATGGCAGTAGAGTTGGTTTTTTGGTTTTTTAAGTTTATCTTATTTTTTATTGCTGAGGAGCATCAGTGTTTGTTGGGTTGGCTTTGTTGACATGAAACTTTATATTCAGAAGCCACTGAGTGTGTGAAAAAACCCGTTTTTATACGGGAATACTGTCATTATTCTCACCCACCCTGTCCCAAGACATAAGGCGCTTCAAAGGTCCGTGGGGAGAGATGAGTCAGAAAGGTCCTCTTCCCGTTCAGACTCCAGCTGGAATGCACAGGACCAGAATGATTCTGAAATAGAGCAGAGAGAGTAGTCCCGGCAGGGCTGGCCTTCCTTCCTTGCCAAGAGATCCTGAGCCTGTGTCCACTGAGTGCTGCTCTCTACCAGGACGGACGTGGCCCCTGCCCTCAGGACTGCGCTGCAGGGAGGGGACTCAGGAGGCCAAATAACCATCCATTGTCTTGTGCGCCTGTAAGTCAGAAGGTAATATTTTTACAACGGTGAATTTTTGTCATTTAAGTGGAGATCGTAAGGGCCCAAGGGAGAGTGGTTAGATGGGGAGACAGAGCCCAGGTAGGGAACCCAGCCTGTGCAAGGGTCCTTCCTCTGTGTGGTGAGATGGAGAGTACCAGAAGGCAGGGCCTGGTCATGGGTGTGTGTGGTCTGGGGCCATGGTCTGTCGAGTTCAGAATGCTTTGATCACCCACATTTTTTCCCCACTAAAATAATACAAATTAAGCAGATATATACACTTATGTCTTGCTGGAAGGGTCTCATAGGCCACCACAATATTTTGGAATTGATTTTAAGAATAATAGAAAACCTTTGTATTGAGTTACCAATACTATTTAGGTTTGCTCCTTTCAAGGACATATGCTGTGACATCATTTCATATAGCTTCCTTTCATCTTATCAGTAAGAGGCATCTTTTCTATGTTTGCTCAGCTTTCTACTATGGACTCTAAAAACAACCTCTTTTCTGTCCCTTCAGTGTATGCTTCCTATGTGTGCTTTCTTCATCTTTCCAGGTACCCTCCCTACCTAGTTTCATACCCAGCTACACTGACTGCCCTGGAAATTCAGGATGCTCCCAAATTACATGGGACCATTGTCTGATAGTGAAGGCATAGCCACTTACTGATCTCACATTGGTTTTTACAGAAAGCTTTATTTTACTCTTTTGCCCCACCCAGCCACTATTTCCCTTTCTTAGAAAAGGAAAATGAGTAGCTTTTTGAACGAGTATATAAACATTCCCTGTTGTACGCTCCCCTATACATAGCTAAGCTATGCTGAGCATCAGGCATGTTTGAGGATATTAAAAAACAGCAGTTCAGTGTGTCCCTGTGGCAATTTAGCATCCCATGGCCTTTGAATGAAACTGGAATTCGGCATTATGTCTCGTCAGGGAGACATTCAATGAGATTATACCTACGCCTACTTAGGGTTTCTTATTCATACGCTTTTTATCTATAATTGAGAGAGGTCCTGGGGTCATTTGTGCACAAACTCAACCATTCTAAAATTAAGAACAGGTTAATTAGCTTCTTTATAGTTATTATTGAATGACTATTTGTTCTTCTCCCTCTTTTGGTCTTCTTTATCTTTTGAATCATTTACCTCCTTGTGATATGATTGGGTAATCCTGAGTAGGAAAGAAGTAAACAGTTTATTTTATTTTTGTTTGTTTCAGAAGATTTAGGGACATTTAAAAGATGGGCAAAATTGTGTAGTACGTTTGGGTGTGTACTCACTGCCACATGCAGTCACCCACTCCTGGCCAGTCCTGTGCCGTCTCCATCTCCCGCCCTTGCTTCCGCCGAGGTTCCTGTGACACAACCTGGACAGCATGTAGTTTCATCTATAAATATCTGTAAACTTATATTTCATTGCTAAAACATAAGTACTCTTTTAAAAGAGAACACAAATTTCTATTTATCAGCAAATATCTAATCTGTGGTCACATTTCCAGTTGTCTTAAATACTTTGAATTTTCATCGCATGTGGTCCACATGTATGATTGGTATTTATGTCATTTAAATTTCTTTATTTTTAGGGTTTCCTTCTTCCCCACCCCCACGTGCCCTTGCTTTTCCTTATAATTTACTTGTTGGGGGAAAAAACAGCTATTTGTCCTGAAGTTTCCCACTTCTAAGTCTGGATTTCTATGACTGCATCCCTGTAGCTAATAAGAATACATTGAAAGCTTGGGTATAGACTTTTGTGTTCTACTTTGTATTTTTCCTTTTGAGTTTTGCTTAATTTCTGCTGTCCTGATCAAAGCGAGAGTGATGTTGGACCATCTTTTTTTTTTTTTTAAGATTTTATTTTATTTATGCATGCAAGAACTGGGGTACAGGCCAGAGGTGTGTGGGTGAGAGGATTCACCAGAGACAGAGTGGGGAGCAGAACAGGCAGATTGACTGAAACACACTGCTGAGGGGAGCAGCGGGGAGACAGGAGAGATCTGCTACACCATGTGGGTCCCCTCCCTGGCCAGAGGCAGGGATTGAACTCGTGCAGCAGTGACTGTGATTTGCTTCATACTGAATTGCTTAACTTACCGTGGCACTGCGGAGGCCCCTGGATCATCTTTTGGAGGACTTAGAACAGGGGTCCCAACTAGTGCCCACGGTTTACACATGGCTCAGACCTGTTTCTAACGTCGACATGGTTTGTAATATTTTCAAATGTTCACTGGTTAGATGCAGTGCTCCCCTAGAACTCATGACTGCTTTCCCTTCTTTCTGATTAAGTCTGAAGATGTGAGCCGCTGGCTTCTGTGGTGATGCACAGCGCTGACGAGGATGGCGACTCCCTCGGAGGGAGCCTTGCTTGTCCTGTGACCCTGAGTGTCTCACTGGTGCGGTTTCCCGCCTGGTCCTAAAGCACTGGTGGGTTTGGGACCTGGGCTTAGAGCAGAGTATTGACTTTCATCCAGTGTGTTGCTTAAATTCTCTGCTTGCTCTTTGGCTGATAATTTTTGCTACATTTTACTCCAAGCTGGTACTGAGGCTGTTTGACTGTAACAATTCATGTTTATTGAGATGATGCTCAGAGTGGCTGAATCCCCTTGCGCTCTTGCGTTCCTCTATTGCTGCACCTACTCAGAGCATGGTATGAATTTGTCGTCATGCCCCCATGGAAATGATTTTTATGGTTTTAGTACCTAACAGTGCTTGGCACCTACTAGGTGGGAACTCAACAAATTCTTGTTGGATGACTTGACAGAGGAAGGAAACCAGCAAACTAATAATAAGGAAAACTTAGGAAGAGAAAAATTCTTGTAAAATATATTCATATTTGAAATTTTTTAAAGATTTATTTATGCATACAAGAACTGGGTACAAGTCAGTGGTGCAGGGGCTGAGAGAAATCACCAGAGACTAGGGAGCAGAGCAGGTGGATCTACTAAAACACACTGCTAAGGAGAGCAGCAGGTGAGGCAGGAGAGGTCTGCTGCGCCATGTGGGTCCCCTCCCTGGCCGGGGATTGAACTATTGCTGCAGTGGCTGAGACTTCATAGTGCTGAGACTTAACCCCTTGTACCACCAGGGAGGCCCCTCATATTTGAAATTTCTGTGATGTTGGTACCTCTTATTGTTCCATTGGCATGTCTTGTTGACACGTGACTATAATTATGGTGTGTTATATTACACACCATAAAATATTATAAATAACTTCTGTATAGCTGTACAGATGTATATCTTGTACACTTTTAAGTTGGGCATAGATTTCTTAATAAATATTCCAATTTATGTGTGGTTTAGAGCAAAAACTAATTGGGCTTTCCCCTTTTTCCCTAAGAATCTGGAGTTTAATTCCTCTACTGGGTTTATGTCCTGTATCAACAAGGACTTGCAGCAAGTGTGGAAAAGGAAGTAGAGTATGGACAGAGATCATAAACTTGAGGGTAGTTGAGGAAGCACATCTACTATAATTTGGTCAAGGTTTTAAACATGGCATTTGGATATTACTGAAAACAGTAATTTAGAAATACTATTATATTTTAGGGCTTAATCATCTTATTTGTGTTATACCAGTACATAAACAATTATAACTGAGGGTTTGTTTTTTTTTTTTAGTTTTGTTTTTGTTTTGTGTGTGTTAAGTCGCTTGAACTGTTCCTTGCTTACCAATAGTCAACTTTTTATAAAAATTTGGGTAAGGTTTAGTTTGTACACTGACTCCAGCAGAACTTTTAATTTATCATATCAAAAAGGACAGGAAAAATAAATGGCCTTACCAGTAGTGTGTTTTAACACAGTATAAATTCTCATTACTTAGTGATAATGGATGAAACGCAATTTAGGTGACCTTAAACCACCAGTAAATAAGCATCTCATGAGAAATCTAGCTCATTTTGAGTCGTTTTATTATAACTAAAAGGAACAAGTGGTACTATCAAAAGAAAGAAGTTCCAGTTTAAAGAGCTCTTTATTGGCATCTGTGGGTGAGACCATCTCTTCATGCACGGAGGTTGAGTTTTATAGGGAAGTGTTGTGTATGATTTTTGTTTTTTAGTAAATGATTTTAATTGCAACAGCAATGAGAATATGATAGTATCACCATTGTGTATTTATAGAATTCTTTATATTTTTCAAAGTTTTGAATATTGAAATGATAATCATTGGCCCAAATCTGTGCGAAATTGTGATCAAAGGAAAAATTACTTCTTTGCTCTATATAATTACTGTATTTTTTAAAAAAATTAGCTACCAGTAGTGTTAGCCAATGTTTCTTTCCAACATAAAGATAAAAGCACAGCAATCTATGATAAGACTCTTTACAATTTGGGGGAAAACTGTGATTTAAAGATTTGAAATTGAAATACCATACTAATTTCAAATGAACTGTGTCAGAAAGTGACTGTCAGACATATTAATCTAGATTGCCAACCACTGGGTTTCTTTCCAGCCCCCAGGGAAGACTATAATGCATGACTAATGGGTTGTTTTATGTATTAGTAAGTGGAGGAGGACAACTGGAAGCAAAACTAGTCTTTTTTTACAATGAGGTTTCCTCAGATGTTAGTACTTCATGCTGCTGTTAAAATCATTCTCCTTATGCCATTTGATTTTCTTCTTTTCTGCATGTTGCCTACAAACTAAACTTTGAAAATTATAAGGGGAGCACTACTTGAATGTATGCTTAAATAATTCAGTTAAATCAAGTTGAGAGTAATATAAAGGGTACCTTTGCAACTATTGCCCAATTAGGTTAAATCAAACATTTTGCTTTATTTGCTTCATATGCGATCTTTTTAATTTTAAAACATATACCTCTCTATTTCAGGAGCCTAGTGCAATGCCTTTTGAGATTTGTTTCTGTGTCTTATGGCTTAAAAAAATTATAAATGATGGAATCAAGTTTTAAAGATTGCCGGCACATAGCAGTGTTTGGCTTTTTTTTGTTGTTGTTTGTTTTTATTTTGATCTTGTATCTAGCAACCTTGTTGAGATTTTATTAGTTTTAGTAGTTTGTATATTTGTTTGAATTATGGGAATGGTCGTATTATTTCTCTCAGGTCTTATATCTGTAGTTTTTTTCTTGTTGCATTGGCTAGGACTTCGAAAGTGGTATGATAGGAAATTTCTTTAAAATTTGTTCTGTACTTAAAAGACAACCCATTTTGTCATTTAAGTTTGAAGTTGATAGATGTTATAAAATTGAGAATGCTATGCAAAGTTTGTTATTAAAATCATGGAAGGATACTGACTTTACCGATTGTTTCCCTCTGCCTATTTAGATGATGTTTCCCCCTTCAACTGTGAGATGTGGTAGATGGTGTTTGTAGATTTTTCTGTAAAATAATCAATGCATTCTTCAGATTTTACAGATTACCTTGCTGAATTTGAGTAGCTAGTATTTTATTTAGTATTGTTTTCTATTACTTAAGTGGAATTGGCTTAAAGTTGTCTTCTTGATCTGTTCTTCCCGTTTTAATTGGTTTCAAGTTGTACTGGCTTCAGAAAGCGAAATGAGTGTACTTTTTTAAAATTTTCCCTGAAACAGTTTATATAAGATAGGAGCTACCTGAGTGCTCCCTGAGTGTTTTATGGAACTTAATCAAACATTCTGGACCTGGTAGTTTTCAAACTGGTGTTTTTCTGTATCCAATGGTTATAGCTATTTTCAGATTTTCTATTTCTACTGCAGTCAGTTTTGGGAAATATTTTTCTAGAAAATATTCCACTTTGGTTTTGAACTTTGAGTATCTACTATATTTAAAATGTCATCTTTACATGTGTATTGTCTTTGTTGTTGGTCTAACTGTGGATGTGGAATCATTAATGTTTTAAAAGAATCAGTATTGCTTTTACTACAACTTCTATTGTTCCCCTCCCCCATATTTAATTAATGCATGCTCTTATTTTTAACTCCATCTGCTTTTTCAGGAGTTCTCTTACATTCGAATTTTAACTAAAGTTACATGTTCAGCTTGTGAATTTTCAGTCTTTCTTTTTCTAAGATCATACTTTGCTCAGTTTGGCCTGCTAACAGGCTGGGTGGCTTGTAAATGACAGGATTTTATTTCTCACAGTTCTGAGGCTGGGAAGCCAGGACCTGGGTGCCAGCATGGTGTTTCTGGAGAGGACCCTCTCCCAGGTTATTCTGCTGATTTCTTTACTCTCATGTAGAGGAGCGGAGGGAGTTCTCTGGGGTCTCTTTTCTAAGGGGGCTAAACCCGCTCATGAGGTCTCTACTCTGATCTCATCACCTCTGAAAGACCCGCACGACCTAATACTATCACACTGAGTATTAGGGTTCAACATTTTAACCTTGTGGAGAAACACATTTTGTTGGGTTCATATAGCAGGTTTAAAATTTAATCTGAGAATCCATAAATTCAATCTATTTACATTTCAGTCCATCTACTTTTCACTTTATGTTCTCTCTGCCTTTTTTGGTTTTGATATTCTCCTTATAGTTTTCTACAGCCTTGTGTTATCACCTTCCAAGTCTCAAAAAAAAAAAAAAAATTGAGGAGGATAGATTTCATTACCTCCGCTCTTCGTTATTAAAAATATATACACTTCCTGTAAAAAAATTGTTACAATATGGAAAAGTAAGTAGGAGACAGTACGTTTCTGGAAGCAGAGATATTTTGGTTTCTCTCATCCCCACTTTTCCATTCTCTTAGTTTGCTAGTGCTGCCGTAACAAGATATCACAGACTGGGTGGTTATTTTCTCACAGTTCTGAAGCTTAGAAGTCCCAGATCAAGGGGCTGGTAGGTCTGGTTTCTTCTGAGGTCTCGCTCCTTGGTTTGCAGATGGCTGCCTTCTAGCCCTGTCCTCACATGGTCTTTCCTCCATGCACTTGCCACCTTGGTGTTTCTTTGTGTGTCTAAATTAACGCTTCTTATAAAGACACTAGCCAGAGTGGATTAGGGCCCACCCATTTTAGCTAAACCACCTCTTCGAAGGCCATGTCTCTTGATATGGTTAACCCTGAGGTAGGGGGAGTGAGAATCAGTGTATGTGGAGAGCAGTGCAGCCCCTGATGCCTGTTTTGTAACTTCTTTCCTTTGGTGACTGGTTTGTTGATTGCCACTATATGCACATGTGGGTTCACTGGGGATGAGGCAGAAGTCATGTTCTCATGAAGCTTATGTTTTAGCCCAATTTCTAGTGATCCAATTTCTTCCTGCATCTATCTCTTCCTTTCCCTTCTCTTTTTACACACACACACACACACACACACACACACTTGCTATAAGCATAATAGAGGGGGAGAATTAAGAGATGCTTGCAGATAAGCTTGTGTCTGTTCCTGTGAATCCTGTTTCTCCAAACCCCCTGATTCCTCACATGTCCCAAGTGAGAGCTGTTTTTCTTAATAGTGTTAACTGACAATTTTTGAGTATTGCAACACAGATGTAGGTGATCCAGAGTGAATCTTAGATTGATTCTTAAAACAATTACACATCTGAGATGTGTGGTAAATTCCCCCTCCTACTTATTCATAAACCTAATAGGCAGAATTGGTTGTTTTTTACTATTATTTAAAAAATAAGCGTGTGAAGCATACAGAGTGTGCTTGAGAGGGAGGAGGTAGTCTTTCTCAGTCTGAACACTGACCTAAAACAACTTATTTGTCTGGGATTCTAAAAGGAATATAATTTGAAGGCACCCGAGAATTTGACCTCTAGGGAGGAGCTAATTTATACTTCTTAAGAATAGATTAAATTATTATATCTAGCCAACTTCCTTCTGAATGTTTGTATAAGAGTAAGAACAACATCAGCTCAAGGGGAGAACTGGGGAGCCATGGAGGAGAGTCATCTGGCCTTGTTAGTCCAGTCCAGCTCCTTGGAAAAGGCTTTCATTTGTATGCTACCTAATTATACTGTAAAAGAAAAGACTGAATCCATTAAATAGCCAGGCCCTTTGTGTAGCTCCTGAATTCCTTTAATTTAGTGGCGGCATAGAAGCTTTATTCAGAGCATTCACAGTCCTGTACTATCTTTCCTGTCTAGATGCCAGGTCCTATTCATGGTGTTCTCTCTGCAGGAAGTTCTCACATTCATTGGGGATGGATGAAGGGGGAGGGGAGCTGTGGGGGGGGGGGAGGCAAAAGATTGTGTGGATCTTCCCCCCACCCTCGTTTCCTGCTCTGCTTCTTAAAAACAAAACAAAAATCTCAAACAAAAAGCAAACTCAAGAAGATAGCTATGAAGGAATTCTCAAGTGACTCAGTGGATTGATAACTCCCAATAAATCACAGAAAAGTTGTGTCTGCCTCAGGCATCTATTTACAAATAGCACTAAAACACGAAAAAGCATTTCAGGTCAGCTGAGGGCAGGCAGCACTGGAAGAATAGATGGCAATGAGCTCTAAAGGTTCAAGTGAATGTATTTTAAAGGCCCTTTTTTTTTTTTTTTCAGGCAAAGAATAGCTCTTAAGGTGGTATTAATAGTCAAGTTGGGAGCTGACACAGAAGCAGGAGAGGAATTCAAGTGAACATCTTAAAATCTAAACAGGGGGAACATAGAGAGCCCAAGTAATGATTTTTATTCCCTGCTTATGCAGTTAAAGAAATATTATTTTAGTTCTGGTTTTGAACGTGTGACTTTACCAATAAATGCTGAATTGTTGCTTATGTTTCTAATTTTCTCAATAGATATTCAAATGAGGAAGGGAACCAGAACAATCTGTTTTGTTTTGAAAGGGTGATGGTGGAGGAAATAAAGGAATGATAGCCTCTTGAGCATGAATAAATGGTGGACTAGCTCTGAACTGCCAGGATGTTATCTAGGTTGATGGTCGTTCCATAACCCAGAGGAAGTGTGATCTTGCTGAATCTTGTTTGCCTAGAAATCTTGAAAAGTGGAATCAAGTAGTTATCTTGGTGGCCAAAGTTAGATTCTGTTGTTGTTGCATATTTAGTGTCTTTTTCAAGACTTCTGATTAAGTGACATCATTTTAAGTTTCTGATCTCTTCTTGTCTTAGTGGATCCTTATGGAAGCACACCTAATTAAAAAGCAAAACAATATCAACCAACCCCTCATCTCTGTAAAGTCTTCAGTAGAAAATGGGAGTGAATAACTGGATGAAAACTAAAGGACTGTGAGGAAGGTGGTTGTGTGTGATACTGTGTTTTGTACTGTGAAGTAAGTTTTTAAAATTCTGAAAATAGAGGAAAAATAGTTATTTAAGTGTTATGAGGAAGAACTTCTGAAATGTGGAATTCTTGACTGGATGCATAGGAAACAAAGTAGTAGAATGGAATAAAAACTGAAGTCAATACCTTTCATTGAGAAAAATAATTTAGAATTTTTGGGGGTTTTGGTGAGGTGAATGTTTTGTAACATTTATTTTTAAGCATATAATTTAGTTGTCTTTTCTACTATGCAAAACTGATAACAGGTGTTTTCTAGTTAAACTTGAAATAAATGTTGCACCAGAAATTGTCCAGCATACTAGTAAAGTAATACTAAAGTCATTTGCAAAAGAGAAACATTTTGTTTTCATATGATGCTCCCAACTATTTTTGTTTCCATGCCTTGAGGAGATAATTTCTGAGATGAAATCATCATATTTAGTTTCCCCTTTTTTTACATACTTTTTTCTCTATCTTTATTCATATTTGCTAGAAAATGTTATGATTAATAAGGAACTATTAATAGATCTTAGCTACTGTAGATAAACCTTTTATTAGTGGTGTGCTGGTTTTCCTCTAGGGGTGTGCTTGTGTGAATGACGGTGCTTAGATTGCAGGTATGGTTGTGGTATCAGCCTGGTGTGGGCACTGGGCTGCTGGAGGCTGGTTGGCTTTCCGGGCTGATGATGGGATGGAAGTGCCAGGGGAGCCAAAGGTCTGTCGTTTTGGTCACTGTTGTGCCCTCATGCCTGCCATGGGCACCCCATAAACCCTTCCACATGCCTGTGACTTTGCTCCCATGCTCGTTTTCACTCACGCTTTGTTTTACATTTAGTGAAATTAAATTGTCTTAAAGTTAGTGAAATCAAATTGAATCAATTAGGAATAATTAAAAATTTCCCCCTTTAATCTGAAATTGTCTTGTTAAACGATTTTAATGGGACAGTTGCTGTTAAAGAAGTCTAATGCAGTTCAATTTATTGAGCACATGGGAAATGAAAAAGAAATTAGTGTCAGGATTTTTCTTTATTTCTTCTCACTGAAGTTTGATTTTTCATCACAGTGAGTTAAAATTTTCAGTTTCAAGTGTAAAATGGAAATAGATTCTCGTCTAAAGCAGTGGTTCTCAAGCTGGGACTGTCTGGCTGCTGCGGGCGTCCTTAGAGCAGGGCTGCCTGCTAACATCTGGGGAACCGCTGAAGTCCCACAATGCAGAGGACAGCCTCTTCCAACCAAGTATGATGTGACTCTAAATGTTCTGCTAGAGTCAGAACACTGATCTAGAAAATGCCTAAGTAGAGAAAACCACGATCTTCGATAAAGTCCCACAGAAGAATATGCCCGCCTACCAAAAGAATTAAGTGAATACCTTCTCATGGGAAGAACTCGTGGGTTCTCAAGACTATAGAAAAAGGAATTGGAAAAACAGTGCATGTGAGGTATTTATATTAAGCCTCCACACCCTGCACAGTTGGAGCCTGTTTTTATTTGTTCCTCATACACGCGTGTACCTTTTGCCGCGCCCCAGGAATGTCAGGCACCGGAGGGAGGGTGCAAACATCTGGAAGACGGGGCCTCTGCTGCTCAGAAATGCACACGGCACTGGGCAGGTGCTCCAGCAGACAAGTGTCCTCGTGCTGTGGGAGCCCAGGGACAGGATGAGTCATCGGTCTGGGGAACCATCTAAGATGTGAAAGATGTGATTTTGAGCTCCCAGAAGGATGTCTAGAGGGATTTTGCCAGATGAAAAGTGTAGGGACACCAACATCATTTTTTAAGTGGAAGAAGAAACCCGTGCAAAAGCCCCAGGGCATTGAAAGAGAGCAGAGTTTGGGAAAAGTAGCTAGTTTCGTGTGATGGAACTTGAACTGCATCAGATGGCATGGAAGGAGGCAAGGTTGGCATCCGTGTGCAAAGCAGTATTTGGAGGACCTGTTGGCATCTTCTGTAGGGTGTGGCTTTATTTTGCTGACCTGTCCTTTGCATGTGAGTAACATGGGGTATTCATTCAAAGAGATGACTTTCGCTCAGCATAACAGGCACAGAAACAAGGAGACCCGCTAGAAGGCAGGCAGTTTGGTTGACCTGAGAAAGAATGAGGTAATGTGGATGGAAAAAGTGGATGGGATGAGAACTACTTAGAAAAAGGATCTGCTGGTTTTGATGAAAATAGCATGAGGACTTAGGAGAGAAAAAAGCAACTGAGACTGACTTATAGCTCCTGTGGAGATGAGGAATATAAAAGAACAAGTAGGGGAGGGGTAAATGGGAGGGGAATATTGATGGAACTGCTACTTGTTTTGACTTACCTAAGTTCCAGAAAAGTCGAGAATTTGTTTTCGCTCTTATAGGTAGGTTTGTGGCAGCGTGGGAATGTGATGCTGACTTTCCCAGAGTGCACTACCATGTATGGTTGTATGGCTTGTGCCTGCAGAGCTGCAGGGACTCCGGGTGCTCAGGGGAGAGCATCAGTTCTAGAGATGGGCTGCCCCACTGTACTCCTGATGCTTCAAACAGGAAGGCATGGGTGCCTTCAGTAAAATTTTAATACATGCATGTTTATTTAATCCTTACAGACCTGTTTAGGTGCCTATAATTATTTTAAAGAAACTGAGATGTTTCAAAGTTGATGAGTTGCACTTTGGATAGCTTACACCTGCTGCCCACAGTGCTACATTTGGAGTTGATCTTTTTTTGAAGACTAGAAAGCCGGGAGTAGCACAGAGATTAGCTGAGACATCATGTTACCAGACTTCAGACTTTACTGTCAAGCACCAGTACTAAAAACAATATGGGTTGTTGCAAAAATAGATACATGGATCAATAGGACAGAATCAAAAGCCCAGAAAAAAATCCACTACAAATTAGTACGTAGACTTTGGTAAAGTAGCTATGACTACACAGTGAGGGAAAGGAACAGTCACTTTAATCAGTGGTACTGAAAAACGGGAAAGCCATACATAAAAGGATGGAGTGGGACACATTCCATACACGAAAATAAATTCCAAATAGATTAAAGATTTAGGTGTAAGACCTGCAACAATAAAATATATAGAAGAAAATGTTAGCCAAATGTTCCATTGTATCAGTAATAAAGATGTTTTTGTTGACTCAACCTAATGGCAAAGGAAATAAAAACAAAAGTAAACATTGGATTTGCTTCAAATTAGAAAGCTTTTGCACAGCAAAGTACAAGAAGATTAAAAAGACATACTGCTGAATGGGAGAATATATTTCTACAAAATGAGATGCAATTTCATGCCTGTGAAAATGGCAGCTGTTAAAAAGACCTTCAACAAGTACTGGAGAGGACACAGAGAAAGAGGAATCCTATTGCACTGTTGGGAATGTGGATTGGTGCACCCATTATGGAAATGGATTTACCCTATACTGAAAAATGGAAATACCATATGACCCAGCAAAATCACTCTTGGCCATATAGCCAAAAAAAAGCTATTAACTCAAAAAACTCTTTGCAGTGTTGTTGCAGCTCTGTTTACAGTAGCCGGGGTGTGGAAGTAGCCTAAAGTCCTTCAATAGACAGTTGAATCAGTGTGTCCATCCACACCATGGGATGCTGTCCAGCCATAAGAAAAGATGAAATGTCCCCATCTTCAGCAAAATGGAACAAGTTTGAGGGAATTACGTGTAGTAAAGCAAGTCAGAATCACAAAAATAAATATTTTCAGAATGACCAAAAGAACCCTGCATTTCCATTGCAGGTTATTTGATAATGTAAAATATTTAGAAAAGCTAGTTGAGCCTCAGTAAAACCATGAGTTCCGTGAGGCTGAGGGAGGTGGAAGGGAGAAAGGGACAAGTGGAGATGAGGGATGGCGGTAGGAGAGAAAAATAGATGAAAAATATAAAGAATCCTTTCCCTGAAGAGAATATCAAATGGCAAATAAGCACATAAGAAAAGAAAAGGAAAAAAAAAAAAAAAGAAAAAAACCCACAATCTCTGTTTCAGAATAAAAGCCAAAGTCTTTCCTAATTACTAGCACAGTGATTGCCTTGTAGTGGGCACTCAACATTTGTCGAACAAATTAATTTCTCCCACTTTAAAGAAATAGAAACGGCATGTTGTAGAGACCGCACTTAAGCGTTTTATATAAGAAAACATGCGTTTCTTGGCTCTCCATCAAGTGATTGATAAATGCATACACATTTTTGTTAAAGTGCAGTTGTTTAAGGTGTTTATAGTTACTTTATTGTAAATGTTTTGTCACCCTAAGAAGTCATAAGAAGACTTACGTGTCCCCACTTACAGACGGAGAGATGGTTAGAGGAAAATGGCTGGGGTGTGCTCATTTAACAGCAGTGGCCCCTGGTCATCGCGGCCCCCATCTTGGACGTAGGCTGCATCATCGCTTTGTGTGCATTACCGGCTTCAGTTCTGTTTGGAATCCTCTACTCGCTGCTGCTAAGGGTTTGATCAGTGTTGTGCAGGAAATGCACGTGACTGCATTCAGGAACCCTGCGAAGTGGTGGGACTTTTGAAGTTCATTAACTGCCGATTGCAGCAAACACACCGAAACAAGACACACTATACCCACCCATGTTGCCGTCTCTCTGGACGAACTTCACCTGGTGAAATACAATGTGGTGAAGCTGTAGTTTGTATGTTTTCCAAACAGGTTAATAACAGACTAGTTTCCTCAAATAATGACTTTAGAAGTCTGGTCCCCTCCCCCACCCTTTGCAACTTTGCTTAGAGAAATTGACCGTTCTGCAAAATTTCTTATCATGCGCCAAAGCAAAACATCACAGTGATGTTTTGACCCTGTGGATTGAGGCTTTTGCTTTAGAAGTCAGCGCTTTTGGAGTCAGTTGGTTTCCTTGAAATGTCACCTATTGCTGATTCCAAATGAGGGCCATGTGGTAAAGCTTCTGGTTCCAGTCCTGGAACTCGCTTCAGCCTGCAGTCCTACCCTCCTCTCCTAACACTGCAGCTGTTCTTCTGAGTCGCCCTCTTGTACCTTCTCGGGGGGACGCGCCCATTGCACTGGCTTCCAAACACCTCTCGCTTGCCAGGGCGGCTTGCTCAGCTGTTCCCTGCTGCCCTGGGGCTCCCTTCATCCTGTGCAGCAGGCATCCCGTCACCTGTCTTGGCAGTCTGGCAGGCTGTGCGGAGAGCCAAGGAGCCTGGCACCCTTCAGATGCAAACGTTGGGGAACACTAGGGTGCATCAGTGTGCACAGGGGAATGTGTGTGTGTTCGGGAGGTCTTGTCTGCGCCCTCCTGTGTCGGATGTGTGGAGGCTGCTGCCTCCATACTTTCCTGAATGTTTTTCTAGCAGGGTGCCTGTAATAAGAAGGCCTCCGGTAAGACGGGTGAGTGGATTGCATATGTAGTGGTCCTGAGAGAGTCGTCTGCTGCTTTGGGGTGTGTGGGGAGATGGCTTAAAGGAGGTCTGAAAAACCTTCGCCTGTTTTGGATCCGCAGTATCAGAAATGGAGCCCTCCCAAGAGGCGTCAGAAAGCGGGGCTGCGCGGCTACTGATCAGGGAGAGGGCGCTGTGGTTTCCCCTCTAATTTGCTGTAAGGCGAACTTAATGACATGTGCGGTGTGCCAGACCCCACATGTAAATTAAGAGAGGAAAGATACAAGTGGAGGTTGAAGTTTCTACAGTGTGTAATAGGAAGCGTCGAGTTGTCGTGGTCCTGCTACCATCTCTGACGTGTGTTTCGAGGACCAAAGTCAGATTAACAATTGACGGTTTTGGTTTTGAGTTGGCCAACAACATTTTAAAATAGTGGATATAGTCAAATGAACTCATAATTATTTAGGTGTAGACCTTTGTCTTTATTTTTTTGTTGTCCTCTGGATGGGTGACCATTATAAACCTTTCATTCTGCACAGTTCTGGAAAGGCTGAGAAGCATTTTACTTCTGGGACTAGCTAGAACTTTTTGACCTCTGATCTATTCTTGACTCATTGGTGTCCTTTCTTCAAGTTCTTCCCAATACCTGTCTTCTCCATGAATAGCTTCCTTCCCTCTAACCTCTCCCGTGGGCAATGAAGGGGGAACTATGATAGGAAATGGTTTTATATGGTGCTGGTAAGATAAATTGTAACTGTTTTTGTTTGAATTGAGCATTACTGCTTGGGGTTTCTTAGAAGGTATTATTCTCTTTTCAGGTGCTGTTCTCTTATTTCCCCTTAGCAAACTCTTTTTGCCATTTCTTTATGTTTGGAAACTAGAAACACAACTTGTTTGATGGGGTCCCCCCCTTCTGTGTTAACTGGACACTCACATCATTTCTTATTTCCATTTTAAAAATGTGTTACACAGACTGGTTTGTTGCGCTAACAAATACCCTCTGAATGATTTTAGTGACTTAAAGTAATAAAGCCTTCGTCCTGCTCACGTTGTATATACTGACATGGATTGGCAGTAGCACGGAGGTACTGGGGGGATTGAGGGGGGAGTGTGTGCATCATTCATGCTTGGGGATCCAGCTGATGATATTCCACTGTCTGGAACATTGCTGGTTGCTACGCCAAAGGGAAAAGAGAATTCTAGTGGGTGTCAGCTTTTACAACTGAAGGGATCCACCACAAGGGAGCCTAGAATAATAATCCTACCGTGTTTCCAGAAAAGGATGCCTCTGGCTGCAAGTAATGGGCAGTCTGGATTAAGGACGCTTTAGTCATAAGGAAACTTAGAGAATACAGAAGTTGGCGGGGTTCAGACCACAGACGGGATGATTAGGAATTCTCATTGATTTCACCAAGGGCTTTAGTTCTTTCTGTCTCTCCGCTCTGCCATCCTTATCTGGAGCTTTGCTCTCGGGCAATCTGCTGTACAAGCAGAGGGCACATGAAGAAACATACTTAGGAGATCTTCCCCAGGAGCCCTAAGTACATTTGTCATGTTTCTTTGAGAGGAGTTATTGTCAAACAGTTGCCATGTTTGACTTCAGAATCACAGTCTCCTGAGAGCTATGAGGAGAAGGCAGACTTTCTCCTGAAGCACATGACTTAGGCAGTGGGATTCAGTCAAGAAGGGGGGTGTAGAATGACTCACCAACAGTGTCTGCTGCATTCTCTGTGGCCCTTACTCATGGGTTAGGCTTTCATCTTTAGAGATGATGAGAGGCAATCATTTCTTGTGGGAGTAAGATGGTACATAAAAGGAGGATTTGAGCGGACAAGGGGCAACCTTATCTTTAAAACCTCCTTTTAGATAGCTCAGCAGATACAGAATATGGTGTTTTTTTATAGACTTCAACATCATATGCATCATGCTGCAGCAGATGCCATTAGAATAAGGACAGACTTCAAATGTATCATGACATCAGGTTGAAATGATAACCTACATGAAGCAAACCAGAAATGGGCCATTACATCTAATATCTTTGAAATAGTTCAGTTTTTGCTTAGTTCAGTTAAAATTATAGTGTGAATTAGTTTCTTTTTCATTTCTTGCTCTCTCAGAGATTTCAGTTTTGTCATAGTGCTTTGCCCTGCTGTGTTTCAAATAAGGCTTGATGTTTCTTTGAAATTTTTGAAAAAGGTGTGTTCCAGTTTCTTCTTATCTCTCGGTGCAGGTTAGCTTGGGGATACTTTGACCCATTTGTCTGGGGTGGCCCCATTTTAACTTCTGAAACCCTTGTTCTGTTCTCAACAGAGCTGAGCTTCACTCGCCCATCCAGCAGCTGAGGTCCCTAGGAAGGGCGCTGACCCCTAAAACCGGCAACATGCTGATGGAGATCTGCTGGATTTCTGTAGAGCTTTTTATTTGTTGTTTTTCTTTCTAGTTCTGTAGCAGGCCTCCTGAAACCAGCCCCACCGTTTCTCTGCTGGAAGAAAATACCTGATCGCCTTGGTGCTTTTTTCCAGCTTTGCATTTTAGCTTTTAGGCTTTCTTCCGGGCTTGAGCTTTTCACCTGTATAGACCTGTAGAAACAGATCCGCTCGAGAGCATTTCATGCACAAACCTTTTCGTCT
Organism: Galemys pyrenaicus; assembly: GCA_019455555.1. Lineage (NCBI taxonomy): Eukaryota > Metazoa > Chordata > Mammalia > Eulipotyphla > Talpidae > Galemys > Galemys pyrenaicus. The sequence goes on along the minus strand of JAGFMF010011492.1, from coordinate 517,089 downwards.
TGCTTATTTGACTCTGCAGCCTTAAGGTATTTGTTTTTATGAGCAAGGCCTTTTTAATTTGTGAATTTATGGTTTGAAAGAAATGTGTTTACTTTTTTTTGAACTATGGAAAGTTCCAGATTATGGACATTTCTGCATAAAACTGGAGCTCATAGTGGTGGTGACCTCTCACATTTCAACCCCTCACATTTCACGAACTGGTTTCCACATGTGAAAGATGCCTTTACCTCCAAGGGCTTGGAAAGTACTATACAAATGTAAGTCTGGTATTATCAAAAGTAGAAATCTTTTTCCCTACTCTAAGAAGAGTGATTTCTCTTTGGGTGACAAACTTTCTTGATATAGTGGTGAGCTCTTTTTTAAAAACATCTATAAGGGTGGTTTTCCAAAATAGATTCCCTTGACATCCAGTAGATAATAATACAGTCAGCAGACTGATGTTGAAAATGAGGAAACGGGCATGAGGAGGTGAAATAACTTGTTCGGGCGCATATAAGTGAGCAACCTTCTGTGCTCAGCTGTCCCCTTGTGACGTGCATTTCTTCTTGGTCTTGCTTTACTCTCCCCCTTTATCTTTCTTTTTTTCCCTTCAAGTTTCAGGTATTTTATTCTACAGTGTAAACCCCAACACAATATAGCAACATGATTTCATGCACTTAGAGGGGAAATATTGCCTGATTAAGTGGAAAATTGTGCAGATGGGTTCCAGAAGACTTCATTTTCAGCACATTCATGGTGAAATATTTTGGTTACAAATAAAGCTCTTCCATCTCATTCACCAAGTGGAACTGATATTGATCATCGGGACCCACTTTGTTGCAGGGTCTGGGTTTTTCTGTCCCAGCTGCTCTGGGTTGAACAATGTCAGATGCTTGACGGAGAGTGCTGCTCCGGTAGCTCCAAGTGCTGTGCAGGGGGGTTCGGCAGGAGCCTTCTTGGCTTGACCAAGGAGCCTGGAGCTGGATGGAGAGGCCCTGATGGGGAAGGAGAGGACAAATCTGCAGGCTGGGAATAAGTCCTGTGTTGCGTTTCTTCTTCTTTTAATAGAGTTTAGAGTTTGCATCTTGTTTAGAAAACGTGAGTGGATGACAGATATTTCTGTCACCTCTTTCTTCCACATTGTTATCCTTATTCTTCCACATATTTATTCTATGACCACTAGAACTTTAAAGATGAAAACAAAACCTTTATTCCTCAGTGCATTTTTAGGTGGTTGCAGAAATCCATAATTATCTAACAAAACTAGTTTCTTTTTGCTAAGGTAAAGCGCTCTGGCATCTTAACTTTCTAGGTATATTCAGTGAATTAGACTGAGGCAGAGATGAGACTTGTTAAAGTTAATAATTTCCCAGTAAACTTTTTGCAGAAAAGAATATTTCAGTTACAGACCATACTTGCTTGGGGAGGATGCTTGCAACTGGAATGAAGTATTTCCTTATGAGTTAAAAAAAAAAAAACAAAAAAAAACCCAAAACTCCCCATCTCTGAAAGTCCTATTTTTTTTTAAGATAATAAAACCTTATAAGTTTTACACATGAAAACCGAATGCAAATTAACTTCTTTCCACATGATGATTTCAGTGATAAGAGGGTCCTATGGTTAAATCCTGTGCAGAATGGAGGCTCTTTTAGAAACCAAAGGAAAAAGAAAACTCTGATACCTCTGTAATACTTACAGATGTTGGGTGTGAGTCTAAACTGGATTTATGTGGAAGTTTCTTGATAGAACTCGTGGGTCTACTTAGTAAGGATGCGTATAAGGAGATGAAGAGAATAGTTCTTATGATAAATTCTGGCTGCTTTTAAAGTTTTTTTTTTTTAGATTGAGTTAGACACACAAGTTAAAGGCTACTTTTATAGTGCCAGGAAGTCACTATTTTGAGCAGATGAGGTGGGACACAGTGCAGGGGTCCTGCCCTCCCTGGAGGGGGTGTCTCTGGCCAGCCATTTAGTGGGAGATTGCTGTGCAAGAAGCTGAGGGAGAAGGAACTATCTCTGTCTCCTGGCTTGGAAAAGTGTTTTCTTTGAAAGCTTCAAACATTTCCTTTGACCTGTCAATAAAATTACTTCCCACTCTCGGGCCATTTGCTGCATTTTGGAATTCTGTTGGGTTGCGGCTGAAATGTTTGAACTCATTCACAAGCATCCTTCTTTGAGAATGCACGGACAGATGGGGGAAGTCAGTTTTTCTGGAGACGTTCTTGTTTGTTGAGGTGACTTAAATAACATTTGTTAAAACTACTTGAACATAGGAAGTACTTTTGTTTTAATTTCAAGGTGTTGCTTGAAATTTAACACACTGTCTTCTTACTTTCCCTGGGCTGTGCTTTGCAAGCACGCAAGTATGAACTCCACTGGTATTTGCTGAGCAGTAGGTCTTTAATGGCATAACCCACTTATTTGTTTACAAATTCCAGGCTATATTGGGAGTCCAAAAAGGGTAGTTTTAAAAATGAACCACTTCAGGTGCATGTGTTCAAAGTGAACAGCCTTCAAGATAGTGAAATAACTCGGGATTACATAAATTAAATTGCTCAAAAAAATTTTTTTTTTTACTTTTTCTGAGGTTTTTACCTTGCTTGATAGTTAGAGTTTTAGGTTGTCAACTTGTAACCTCCCAAATATCTCACTCTTAATTACAAAATCAAATTATTTTTCCGATATTGGAAATTCCAGTTCTATATCCCTGTTCAACTGCATTTCTGATGTTGTTTCAGACCTATTATGTGTATACTCATTTGTCGCTTTTCAGGAATCTAACTGTAATTCTGAACTATGTCAGAAACTTTGGGACATTATTCAGAAAGTGGCATGAGGCTAAGATTGTCCACAGCTACCAAACTGATCGTGAGAGTTTCTATGATCGGTAACTTGATGGATTCACTCTAAAGTAGGCTTTGCCTGGGCATTAAAATTATTATATATCCAGGAAGTTCTCATTTAACATTGTTGATAGGTTCTTGGAAACTGAGACTTGAAGCAAATCAACTATTACAAAAACCAGGTCCTGGAACAAACTTTCCTTCAGTGTCAGCTGGGATCTTTTTCCCTCATCAAATCAGAAGGACATGATGTCACCCGAGGACCCACTGTAGTCTGGACACTCTCCCCTTCTTTGACTCGCTCTTCTTTTTTAACTTTGGGGGAAAGCTGGGAACTAATTTCAGCTTAAACAGATAAGCGATTCACGTAGTCTTCAGCCTTCGTGTCAGCTGTCACCAGACCTGTGCCTGTTTGCCCCTGGGGCTCCACACTTGTCTGTTTCTACTTCTGTTAGAAACAGCTGCAGCCCTTCAGAGAGAAGCTGTGATCTGGCACTTGTGGGGCTGGATGCTGGTGGGTCGTAGATTTATACAGTTTGAGCAGTATCATGTTTAATTAAAAGAAATCAGTTGTCAGTATTTTAACAAAAGGTTTCCAGTGTCTCCCCCAAACAAGCAGAAAGTCTGGCAGCTCCAGGCCACATTCCTGCGTGACGTAAGCTTGGCTGCCTTCTCAGATGGTGCAGTGTCCTCTTTCCCGGTCCCAGCACGTCGCCTTGATTTTTGGGTACTTGCTCGGGCCCTGTAGGGGTTTCAACCTGCAGTTCCACACCAGAAGTCTTGTTACAGGTGCTTCCCCATTTTTTGTGGCATTAAGATTTTCTGCCCTTATTGTTGCTGATTCTGTGACTTCTGAAATGGTAAAACAACAACAAAAATTATGTGGCTTTGGGAGCCAGATATAGCTGGTTTTTATGCCTGTTTTTTTTCACTTACTTAGCTGGGTGTCTTTGGACAAGTGCCAGGTTAGTTCCCTAAGGTCCAGGCTCTGTGCGGAGGGGTGTCAGCCCCACCTCCTGGCAAGGGCGTGGCCCTCCCTGTGGTGTCTCTTACCTCTGTTCCCTCCACTTCTACTTCCCCCACAGTCTGTTTTGTGTTGTTTTAATTCTTTTTTTTTTTTTTAAGATTTATTTATTTATGCACACAAGAGCTGGGGTACAGGCCAGAGTCCAGGGAGGTGAGAGGATTCACCAGAGACAGAGCCGGGAACAGAACAGGCAGACTGACTGAAACACACTGCTGAGGGGAGCAGCAGGCGAGGCAGGAGAGGGCTGCCCAGTCATGTGGGTCCTGCCCCGGCTGGCGGCAGGGATCGAACTCGTGCTGCTGTTTGCTTCATAGTGTGTTGCTTAACCCACTGCACCACCAGGGAGGCCCTGTTTTAATTCTTTACATCGCAAACTAGGTAACTCGATTTTTGTGAGAAATCCAGAGTTTTGGGAAAAGAAGGGTGGAGAGAAGATAAGGTTTTCATAGAGGTGGGTTTTTCATTTGTCGTCATTACGACCTGTTCAGCAAACTGTGATGAGTTGCGGTGCTGCTCATGGAGGGAGCCAGCGTCCCTCCGGCTTTCTTCATGGCAGGGTTGCTCATGTGCACATTTTCCAGAAATGACTGAACCTTGGGCTAAAACTAAAGGGGACATCGGGGCCTCCCTGGTGGTGCAGTGGGATAAGCAATGCACTGTGAAGCTAACTGCAGCCACTGCAGCACGAGTTCGATCCCTGCCGCCCCAGGAGCTGACTCACAGGGCGAAGCAGATCTCTCCTGCCTCCCCGCTGCTCCCCTCAGCAGTGTATTTTGGTCAGTCTGCCTGTTCTGCTCCCCACTCTCTCTCTGGTAAATCCTCTCACCCGCCACACCTCTGGCCTGTACCACAATGCTTGTATGCATAAATAAATAAATCTTTAAAAAAAAACACTAATGGGGACATCGCTAGTATTCTTAGAACTATGGTGCTAGACTATGGTGTATTGAGAACGTGAAGGTAACACCAACAAGAAGCACATGCATTCTGCAGGTCTGAAATAAGAATTCAGAACATGATGTGTCTCTAAGCTTTTAAAAAGATTTAGAAAATACAGCAAAATAGCCTAGATTGTATTCTCATTTATAATCAGATCATCTAAAACTAAATATCTCAGTTTTCACTTAACATGTGATTATTTAAGTGAAAACATTTATTCTTAATCGCAATTAGTATTGATTTTTTAAATTATAAATTATAGGTACTTTGAGGATATTCTGAGTGTGCAGCTCAATAAGAAACAGTTTTTGTTCTAGAAAATTAATTATGTTTATAAAACTGCGGTTTGGCTGCACTGTGAGTCTAGTCCAATTTGCTCGTTTACAGTTGAGGAGACGGCCTTGATTAGGGTCCTGGGTGTGAGACGACTGGGTCTGGCCCTCACGCACTCAGCGCCTCCCCGCAGAGTGTACATGCCTTCGCGGCTCTTCACTGACTTCACAAAAGCATTTTCCTAGAAATATTTTTTGTTGATACCAGGTGATTTTCATTTACGCTTATTTTTACTTTGAAATTAAAAATTAAAAGTTAAAAGAGCTTAATTTTATGACTTTGGATTTTGTTATTGATCCAAGCAGGGTATAAATTGTGTTAAAAATAATCTACATTGCGTAGCTGTTATCTGTTTTAAAATATTGGCTTGCTTTTCTAATTTTCCACAGTGGTTCTGGTAGAGGTGTTTGTGAGCAAGATTTCTTAGTAACTTTACCTTGGAAATACAAATTGTAAAATTAGATATCTAAAACACAGTTACTTTTAGCACTTTTTAATACATCTTTGCAACTAAATCCACAAAGCCCACCAGTCCAAGTTTCCACATAAGTAATTACAGTTTCCATCCAGAAGTTTTCCCCTTGTGACTTGTCACTCATTTTTATTCTCTGACAGTAGGTTCTGCCTCCAGGGTGTGCGTGCGCTTCCAAACTACCTTGGGAGCCAGCTCCAGTGGATGGACTTGTGCGAAAGGGATGCTGTGACTTGTCTGCTCCCCTCCGCTGCTCTCTGAGTCGTCTTTCCTCTGTGCCTCTGTGTGTGCAGTGATGACCTGTGACCGTGCTCTCTGACTCTGTTGGGGTTCAGGAGAAGCAGGGTGCTGCTGAGAGGAGGGGGTCACGAGCGAGTTCCTTCTAGGTTATAAGTGGGGCCCTGGATGCCTTCTGTCCTCCGTCAAGGGTTTAGTCCTTTTGTCCAGCACACACAACTCGCCTGCAGGGAGTCATAGGCACACCTCCTTCAGACTCTCATTCCAGACTGAACCACTGCTACCCACACCAGCCAGGGCACGCGCTTCACCGCCTCTTAGATCTTCTGTGGTCTCAGTCCGTTCCTTTCGGCCATGTATTTTTCAGAGTCAGCTCACCCAGTACTCCGGCATTTTTTTGGTAGTGTAGTGACCTTCTTTCCTGAGTATTCCCCCTGCCTGCTCCCTGTCCCCTCGCACACGCCCCTCTCTCTTCTAGCTGTGACATTTCCCAGTGGCTCGGAGATATTTTTCCTACTGGGCAGACCTAGATTCTGTTACTTCATTTGATGAACATTTAGATGTTCAAGTAGCCTCCCTAAAAAAGGAAAGACACAACATCCCGATGAAAACCTTTTACCTCCAACTCCAGCAGCTGCTGTGTATAGTCTCTTCCTCTGTTCTCATACAAATAAACCTTTTTACTCCCCCTTCCTCCCCGAACTCTCACTTGTTCTCAGCCCCATCTAATCTGGCTTCTGCCTCTGCTTTTTATGGGAAATGACTTGCTTGATGAGCACCAAAATGGGCATGCTAAGAACACGTAGCTCATAGGGTTCTTGGGAGGACCCCATGCCTTTGTTCCATAAGTCATTGACTGTATTTGATGCTGACGGTCATCTCTTTCTTTCAGATGCTTTCCCCTTTCCCTTGTCTGCTGCCGTCCTTGTCCTTTTCCGGTGCCATTGACCATTTTCAGTTCCCTCATTAGTTTCTGTTCCATTTGCCCTTTCAGTGTAAATATTTGTCAAAGATTTCCTCATCTCAATTTTCTTTCCTTAACTTACTGTCTTGTGTGTGTGTGTGTTTTTTTTTTTTTTTTTGGACAAGTACTATTGCAGTCTCTGAGTCATTCAGGAAACAATCAAAAATTCTGTCTCCGTACTGTCCCCAAATTTAACCTTTTCCCAGGTCCTGATGATTTCACCTCTATCTTTGAATAGCCTTGGCAGGATTATCGCCAGTACCTTATTTCAGGTCTCAGCTCCTCCAACATTTTCCTCCCCATATTGACCCTAAATGTCTCCCTGAAAGCCCAGCTCTGGTGTCATTCCTGATGGCCTGAAGTGGAGGTACTTCACCCAGGTACTTTCAAGGGAGGCTCTTACATCACAGGGAGAATGGAAATGGATGCATTGGGATGTGGGAAGACAATGTTAAAACATGTATTTATGCATTTGAGCTTCACTAATATTTTTCTTTTTAAACAATTTTTATTTATGCACACAAGAGCAGGGGTACAGGCCAGAGTCACGGGAGGTGAGAGGATTCACCAGAGACAGAGTGGGGAGCAGAACAGGCAGATTGACCAAAATACACTGACTGCTGAGGGGAGCAGCAGGCGAGGCAGGAGAGGTCTGCTGCTGCGCCATGTGGGTCCCCTCCCTGGCTGGGGATCGAACACGCGGTGCTGTGCTGCAGATGCTTCACAGTGCGGCGCTCAACCCGCTGCGCCTCCAGGGAGGACCCTTCACTAATATTTGATGTGTGTATTAGCATTAGCACCTTCATTGGATCTGTAAATCATTTGATCATGTGTCTTGAAAAATGCCGAGGGAAGAACACAAGATGAGCTGGTCGCGCCACTGTTTGTTGCTGTGCAGCATGCTGCAGTCTATTTCAGTTTACGTTTGCCTGCTTAAGTGATTTATAGGTTACATCACTTAAATTTTACTCTAGAAATGCTCTCAAAATGAACAAATGGCCTGGAAAGACACCTACAAAAAGAAAGGATTGAAGGTTATGATGCAAGAAGAGTAAGATTTAGGTAGGGGAGATGAAATGTGTTTCAGTCAGCGAGAACAGTGTGTGGGAACTTGGAGTGTCATGTTGGGTATGGGGGCAGCTTGAGGTTGAAGCTGCATCTCGTGGGAGGAGGACCTTCTGGTTTTGTGCTTGCTTACATGAGAAGGGCATGCATTATGGTAACACTCCTGCCTCTCTAGGAACCCCCACCTACTCCTCCCTAGGGGAGGATGTGACTTATCCTTGGAATTTGGAAAAAGGAATTGGGCATGTCTTGTTCATCCCATCGTTTCCTGCAGAGGACCTGCTCCGCCCTGCCTGTTCATGCTGTAGGTTTCAGGGGCCCGCCTCTGCAGGAAGGCTGTGCCGATTCTGGGCTTATGCTGATTCTGGGCTGAAATGCTGGCAAAACTGCTTGACTTGCTGCTGGTATTTGATTTCTGTCTCATTTCCCTGTCCCTCACTAGTCCTAAACCTGCAGGCTGGGGGATTGGGCGGGGGTAGGTACAGGTGGTAAATACTGAATCTCTTTCACTTCAACACCAAGGCCTTCGTCTCATCAAGTTACTAATCACCAGCTGAGAGTTACTTGAGAATAAAAGAGAATGAGGTTTTTGAAAAATAAACTGCCTATGAAAGTGTAGATATATAAAAATTTGTGAGAGTGGAAAGTAGAAACAAGCCTAGGGCTTGTTAACTTTTATAATTAACTTCCATCCACAGAGTAAATCCTAGCTCCTGCAAGCTCAGTCCAGTCCTTGGATTGTATGACATGGTAGTGGGGGGAGTGGGGGGTGGAGGGAGGTGCGTGGAAAAGGCAAATGAAAAAGATCTCATTTCATTTATAACTTGGGTAACAGGTTCTGGATTACAGTGGTATGATATCACAGAATATGAGAATAAGAAAATATCAGGGTAAGAAAATGAATTTCACAATAGGGAAATGTAAAGTTAAAAAATAATTTTAAAGCCCTAAAGCAGAAATTGCATCAGCTTTTCATAAGTTCCACAAAGTCACTTGACCCTCTCTCAGTTAATGATCAGTGGAAAATGTGCTTGTATTCAATTATGGACACAACACCACAATCTCTATGCCCACTACTATATACAACTGGAAAGAAAATTATTGGCAGTTTTCTCTTGGATTTGATCCTTTTCTCCACACATGAGAGAATTACAGCCTATACGTGGCAAAACCCAATTCAATTTTCAAGAGCTTTAAATGAAATGATTGAGTGGTTCGGAGCATGGCACACCCGTGGCACAGGCATAACATCCTAAGTAGTGACACAAGTGAGTTGCTGCTGCCACAGAGTTTAGGTTTGGGGCTGAACACTGAGGATACTTGTACTTACTTACCTGCAGTTCTAAGTAGGTAAGTAGGTAGGTAACAGTTGTCTGGGGTGGCGTGTGTCTGGGCAGATAGTCTGTATCGCTTTCATGTCAGAGAAGTTGTGCTCATCCCCCATCAGTTTAATAGAGTAGAATAGCAAAAAAATGAATCATTTCAGGGAGTGGTCTACTTATATATGGTCCTGTTTATCCATAAGGTGATTTGGACTGAAAAAATGGTAAGATACAGCGTTTGGCACTAATTAGCCATATAGAATGTGGAAAACAGTTGATGTGAGCTTCAAGTTATCTTCGGGAGAAGGATGAGAATCTATTAGCACTTCTATCTCTGGGAAAAGAGGTGTTGCCAAGAAGTGCTCTGTTTTATAAGTTTGTCTTATTTCTATTTTAGAAAGAAACTATCCAGGGAAATCTAATGTTCAAAGTTTTAGAACTGTATGGTATAGTTCAAAGAAGCCACAGCTTGGATGAAAAATTTCTTCTGCTATGAGTAAAACAAAGCAAAAATGAAAAAAACAAAACAAAACAAAACAACCAAAACCTACAAAACCACATTCTTTCCCATTCTTTAAGCCCTAAATCAGTGAGCAGGCACCTTGAGAACCAGAGCTGGAATACAGTGGAGAAGATCCAAAAACAGAACCAGACATGACCTGCAAGGCAGGAAGTACAGCCTGAGCTTCTATTGAAAGCAACTCAATAGTGATAACATTAGCTGGGACAGAGAAGGCTGTTTTATAACTCTCTGGAATATGAGTTTTAACAATTGGATTACGCTAAACAATAAAAGACCTGGTAACAACTTTATATGGATTATAGGGAAAAATAGGCAGAAAAATACCTTAATATTCCAAATTGATGTTATTAAACCTTATCTTAATTTCATTTTGAGATTTTATTATCCTTAAATATAATTCTGCTAAGCTTGGCTATGAGGTTATATTAGAAATCTGCAGTGGGGAAAGAGGTTGCTATAGGCATTTGCAGTGACAGTGTCAAGCAAGCATGTGGGTGGGAAGAAAAATTGTATGTTTGCCTAACAGTGAGAAAGGAGATTTTAAAGAAGACTGTAGAAAGCAAATACAAGGAATTAGATTCTTAGAAGCTGAGTTCTATGGGAATAAAAGCAAACAGCTTATACCTTAGTAAGCCTTAGGTACCAGAACTACAGTTGTTATTTCATAGGCATCAAGATGGTGGTTTCTGTGCAGTCTCTGGGGGTGCGTGTGGGGGGCTGGCGGTCTGCAGCCATGCTTGCCACACTCGTCGATCAGCCTGTCTGAATAGCAGCATAACTTTGGAAAGTTTAATATGTCATGTGTAAAATGATCATTACCAGTAATAAGTTAATGAGAAAGACTGAACCCTTAAAAGGGTAACTGTTACTTCCACACTACTGAGAACTGTTTATTTGGTTAGCGTTCCAGATATAAAGTTTTGGGAATGACTGTTTAGTAGAAAGAAAGAAAGTGATTAAGTGTGATTTGAAGCTGTAGATTAGAAACACGTTTGAATTGTGAGTGACTGTTGCATGTGACTCTTGGCTTCAGTGTCATGGTATCTAGAGGTCTAGATAGGGAAGGTCTTAAAGAGGATTTCATGTAATCCCTGCTTTTTACCAGGTTGTTTTATTACTGCATATCATGTTAGGAATATAAAAAAAAAAGATTGACCACTTGAAAAAGAAAGATTTCTGACTTTGAAGTGAGTAGAATGATTAGCTGTGATTGCTATGGGGAGGGAGGATAAACAACCATAATTTTGAGCAAACTCTTGTTTAATCATGCTAAAATCCAAAAGCATATAGTCTGTCTTTCCTAAAGGCATCTTTTAAATTTTCACAGAAATGTCTCAAAAGTTGCTTTCTCTTCTACATACCAGGAAAAACAGTCTATTACCATTTACTGTCTGGATTCAGACAGTGGCTCACTTTACAAATAATTTACAGAATAATAAAGGAATAGTGAGAACTAGCTTTATTGGATCTTTAAAATAGGAGTTTAAACATAGCAATTCAAATTCCTATTCCATGTTTTCTAGATTTTGAAGATATATTTATCCAAAATGGGTAGCATTCTCCAAACACAACTACTCATCAGTTGTTATCCATGAATCTAGAACATATCATCTATCTTGTAAATACTCAGTCCAAATTTCACATATGTTTCTAGTAGGTTCTTCTTAGCTTATTATTACTTCTTGTTCTTCCACTTGCATTATCATTGTCATATTTGAGGAATCTTAACTTAGACAACTCATAGTTCCATTGAAGAGAAGAAGGCCATCACCTTTGTTCTGTAGCTGCAAATATTTTTATTCTCAGGTATGTAAATACTAATTAGCATGAGTATTTAATGAACACAGTAATCTCCCCATACCTGTGGTTTGGATTTCTGAGCTTTCAGCTACCTGTGCCAACTGTGGCCTGAAAGTACTGTATATAATAGATTATTATAGAATTTTGTTATAGTTCTACTTTATTATTGTCATTGATCTCTTACTGTGTCTAAGTTATAAATTAACCACATGTACATATGTCACAAAGCAGTATGTTTTTACTTATGATAACTTTTATCACCATCATTAGAGTCTAGAATTCAGACTGTCATCTGTCTTTTTGCATTCATTTTCTGATTTGTCTAAATGTGATATGTGAGGTTTCTTCTCTTTGTACTTACAGATTAAAAAAAAAGAAAGACTGACTTCTACTGTTCCCAATGCAAGTTGAAAGTAGACACAAAGTATCCTCAGTCAAAACTTTATTAAAAGAATATATAATTATTTGGTCAATGTAACAAGAAAACTGAGGGGTGAATCTATAGTAACATTTTATTTCATATCATTCCTTTAGGTGATTACATCTTTTTTTTTTTAATTTTAGTGTCTTTTGAATAAGCATAGTTGGGAATAATTGGTGACAATGAAGTAGTCTTAGGGTGATTTGTAAGCGTGAAACACCTTGTATCTATACAAAGTGTTTCAACATACAGAGAAAATAAGTTCCCTAAGATCTCATAATATATCTCACTTAGATTATAAAGTGGTTCATTGGCTCTACCTCACAATTACAAGGTAGAATGAATTGTGTTGTTTTTAAAAATAGCAAGTAGATTTTCTTTGTTCTTTGAAAATCCCTAAGGAAGAATAAGCCACAAAATACAATCCTTATTAATACTTAGAATTGCTGAAAAAACACACTCAAATACTAAAATCAGGTAGTGGTAGGGCTTGATGAGGGCCAGTCAAGATGGAAGGTAGCATGGGGTGTCTGATGGAAGCAGAAGAGAAGTGGTGGGAGCAACTGAGAAGAGAGGCCACACTGGGAACCATGAGCTGCTTGGAATTAGAGTCTCCTGTGAACTTGTTGGACTGCTGACTCTCCTGAGACATGCCCCAGACACTTAAAAAATATTTCTTAGGTTGTAGCTCCTGGAGAGCTTCAAGAAATGCAGTTGGACACTTGTGTTAGGTAGCCGAGCCTTGGAGTTAGATAGGAGGTGGCACTTTGTCAATGCCCTTCAAGGTATTGAATGCACTTTGGAGCTTTGCACATCAGTGATTTTTTTTTTTTTTTTTTTGGTGGGGTTGGGGGGCTTCCTCTTCACCTTGATTTAGTTTTTCTTGTCTCTGTGTGGTAAAGTAGTAAATCTCTCCTGGTACCAACTTTGACTGTGTACAAAGTTTTCTTGTTAGTTATTTGTGTGGCCTCATTGCCTACATCTAGTGCCAGGTATTTGGGAAGGACTTACTATTTTTTTGTGAGGGTGGGTGAGCATTCTGTTTGTTCTTAGCCAAAATTCAGATTATTTAACTTTGAGGAAACTCAAAGAAATGAAAAAACATTTCTGTTGCTACTGTGAATTTGGTAGAAAAAGTCACAGCATTCTTGTGACCTGTGTGTGAATTCATTGACTTGCCTGCCTATAGTCCAAAATCTGAATCTTGAGTGGGTTTTACTCGCCTGTTCCCCCCCTCCCCCCCCCATTATCCGCCACAGCTAAATTACTGCTTTCCTGTGACACTCATTGTTCGGCACAAAGCAGGGCATGCAGAGAGCAAGAGTTTTGGAGACAAACCACTCATTTTGAGTCTTGCTCTGAAGCTAATTAGACTTTTGACTTTGGGGAAGTCACTTGACTTTTGAGCATCTCAGTCTTCATCTACAAATAGGTTGCAAAGTTGTAATATTTAAATGCAATGGTAAACGTAAAAGCCTTGGACATGGAGGTCACTCAGTAAATCTTCTCTTTCCTTTCCCTTAACGGAGCCAATAAAATGATCCCATCCTTTCCTTTAAAAGAGGCCTCTCCCTCTCCGGTGGCACAACGGGTTGAGCGCTGCACTGTGAAGCATCCACAGCACAGCAGCACTAGTTCGATTCCCGGCCAGGGAGGGGCCCCACATGGCGCAGCAGACCTCTCCTGCCTTGCCCGCTGCTCCCTTCAGTAGTGTATTTTGGTTGATCTGCCTGTTCTGCTCCCCACTCTGTCTCTGGTGAATCCTCTCACCTCCTGTGACTCTGGCCTGTACCCTAGCTCTTATGTGCATAAATAAATAAATCTTTTTAAAAAAGTAAGAGGCCTCTCCATACAGCAGGGCAGGGGGAGGAACAGGGTCATCACAGTGGAGGGAAGAGCACAAGGGACAGTGGAGATGGATCATGGGTCTGTGGTGGTGGGAGAACTACAGGGACTACCCCTGAAGCAGAAGTCAAATACTGTCCAAAAGTTAACAACAATATAAGAAAATAAAGTAATTTAAAAAAATAAAAAAATTAAACCCGTCTCCTACCTTCCAGATATATACACTCTTAAAATTGCAGTAAATTTGAAAGTTATCTTGAGACTGTTGTGGTCAACGAGATGACTGTTTAAGGTGGTAATTCCGCTTGTGTTCTCAGTCTCCCATTTAGAAAACTTGCCATTTTCTTGTATTACCAATCTACATACACTGTGAGCTAATTCTCTTAGGCAATAAATATAGTCAATACTTTTTTCTACGTATAAGCAAAACAAAATATGTTACTGAAAGGGACTGCAAAAAGCAAAATTCTGGCAAAAACACCATCCTCTTCAAGTAAATAGATCCCTTCTTGGTTCTCACGCTTCTCCAGTTTCAACATCTTTTTCTTGTTCTGTAGTATCTTTTAAAAATACTGTTGTCACTTAAAATTTTTCTTTTGTAAAACTGAAGTCAGTGCAACTTTAACCTTACTGGTAATTTGCCCAAGGAGCATGGTCTGTGGGATACCATGAGATAGTCTTTCTCTCCACTTGCTCTCTTGTTCTCGTCCAGTCCGCACTACCTGTCCATACTACTCTAGAGCTGCATTCATTGGAAGCCTAAACTCATATTCATTGACTTTCTTGACAGTACCCCAGCATGTCACAGCAGAACCATAGTTTAACTTGATTAAAGCTAAGTCCACTTCATCATGTACCTTTTATTCTTTGTCTCAGCTAATCACACTATCATTCACCTAGTTGCCCAGTTGAGGTATAACTTATTGAGTTTGGTTTTATGTGCAATTATTAATACCCATTTACAGTATGAAATTCAATAATTTTTTTGCATATATACAGCTATTATATACAACCGTGAAACTACCACCATAAGTCAAAATATAAAACATTTCTATTACCCTGAAAGTTTTCTCATGTATTTTGCCATCAATTTGTTTTTCTTATACCCTTGTCCCTAGAGAACCAGTGATCTTCTGTCAGTCATTATAGTTTTCATTTTCTTTAATTTAATATATGTGAACTCGTGTTAGTCAAGGTCTCCAGAGAAAGAACTGATGATATATTTACATATGAATTTACATCTCAAACATCAGTACACACAGACACACGTGCACACAGGGAGGGAGGGGAGTTGCTTTAGATACATAAAGAGGTTTTATTTTATTTATTTTCAAAGGCTTATTTATTTATGCATGCAAGAGCTGGGGTACAGGCCAGCGTCCAGGGAGGTGAGAGGATTCACCAGAGACAGCAGGGAGCAGAACAGGCAGACTGACCAAAACACACTGCTGAGGGGAGTAGCGGGCAAGGCAGGAGAGGTCTGCTGCGCCATGTGGGTCTCCTCCCTGGCCAGCCCCAGGGATTGAACTCGTGCTGCAGTGGCTGCAGTTTGCTTCATAGTGTGTTGCTTAACCCACTGTGCCACCAGGGAGGCCCAAGAGGTTTATTTTAAGGAAGTGACTCATGGCTATAGGGGCAGGGCAATAGTCTGGAAACTCAATGGAAAATGAATGCTCCAGTCTTGAGTGTGAAATCTGTAGGGCAGACCAGGGGGCTGGAGACTCAGGAGCTGATATACTCTCCAATCTAAGATCTATAGGGCAGACCTGAAATACAGGCAGGATTTCAGTATTGCAATATTGAGGTGGAATTCCTTGTTTCTGTTTTTTTTGTCCTTCAGAGCCCCATCACTGAAAATCATATATTATAGATCTCTTCTTCAAAAAAGATCCTTTATTCTCCTGGAGTAGGTCCTCTTCTTTTAAACTCTTTTGTCTGTGTTCAAGCTTTCGTGATCTTTTCCTTCTCATAAACACCCATATCGATCTGAGTGTGGTGTCTTCTTTCTCCTGGCCATTTCT
Source organism: Galemys pyrenaicus (assembly GCA_019455555.1). Lineage (NCBI taxonomy): Eukaryota > Metazoa > Chordata > Mammalia > Eulipotyphla > Talpidae > Galemys > Galemys pyrenaicus. Next base: position 501,299 of record JAGFMF010011492.1, on the reverse strand, counting down.
GTAGTGCCACAGTTATTCTAAATCTCAGTCAGGTTCATGTTACACCCTGTGGAAAAGCCTCAGTAACTACCCATTTCCCAAAAATTAAGTGATGGAATTTCCATGTAAAGAATATTGACAGTTTTCTAAGTAAAGGAATAACCCCAAATTTGGAAGACTGTTACATTTATCACATTTTGTTGTCGTGATTTCTTTTACTAGCTTGAACTTTTGGGGAGGAATATATATTGCCCAAAAAATTCTCTCTAGCACCTTACACCGACCATTGTGACATAGAAGGTTTTTGTACATGTTTTTTGAGAGAAAAATGAGAGAAACTTTGGGTAGTTAAAAAGCCTGTTGGAGGGCCTCCCTGGTGGCGCAGCGGGTTAAACAACGCGCTATGAAGTAAACTACAGCTACTGCAGCATGAGTTTGATCCCTGCCGCCGGCCTGCGAGGGGACCCACATGGCACAGCAGACCTCTCCTGCCTCGCCTGTTGCTCCCCTCAGCAGTGTGTTTCAGTCAGTCTGCCTGTTCTGCTCCCCTCTCTGTCTCTGGTGAATCCTCTCACCTCCCTGGACTCTGGCCTGTACCCCAGTTCTTGCATGTATAAATAAATAAATCTTAAAAAAAACCCAAAAAAACCTGTTGGAAATCATTGACATAAAGAGAAGATTAGGAAGCTAGTAATATTTGAGTGGTATATTTAAAAAAAACAACGACGTGTAGTCCTATATTTAGTGACCCTCATATAAACAGAATAATCTGGAAGACTAGCCTTCAATTTAATGAGGAAGTAATTTTGTTGTGTTGGCAGTGGAGGATATGTTGAGTATTATTGATTTCTGAGTTTTCTTTGATATTGTCTGCCATGGCTAGTTTGTCAAGGCCCTGCTTTTGTTGTGGGTTGAGGTAGATTTCTAAATACTGAGATTATATATTTTTATAAATGTAGAAGGAATGTGTTCAAATTGAGTTTCGTCTTTGGAGGATTTTTTATGGCAATAGTATTAGAGTTCTAACAGGCATCTCATAAAATTGTTTTATGGCTGCTATTTTAGAGAGTACACAGGCCAGTTATCCAGGAGATAGAATAATTTAGCCTGCGAGTAACTGTGTGTTACAGTATTGATTTAATGTTTATAGCTTGATGATAGGTTGTAGATTTTGAGTCATTCCATTGCATGTTTGCTCAAACTATGCTTTCGAATTTAAATTAAACCTTCTGACTCCTTATAATCCTGTGAAGTTAGTACCTATTTGTGGGTTTGTACATATTTGAAGAATGAGACTCGCTGGGGGTGATAAACTCAAAGCAGTGCTTAGAATTTGTAATGATCCTGTTGTATTCGTAAGTAATCAGATCCTGTTGTGCTTCTATTAAAAACCTTCCAGGGGTTTCCCATGGCACTTAGAATGAAGTCCTAACAGCCAACCAGGCCTGAAAGCTCCTATCTGCCTCTCAACCTTATTTCCTATCCCTTTTCCCCTCATTACTTGGCTTCAGCTACTGTGCATGAGAGCTCATTCACTCCTTCGGCCTTTGTACTTGCAGTCACCCTTCTGCCTGTCATCTTCTTCCCGCAGACCTTCACAGCCTTTTGCAGGTCTCAGCTCAAGTGTCACCTCCTTAGAGAAGATCATACCAGTGTCTCCTCTTCCCTAGTCACCCTCTTTGATTACACTATTGTTATTGCCGCCTCATTGCTGGTGTTGATCCCTCTCACTGGTCAGCGATGCTCAGAAGAGCCTGTGGGTTTGTCCATATTTGAAGGATGAACCCCCTGCGGGGGGTTCACTATCCCCACTATGGAGACACGTATTAGACTCTGTAAGTGTGCGGGGGCTGAATGGAATCCCCATAACTGTCCTCACTGAAATAAAGCAGCAAGTTAAAAACAGGATGCGATAAACAGCTATTAATTCATAGGATTGTCTTTTTAAATTACTCAATAATTGATTCATCTTTTCATTGCATACTACAAAATTCAATTATGCTAGAAACAGATCCTGTCTTTTGTGGTTAGAGCTGGCATGCAGATCCAAGAGCCTGCCTTTCATTCAATTTGTCAGGCCATGATTTCTCTTCCTATCAATGTTTCAAGAGAGATAGTTGAATAATAATTGAATAATGATTTCCTTTTTAAAAGTTTTAAGTTAATATTAATTTTAGAGTTTTTTAAAAAAATGCTGAACTGTCATTAGGTCAGGTGTTCTGTTTTTTAAATGAAGTCAAACCATGGCTGACTCCGGAGGTGGGGGCGGGGCTGAGCCTCTCTGGGACTGGAGGCCAGGAGGTCCAGCTCTGTTTAGTCCTACCAGTAGCCAGCTCTCCACATGAGTCTTATGGCCCTTGGTTCCATAATTTATCAAATAATAAGGTTGAATGAAGTGATATTACATGATATCTGCCTTTTAACAGTGTATAATTATGTAATTCCAGGCATGAACCTATCATTTATTCATTTTTGGAAATTGTTTCGGTTTTATAGTATATAATACGTACACAATAGCTGTCTAGATAGCATTCAGTGTTTGCAAGAATAAAAAACCAAATTTAATTTTGATAATCTAAAAGCTTCAGAAGTTATCTGTTTTATTTCACTTGCTTTTTTTTGTTTTTTTTTGATCACAATAGTGGTAAGAATACTGTCTATGATTTATTGGAGTATTGATTTTTTAATCCCAATTAAAAAATGAATTACTTAAATGAGTAATAAAGATTTGTCTTTAGGATATCAATTTTGGTCTCATTAACTATTTCAAGGATTCCAGTCTTTTTCTTCTTTGGAAATTGTTTAAATTCTTTTTTAAATACTTGGGCTAAGGTGCCTTATTCTAGCACATCAGTAAGCTCATATAATTTTTCACTGATATTAGATACATATAGTTTTAAGAATCACTGTGGAACAATGTATGCCCCATTTTATATTCCGTCGTACGTCGTGCGTCGTGCACTGGCTCTCAAGCTTTAGTGTGGACATCAAAATTGCCGCCAGGGTTTGTTAAAGCAGATTGCTACTGCATGCTGAGTTTCTGATTTAGTAGGTCTGGGCTGGTGCCTGAGAACTTGCGTTTCTGGCAAGTTCCCAGGTGGTGCTGGTGCTACTGACCTGAGACCTACAGTTCATGAACCACTGGTGCAATTTGTCCAGCTCTTTATTTGCACGTGCTGGCAACATTTCACTCCAGAGGCATCGCGCTCCTTCCGTGTTGCTGCCTGGTGATGGGTCTTAGCAGGACTGGGCTCCTGCCCTGTTCACCTTGTCACCGGATCCTGCCTGTTGTGTAGCTCAGACCCTTTCCAGCCTCTCCGTAAGTGTGAAGCATAACAGATTGTTAAATGTAGCATTCTGCCAGTCATTCAACCTTTTGGATTGGATGTTTAAATGGAAAAACATGCACTTAGAAGTGATAGGCAATTTTGCTTCTTGTCAATTTGACAACACTGGCTTTGGAAGCAGAAAGATTTTGGCTTAGAGGTTAGAACTGTCATTACTGGCTATTTGAGTTTGGAGAAATGCTGTAACTTTTCTGAATGGTAGTTACCTTTTTTCTAAAATGGGTTTGATAACGCCTGCATCACAGGGTTTCGTGAGAACTTACATGAGACAAGGAGATGCGCTTCGACAGCACATATACTAAATTAGAGAAGGTCTGTGAAGTGCTTGGTAATAAGGTACTCCATAGTTGGGGACTTTATTAAAGGTCATGCGTCAGTCCAGATGGCTGTAAACTTCCATGACGTTTTGGAGTGTTTGTTGCTCTTGGCGCTGTTCGCGTTTGGCCCGAGGGTGGGCTGCTCGCGGAGCTGCCACGGGAGCCTCGCTACGGGCAGCGCCAGTTCGCTGTCAGCCACGTCTGCACAGATCTGACTTCCTCTGGCTTGTTGGGAGATGCTAGGTCTTGCTCCTGTCTAACCTGGCTCTTGTCCCTGGCCTCTTACCTCTGGCTTCTGCTGCTGCACGGGCTCCTGCCCTGGGGACCTGTTGCAGCTTGCTTCCCCCACGCCAGTCCTCACTGTATTCTGGGCTGCCTCGTGGGCTCCTCTTTCTGGCTCCACCTGAAAACCGGTGCTACTTTAGGGCTGTGGCTCTACCTCCCCATTTGGGATGGCAGGGTTTGCTTGGAATCATAAGGGTAGCCATTCTACTCTTTAAATGTCTTTCAGAATATGTGCACTTTTAATTTTATTAGTTGTAAAGGAAAACTTTTGTTAGGGATTTTAGGCTCTGCTTTTCATATTGAGTGTTCATCAGAGCCAACCCATGAAAAGAACCTGGTTTACTCTGTCATGTTAAAAGTACCCACGTTCACCAGACTTCAGTCCAGTGGAGTACACTGGGGACACATGAGCAGTTCATTCTACAGATGGGGATGGAGCTCCCCGGACCAGTGTTGTGTGAGGAAGTGCCAGTTGCTCCCAGCACAGATTATTCTTGGTGCCAGTGTCGGGATGGGGTTCAGTGACTTCTCATCGTTGTTTTCCATTCTTTCCTTGGCTGTGACCGTGAATTCTCTGTTGTCCTAGGCCTATTGTCATGATGTATTTTCAGTCATATTTATGATCTCATGCTTTTCAGAAGCAAGAGGGTTATCTTTGTTACATTTTTAAATGAACACTTTGCTTCCTATTTCCTTTTCTTTGTACTGATACTCATCTGACTCAGCGGGGTGGGGGGGTGTTGGGCTGGGATCTCAGCGGTATGAGTTTGCCTGTCTCCGCTGTGATTTTTGCTTGCATCTGCTTTCGCGTGCCAGCGGTGTACACTGGAGCAAGGGAGACCCGGCACTCGAACAGAGGCACAGACCACCGTTCACCTGTAGAATGAGGGACGATACATGACATGTTTCAGGAACAAGATGCAGCTGTTTTGTTTGATTGAATTTTGCGGGAATCATTCAGATTTGATGGACAATATGAAGGATTGCGGATATGGAGTTGTCCCTGTCTTCCTAAAACTTTTATTAGAGTGCAGACATACACAAATTTAATTTGCATGAGTTAAAAAATAATTTGTATCCTGTTCTTCGTAGCTTTAATCTCTGCCTCTGACAAAGATGCAGCTTCCCTACAAAGGCTTTGAGAGTGGGAGAAGCGAGCGGGACAGTGACTTTCAGTGCCATTAAATAAATGCCACAGCAAAAGAGCAGCGATGCATTTCCACTAAGATCAGGTGTTTTTTTGGAGCATAGTGCTTATTTGTTTTTGTTTTTTGACTTCTAGTGTTCTGCTTCTCGGAGTAAAACAGATTTACTTGCTTTTAGAACATTTTGACTGCTACAATTTGGATTGACTTTCCCGCACAAATAGTTAGCTTTGGAAAAAGTTTGTGAATTCTCTAGCTTAGGAACCAGTAAACCATCACTATTGCCCGAAGATGGAAACGGTGTGAGCTGTGCAACTAAGTTGTTAGTGGTTGAAATATTTGTTTTCATAGTCAAAAAGGAAAGTTAAGGTGAGTCACCCATAGTTAATAGATTTTGAAGTGTTCCCACAGCCTTTAGATAAATGCCTTATGGCGTGGCTGTTGCAGTAAGCTGTCGTGCTGCGCTCCTGAACAGGTGTCTTCTGGACCCATGAATACCGCCAATATCAAAGGGCACTTGCTTTTCTTTTGCCCTTTCTTTGTGGTTACTCCCCTCCCCCCCAGAAGCAGCTACTGATCTGTTTTGCAATACAGCCTAGTAACTGTCCTTACCTTATTAAATCATGTCTTTCCTACTCAGTGAAATGAGTGTTCATTATGATAGTCCTCATAATGAAAAGAAAAGGGGAGGCCCTCCCTGGTGGCGTAGTGGGTTTAGCAACACACTATGAAGCAGACTGCAGGCACTGCAGCACGAGTTTGATCCCTGCCGCTGGCCAGGGAGGGGACCCACATGGCGCAGCATACCTCTCCTGCCTTGCCCGCTGCTCCCTCAGCAGTATGCTGTGGTCGATCTGCCTGTTCTGTTCTCCACTCTGTCTGGTGAATCCTCTCACCACCACCCCCACACCTTCGACCTGTATCCCAGTTCTTGTATGCATAAATAAATCAATCAATCTTTTTTTTGATGAAGAAATGAAGGCACCTTCACCAGAAATATCTCATTTGGTCGCATAATGCTATGATAGCCTATTTCAGTGTATGGTGTATCATTTGAACTATACTTTTGTTTCATTCCATTCTAGTTGGACTTTTTCAGAGTCATTTGGAACAGAGCCCAAATTTACTTTCACTGACATGTAAATCAACAGAAGATTATAGTTTTTTTCTGGAATTTAATAATTGTGGTTTCTTTTTTGGCATAGTTGCCATAATCGAGAAACTGAAGCCTGGCCTGCTCAGGGCAAAATGAGTCAGGATGTGAGAAATATATATAGATACTTGTGGAAAAGAATTAATACGACATCATTTTCATAGAGGAGAGGAGAATAACTTGAAACACATTATAACTTGAGGCAAATAAATCATAGTTCCAAAATGATGTTGTTATAATACATGGAAAACCAGATAATTGGTATGTTTTTCTGTTTGACTCTCAATTTTAAAGGCCTCTAATTGATGTATTGTTTATATTGTTCCCTAAATATTACAGTGTTTGGATGCTAGGGAGGGAGGAGAGAATGCATGTAATAGCAGCTCAGAGATGCATGCTTCTCCCCAAAACAATTACAGGCAGCGGCTGCCAGTGCTGATGTCACAGTCAGCAGAGAACTGTTTAAGACTGTCTACCCATCCGTGGAACAGTTTGTGCAAAATCTGAGGCAGCGTTAAGACTCCTACTGTGCTCCTCTGCTCTTTGCCTTAAATAATGCTATTTCAATATTTAATGACTTATATAATTTACAAGTTGTATTTAGCATCATCCAAGAAAAGAGAGTACTGTGTATTGGGGTGAAGCAGTTGCTTTATTTCTTGGAGAAGAAGCAGAGACTCGAGCAGTACTTTGGGACAGAAACGAAAATAATTCGGGTTTCTGACTTCGTAGCATGGCTCTTAGCATTGCTGTTGAACAAGACTGAACTACCTAGATTGTAAATTTCAATACTTTTATAGATAGTGTCATCCCTCTGGGAGGAGGGAAGTGGTATTAATATAGACTAATCACTAGTAGGAAAAAAGCAAGCAATATAGGCAGAAAGGAGAGGAAGCTCAGTGGGCTAGTCTTCATGTTCTCTTTTGCTTAATGCTCACAAATACCTTTTGATATAAATTGCAGTTCACATTTTACCAATAAGAAAACTACGGCTCAGAGGTGTTATTCAGTTTGTAGTAAATGAAAGATTTGGGTTTTGATTTGGAGTCTGAAGGGTTTTAGGAGACTCCCGCCACTCTTCTTCATCTTGTGGTGCTTGGATTTCTAAGGACGAGGACAGCTACTTGTTCGGTAGGTTTAGTTCTGAGAAATGACAAGGTAAAACTGTCTGTTAAAAGATATGTTTCAATCTAGAAACCTGAACTTTCTTTGGAGGAACAGATGACAAAAAGGAAGAGCGAAGACTGGACTGAGACGAAAGGAGAGAAGTCAGCACGTGCGGCTTGTGTGTTGAGTGCCTGGGGCGGCAGGCCCGGCTTGGAAGGGCACAGGAGGTGCAAGACTGAGGCCCCGCGTGTGCGTGCAGGTGTGCAACTAGAGTCTCCGCACGCCTTGGCGTTCTGGTCATGGGGCAGTCCCGCCGTTGTGCGGTGTGTGACGTACACACTCTAGGTGTGTGCCACGAGGGCAAGAAAAACACCCGCTGCAGACACCAACGTTCTTTCTACAAAAGCGAAGGGGGAGCTGAATGCCTGGAAGCATAAAAGTCAGAGTTGCCAAACGTGCAAAAAAAAAGCAAATAAAACTAAAACCCCAAAGAAACCAAGATAAAAAAGTGAGCAAAGGACTTAAATAGACATTTCCTTAAGGAAGACTTATGAACGACTAATAAACATATGGAAAAATGCTTAGTATCACCAACTATTAGGTAAATGCAAATCAAAACACAGAATACCATGTCACACGCGTGAGGATGGCTCCTATTGACAATAACGGAAAAGACGAAGGAGAGAAACAAGAACCCATGCACTCCATCGGTGGGAGTGTGAAGGGTGCAGTTGCTATGGAAAACAATATGGCAGTTGCTCAGAAAATTAAAAATAAGTTTCCATATGACCCAGCAACTCCATCTCTGAGTATATATGAGTTGGAAGCAGAATGTCGAGGAGATATTTTCTGAGACCCAAGTTCACAGTAGCATAAATAGCAGCCATAGCAGTCAAAAGGTGGAGGCAATCCAAGTGTCCATCGATGGGTAAACAGAAAGTGGCATATACACAGCATGGAGCACCGTTCAGCTCACAAAAACTTCTGACACGTGCTGCGACGTGGTTGAACCATAAGGATGTTAAGTGAAACGAGCAGTTGTACAATGACAACTCTATGAATCCACTAGCTGTGATGCCTACCTACAGTAGTCAAGTTTAGAGAAACACAAGTAAATGGAGATTGCCAGGGATGGGGCAGGGGAGCCGGTGTTAATGGGTACTGTGCTTTCGTTGGGATGAGTAAGTGCCGCAGGGCAGGCGGTGATGGCTGCGTGGAGTTCAGACGTGCTCGTGCCACAGGGCGGTGCACTGGAAGGCGGTGAGGATGGTGGCTTTTATGTTGTGTGTGTTACCGCAGTTCAGTGAATATGAAACAAAGGAACTCTTTCATAAGCTGTGCTGTTGTCGCTCTTTGCTGCAGTTTCCATTTAAACATGATTTCCTTGTTCAATACTAAAGAGAAATGGAGTCATCAGCAATTGGAGAATAGTATTTATAAAGCAGAGGAATAAAGTGGTGATGTTTCCTCCACAAACGCATGTCTGAAGCAGTTGCCTTTGGTGTAGTACCTTCATTTAGCAGAAGCAATTTGGGAAATGGTGCCAGTGGCCTTTGCATCCAGCCCATGATTTCTCCTGCTAAACAGGCCTCGCTGAATTTTTTTTTTAAAAGATTTTATTTATTTATGCATATAAGAGTTGGGGTACAGGCCAGGGTCACAGGAGGTGAGAGGATTCACCAGATATAGAGTGAGGAGCAGAACAGGCAGATTCGCTGAAATACACTGCTGAGGGGAACAGCAGGTGAGGCAGGAGAGGGCTGCTGGGCCGGGCCATGTGGGTCCCTCCCTGGGCAGGGATCGAAGAACTCCCACTGCAATGGCTGTGGAAGCCCCACAGTGCTGTGCTCAACCCTTTGCACCACCAGGGAGGCCCTCCTCTGAAATTCGCACAGCTGCCAGTTGTGGCAAACTGGTAATGATATTGTCTTCACGCCTTCATGTGTTTTGTTAAGTTTACTTAGTGTAAAAACTCTTATTTAACAGCTAATATTTGATAGTTAATTGAAATATTTGGTTCAAATTCAAGAGCACAAAATGTTTTAAAGTGATTTAAAATACTTTCCTCTTTCTAGACTTTGTGTAGAGGCAGGGAACTAGGAGACCTCCTACCTCATCATCTTGAAGGAAGTTACCTGAGAGAAGCAATGAGTAACAATTTCTGGTGTGATATTCCTAGGCTAACACATGTACTTCCAGCCGCTAAATCAGGAACAGAACTGCGAATTTTAGTTCTTGTCTCAGAACCAGGCAACTAGTTTTTATTAGCCCCTGTAACTCTTCTATTTATAGTTTCTTCACAACCCTACTTTAACATTATTTTATTAATAGATTCACTTTGTCAAGTGTCTTCAATTTAGTTTTCATGGAAATGACTTTTCCTTTGGCATCTCTGTTTTCGTAGTCTAAAAGCGAGGAGCGTTTCAGCAATTGCAGGGGCGTCACAGGTTCGGTTTGAACCCCCCACTCAGCAGGTGTGGTTGGGGGTGCTCAGGGTGCCGTGGACTTCACTGGTGTGTCTTCCTGAGGGGCAGAGATGTGTGGTTAAGCTAATGGCTGAGGGGGACCTGCGAAGAGATCATTTTTTTTCTATGTTCAGAGTCTTTATCAAGTTTCCTGCTTTGGGGAGGATATTTTTAGTGGCAAATTGTATTCATAGACTTTTCACGTCTGTCTTATGTTATTGTTTTCAATAACTTGTCAATGAGGAAGTGACCCCCGTAGCATATGTTCTGCTGGAGTCTGGTCTTCTGGGCTCAGCCCTTACATGTTTGTTTTCTTTAAATTTCTTCCTTTGTCCCTGGGGAATACAAACGATGTCAAATATAATTAGTTAATTAAATAAAAAAATTCCTTCCTTTGGTTCTTTTCTTTTAAAAAAAAACATGTATTTATTTATGGATATAGGCGCTGGGGTACAGGTCAGATGTAAGAGGATTCACTAGAGACAGAGTGGGGAGCAGAACAGGCAGATTGACTGAAATACACTCCTGGGGGAGCAACTGGTGAGACAGGAGTGGTCTGCTGCACCCTGTGGGTCCCCTCCCTGGCCAGGGATCTAAGTGAAGTGCTGCAGTGGCTGTAGATAGCTTCATAGTGCTGTGACTTAACCCCTTCCACCACCATAGAGGCCCGGCATTCCTTCCTTTGAATCAGTTGTCAAGGAGGATCCCTGGAGGCTTCCCCACAGGTTGGATTGTCTTTCATCTCCCTGGTGTTGCATAGCTTGGCACACCTATTTTCCTGTAGGAGCCGGATACTGGGTGTGAAGGGAGCCAAGGTGGCAGTGCAGGAACTGGCCTGGTGGGGAGGAGGAGGGGCGGCAGTCCTGGGGAGGTTGGGACAAGGCAGGACCCGAAGTGGATGTGTAATCCTACATGAAATCAGTTCCTCTTCTCACTTAGGTTGGAATTGTGCCTCCTGGCAGAAGGTACAGCCTTTTCCTTTAGTGTGCTATTTATAACAGAACATCACTTATGTGATTTAAGTGAACCTTCAAAAATAGATGGGAAATGGGAGGTGAGCTGGTGTTTTTCCTTTTTTTTTAAGGGGCCTCTCTAGCTCAGTCTGCTGTGGCATGTCACTATTGATTGTGATTAAATCTTGCCACATCTTAGGTGTTTAAAACATCAGTCTTGGGGCCTCTCTGATGGCACAAGGGGTTAAGCACTGCACTATGATGCATCCGCAGCCACTGTAGCAGGAGTTTGATTTCCAGCCAGGGAGGCCTCTCCTGCCTTGCCCACTGCTCCTCTCAGCCGTGTATTTCCATCAATCTGCCTGCTCTGTTCCCCACTGTGTCTGGTGAATCCTCTCACCCCCCCACACCTCTGGCCTGTACCCCAGTTCTTGTATACGTAAGTAAATTTAAAAAAAAAATAATAAAACACCAGTCTTAATTTAAAATAACCCTACCAAGTTATTGATAAGACAGAATTTCTGTTTTTGATATGGGATGGACAAACCTAAAACAGACTTATATAAAAGTATTCTGGATTTCAGAGTAAAGACATTATACTCAGAATGTATTGTTTATGTGTTTTGCTTAGCAAGTTGCTCTCAGTTTTTGAAAATGGTTAATCCCAATTATCTTTATATAGATTATAGGTAAGTGGTAATTTCCAGATTATTTTGGCTACTTATACCCACTACTTCCTCGCTGTCTTTCCTCTCACAGTCATTAAATATTGTGTATGTGTATGGAGTGCAAACTAAAACTAATTTGAGCCTACGCTTCAGAAACATCCAAATGCATTAGAAAGTGATTTTCTTAGTGGATCTCACATACCATTCTTTCCCTCTGGTAGCATATTTTAACTTCTTAGAGCTTATATTTTTTTCTATTTCTATTCTTAGGTCTGTTTCTGTGTTGTGCACAGGGAACCAGTTCTCCTAGGCCCTTCCACCTTGGTGTTTGCAAATAAGGAAAGAGGAAAATGTAGTCTCTGAGGCGCTATGGAGGTGACCGGCTTTCTTTCCCATCGCCGGAGCTGTGGCTCTGTGGTGGGGAAGCCTATAACACTAAATTAAACAAAGCCACATCAAGGCTGTGTCACAGCCATAAACCAGCCAGGGCGGCTGCTCCCTCCAAGACCGCGTCAGAGAAGCACACTTGGGTACGTGGGAGAGGGATTAGCTCAAGATACTTTATGAGTCTGAACTCTGATAAGTAATTTCTTTCCTTGGGCATTGGTGAGGAATACATAAGACTTTCGTTGTTTGTTTTCACAGAAACAAACATGGGCAGCGAACGTGTCCATAATTAGTAGGTGGCGGTGCTGTCTTGAGAATCACTGCTTGAAAAGTCTGCATCTGTGCGAGGGTAGGTAGCTAAGTGCTCTTAGTAGTGCTGGAGTAGAAGCAAAGCAGTGCCTGTTTTCGGAGTGATTCAATGCACAAGCACAGCTCAGATTCCAGAAAAGACTAAATTTTTACCAGAATTTTCTAGACTGGTTTAAAAAGTTTCTGTGCAGAGGTGAGCTACTGCTCCTGCTCCATCTACCATGAGGGCGCAGGTGCCTGCGAACGTTCCCAGGGGCCCACACCTCCGCTCTTCACCGGAACAGTCTTACTCGGCACCAGTCCTCTGCCCCTCTGCTGTCCAGTCTCTGGTGCTCGTCCTGCTGTCTGGCTCTGGCTTCTCTGTGCTGCAAATCCCGGATGCCCATTACGGTGTAGCTTTCTTCTGTGGCTTCAGAGTTGTGACTGGGAAAGGTGAATGGTTGCAGGCTGCACTTGTGACCCCCCCCCACACACACACACTCACACACAACCTCCCTCTACATATATGAGAAAACTAAGCATACAGCCCTTGATGTTTTTCATAGCAGAAACTTAAATTCTCTCTTCCCCTTGCCTTCATCACATTCCATATGTCATTTTGGTTGTAGGCCAGTGTATAAGCACACTCATTTTTCAGTTAATTAAAAAAAATTCTGTTTGAGGCTAGTGATTTCATGGACTATAAAAACAGTAAGCCAGTAGTTAGGCATAATAGGAAATGTAGACTGCATAACGTGGACTTTCTGCCTCTACAACTTTTCAAAGAATTTAGAAAGATAAGACTTTATAAATAAGGGAGTTAACTATAGGCACCTGTTTAGCGTTTGGCTGTCAGGGAGTGTTACCAGTGACAAACAACGTTAAAACAGGAGACTAGCAAGAAGACCTCTAGGCTAGTCCGAATAGCATTTCAGTGTCAGTGCTTTGGGAATAGCAAAAGGAGCCATAAAGTTGGAGCCAGCCAGCCTGGGACTTCAACAATCCCTGAGGATATTTTTATGAATATCATTTATTGTACTCTTACATATCCTTTAATAATGATGACTCAAGAGCATCAAGCAAAGGTATTCACCATTTGGTTTTTGACAAGGCAGGACAAGTCATGGTATATTCAGAAACACTGGATTAAAACATTGTCAAAGTTCTTGGATATCTATAAAGCCCAGCAATCCAGAACAGCACATGATGCTCAGGTTAGGAAAACCGAGGCATTGTTAACACCTACAAAGACTTACATTGCCATGGAAAAGGTCACGATTTTCTGTGGGAAAGAAGAGAATGCACCCACAGTAAATCGCAGTCATGGGGTGCATGCTGCTGGGGTGTGGTTAGGAGCAACTGAGGGCCTGAGAAGTAGTTAGGTGGCTTCAGTTGGGCGGGGAGAGGGGAGTTAAATCCAGAACCTGAATCTGGGTAGTAATACAGGGAGTGAAGGGGAAGGGGTGAGTGTGGGCACGCTATGAAGTCTGCAGGGTGAATGATTAACTGGGTACGAGAAGGAGGATTTAAAAATACCCCAGGTTTTGCAGGTTCTCTTGTGCTTGGGGGAATGTTGTTCTGCAAGAACAGCAAAGGGACTGGCAGGGGATGTTGTAGGGAGGGAGATGGGCTTTGTTTTGGGGGTGCTGGCTTGAGGAGGTGGTGAGAGACCTGGCAGGCCTTATACACTGGAGGGCCAGGAGCCCTGTGAGGCTCTTTCAGCACTTCCCAAGACAAGCGAAGACAGGAATGTTTTCATTGCTGCCCTGGTAAGTGCTTAATAATTATTGGTTGGTTTGTAGTTCTTTTGAGTTTTGTGGGATGATTGGATTTGCTTGAAAACAAACTTTGCTCTGATGTGTCATTTTTACTTAAAAGTACAGTTAGTAGTTAGACCCGCTGGTGACCCTGCGAGGAGGAACAGGCTTGCGAGCCTGATGGCTCTCCGAGCTCTCCACTTTTGTACTGAAATCTAACGTAGAATCTCCACTTTACTCTATGCTGTTTGTTTTAATGTAATTTTTAGAGTTCAGATTTTCATCATTGGGCCTCCCTGGTGGCGCAGTAGGTTAAACAACGCACTATGAAGCAAACCGCAGCCACTGCAGCACGAGTTCGATCCCTGCTGCCAGCCAGGGAGGGGACCCACATGGCGCGGCAGACCTCTCCTGCCTCTCCCGCTGCTCCCCTCAGCAGTGTGCTTCTGTTGATCTGCCTGTTCTGCTCCCTGCTCTCTGTGGTGAATCCTCTCACCCCCCACACCTCTGGCCTGTACCCCAGTGCTTGTATGCATAAATAAATACATCTTTAAAAAAAATAAATAAATTTTCGTCATTGACAATGATGCACAATGAAGAGTTTCCTGCCATGTTGGTCTTGTGGTTTTGATGGTGTTTCATGTTCTCAGTTTGCACGCTTTGTTCCCGACTGGACTTGAGCCGCGAAGGGAAATGCAGTTTCCTGCCAGCAGTATGACAGCTCTTCAGGCATGTCATGAACAATGTTCTCGCTGTGTTACTTCCACGATCTTTACACAAATAGCCCCAGCTTATTAGCAGAGCAGTATCAAGTGCTGATAGGAAAGCAAGCATGTATAGCTCATATTGCTGGAACTTTTTTGTGGCTGGATTAATTATTGGCTAATAGGAAACTTCTAAAGTGACTAGTTAAAGCTTTTGTCTCTATAGAAAGTGGTGTGTTTTATTGAGATGATTAATTAATTATTGCAGATACTTTCATTTAAAGATGAAGTGTCCAAGTGGTTTAACAGGGGAACTTGTGAGAGAAGTTAAACCTTAGGTGACTTGAATTAAACCTTAGGTAACTTTTTAAAAAAGGTACTGCCCTGTTCATTGATGAGGACACAATTATTTCCTGAAGTGAGATAAATTTCTTTCTTTCTGAATAAGGAAATGATGACTTTTCCCCCAGTAGTTAGAGTCAGCTTGAATTATATAGTCAAGGAGATTTTGTTGTTTCAAGCTGAAGCATATGTTTTTCTTATCAGGGTGATTAAATCAAACCCACCTTTTTATGCTACAATTTTATTTCAAAGCAATGATACAGAAATATGAAACTAAACCCCAGGGGAGTATATAGCACTGACTAAGCATCCCTCTAGACCCACAGTTGCCCATCTCTTAAAGTGCTGAAACCTAAAGGCAGTTTAGAGAAGGAAGAAGCATTTTCCCAGGCATGACTTACTGAGTCTGCAATGATTGCGTTTTAGTGTCCAAGTTAAACTGCAATTTGCCATCACAGTTGTGCTCCCTGGGTACTGACACAAAACAATTGATTTTATTGCTGATGTCCTTGTAGTATATGTGATAGTTCATGCTTTTTTCATGTGGCATCACTTTTTTCCTTGGGAAAGTAATTTCTAATTTTGCTTCCCATTTTTGCCTAAATGGCTGTTTTTGCTCACTTTATACTTTCTATTTGAACTACCCCTCTCCTTCTTAGCAATGTATTCTGATGACTTCTCTGTAAATGTTGGTTCCCCCAGAACTAGTGTAAAGGAGTACATCAATGGGTATTGAAACATTAAAAAAAGAAAAGTCCTCCCTTTTACTCCCAGGCTCAGAATTTATAGTCTTTTGTAACTCAACAGTGTGGGTTTTCTTTTTAGGTTTCCTTTCTTATTCAATATCTCTCTTTTGAAAGTGTGGGTTTTTCCTACATTTCATGCTTTGTGCCACACAAAGAAATTTCTTTGCAATTAAGAATAAAACTCACCCACTAGAAGAGCGATGGGAGCATAATGGAAGTCCGTGGAAGTCTTGTCCAGTGAGTGGAGATGGCTAGCGGGCGCTCGCCGCGACCTGTAAGGTATCTCGATGTTTACATAGAAATACCAGTTCGGAAACATTATAGCAACATGAATTAGGTAGATTCTGTATGTTAAGAATTCGGCTTTCAGACTGCTTGAAGGGACTTCAGCATCACAAAGCCTGGCAGTGGTCAGGGCGCTCCAAGAGCCAGGTGCTCTCACAGGCGTTTCCGCGGACTCAGGGTGGTGGCTCCGCCTGCTCTGCGGCTCTGAGCAAATCGCGTACTTGGACCAGGCGCTGTCCGGGCGCTGTCCAGCAGAGACGCGCTGTCCGGCAGAGACGCGCTGTCCGGCAGAGACGCGCTGTCCAGCAGAGACGCGCTGTCCACAGAGACGCGCTGTCCGACAGAGACGCGCTGTCCAGCAGAGACGCGCTGTCCGGCAGAGACGCGCTGTCCACAGAGACGCGCTGTCCGACAGAGACGCGCTGTCCGGCAGAGACGCGCTGCCCACAGAGACGCGCTGTCCGACAGAGACGCGCTGTCCGGCAGAGACGCGCTGTCCGCAGAGACGCGCTGTCCGCAGAGACGCGCTGTCCGACAGAGACGCGCTGTCCGCAGAGACGCGCTGTCCAGCAGAGACGCGCTGTCCAGCAGAGACGCGCTGTCCGCAGAGACGCGCTGTCCGGCAGAGACGCGCTGTCCGCAGAGACGCACTGTCCAGCAGAGACGCGCTGTCCGCAGAGATGTGTGAGCCAACCTCTGCCCTGGGGGCACAGTCCCAGCTGAGTTTTGTAGGACAAGAAGGGAAGTTAGTTTGGTGAAGGAGGTAAGGAAGAATATTCTAGCGGAGGGACATCAGCAGTGAAACATGAGCTTTTGGTGTGTTTGTGGGCACTGCAGGTGGGTTTAGTGTGACTAGATGGATGGAAAATAGCACTTTACCACCATTTAAAGAAGAGTTATGGAACTTCAGTCTCTAGTAGTCCTGTGCATTAGATCTCAGTAACACTCCCGATGAATAGAAGGGTAGCAGACATCTGTCCCTTCCTTAATGATTATACTTTGTTCCTCAAAACCCTACTGCTAAGAGACAGGCTGTTGGATGAACATTTTTCCCATTCGTTTTATTTATTTTTTTAAAAGATTTATTTATTTATGCATACAAGAGCTGGGGTACAGGCTAGAGTCACGGGAGGTGAGAGGACTCACCAGAGACAGAGTGGGGAGCAGAACAGGCAGATGGACTGAAGTACACTGCTGAGGGGAGCAGCGGATGAAGCAGGAGAGGTCTGCTGCAACCTGTGGGTCCCCTCCCTGGCCTGGGATCAAACTCGGCACTGCTGTGCCACGGCTGCTTCGCAGTGTGGCGCTCAACCTGCTGTGCCACCAGGGAAGTCCTAAACAAGTCTTTTTAGATAAACCCCATGATCACCTGAAATAAATGTAAGCTCATCTTCCATTCCATTCCTATCACCCCTAGTATCCTATTGCTGCTTCTCTCCACTCTCACTCTCACTCTGGCCTATTTACCCCTTCCTTATGTCCCTCTTAATCTAAACCCTCTTATCTTATCACCTAGATTATTACAGCAACTGCTTCCTATCCAGGCTCTGCTTCCAGAGAGACTACATAGTTCAGTATAAAAAAAAGCTTTTGCTTGAGGTATATTAATTTTTTGTTGTATGATGTTGAAAGATGACTGAACTTCCCAAACATTGAACATTTTCTTATTTCCTAGGTGAGCCCACACTTTATGAAGCAACTTATATCCTGTAATTCCTTTCTTGAGAAACTTAAAATTGTTGTTCATAATGGCTTTGATTGAAGTACAATTGTTAAAAGTAAGTTCCAAGTTTGCAAGGCTTACAGGTACTAATGGCCACTTCGAAGTGTCAGTCACTTTGTTCTACAGATACATTGGCTTCCTTGACTTCACTCCAGATGGTGGAGGAAGGTACCATTGTTCTCATTGTTTTACAAGGGAGATGCTAATGAGATTGATAGGGAAAGTGAGTGGGAAAGTTAGGATTCAAACCAGGCTGTCTGGTGCCAGAGTCCATGCTTTTGAACCACTGTGCTGTATTGCTTCCACAGTGAATTAATAGTTAAAAGAAAGACTTTGAACCTAGTAGAGGAGAGGAAGGAATTGTTCAAACATAGCTTTAACCTTCATCCCTTTCCCTGCCAAGGTCTCAGGTCTCTTTGTATTTTGTTTTGCCAGATAGTTTGTGAACTTGGCTGAACTTTGTAGATGGAAGTATTTGAGCATTTGAAATAGGGAAGAGTTGAAGGTTATCAGAACAGAAAAAGTACAGTTCTTTTCTCAGCGCACAAGCGGTGCTTTAGATAGAGTGTGCGGGGATCCATAAGCAGGGAAAAGAAAGCATTCATATGTGATTATTCATTGTGAGTATGTGTGAAAACCAGTGGAGCTCTGCTTTGGTCAGCCATCTGCTGGAAGATAGAAATGAACTTGTTAAGAATTTGCAGTTGTTTCAAAAAACTGTTGATTACTGATTATGGATGGTGTATTGTCATCTGGATTGCTTAGTGCTTGGAAAGAGACATTCTAGTTTCTGTTTCTTTTGCAATCTAAGCCCAAATTGCGGTTTCTTTGAATTCTGTATAAAGGTGGGCACTCTATGAATGCTGACCAAGTGACATATAGGTGTCCGATCTTATTTAACTAGAGCTTTGATCTTGACTTGTTTGTCTCAGTTTTCAGACACTTAAATTCCTCTCTCCAAACATATGGGTTAAGAGTGGATTATTCTTTTTTAAACTAAAGCACATTTTTTTTTTTTTACAATAAAACATCTGAACTGTGGCGCAGCCATTCTTTGTGTGACTTTTCAGTTGCGGCCACTCTGTGTTGGGCATTGAGTGACTGTGATGCAGGCACTGAAGTAGGTGTGCAAGATACAGCCACGATAAAGCACATCTGTGTTCCCATAAAGCTTATCTCGTTTAGGGAAGAGACAACAAAAAGTGTAAGCTCAGCCGTATTTAATATATTACCTGATAAGAGCTATGGAAAAAGGGAAAACCCGGGCAGGACAAAGGGCTGTTGCAGCTTGGGACAAGCTTGGGAGGAGGCAGGTGTGATCTCACAAGGGGGCGGGCCTCTGTGCCCCAAGGACTGGAAGGATGTGCAGGAGTAAGTCAAGTGGCTAATTAGCTGTGATGCTTGTCACTTCTTGTTTTATTTTATTACTCCTCAGCTTGTTGGAGATAAACCATGATTAATTTGAGTCCTTATTTTATTCTACGGCTTATAATCTAGGATGACTTATTTAGCATATGTTGTGGAATTCGGAATAGTCTTCTCTGCCCTTTGCCACCATAATCAGAGCAAATAAAGCTTTAGAATCAGTGTTGCATAATGTAATTTATTTGAGCTAACTGTGTAGTTTCTTGATGGTTATTTTGAGCAAGTACAGTCTTCATGTTTTAAAACAGGTTCTAAAGTTATTAATATTAGATAACAGTGCCAAGTGGTGGACTCAACTCTTTTTCGTCTCTAGATTAATCACATGTAGTGAATCAAACTTGTCTGTGACTCTCACCTATTATTCTGGGGGTGGGGGTGGGATGGAGATGTTATAATGGCTGAAAAATGGGGGTTATCTCAGGGAGCGATACCAAAAGAGGGAAGGGTCTATAAGACCCTGATGGTTTTGATTCTTGTCTTGGTTCTAGTAATTCTTTTGTGGTTTATTTTCTGGAGTGCTTGAAGCTGTGCCTGCTGACTGACTCTCTGACCACCTCTGCTGCATCCCTTGCTTGAATTTGTAGCTACTCTCCGTTAATACTCATGACAACAATCCTGAGGAGTAAAGATCTGTCAGTGTTGGTGTTAGATGCAGCAACAGAGACAAACTCAGCTGATGTTTATTTTATGGTCTTTTCATAATCTACCCTCACTTAACCAAAACTCCCCTTCTTGGTATCTGTGCACATTAGGTTGAGAGTTGAATTAAAACTGTTTTCTAATAGAATTACCCAGAGCAATTAACTCCTAAGTGTAGGTCACCAAGGTGACATGTTTCATATGGTACATTTCGGTTGGAGCTGAAGAGATGCCCCAAACAAACTGTTTTTACAAAAGATAGAATTTGACACCCACAGTTCTTCATCTGGACAAGTCAGACAAGTGTGTCAAAAAGTGATTAGACAGGGGTCTCCCTGGTGGCGCAGTGGGTTAAGCAATGCGCTATGAAGCAAACTGCAGTCATTGCAGCACGAGTTCGATCCCTGCTGCCAGCCAGGGAGGGGACCCACATGGCACAGTAGACCTCTCCTGCCTCACCCGCTGCTCCCCTTAGCAGTGTGTTTCAGTCGATTTGCCTGTTCTGTTCCCTTCTCTGTCTCTGGTGAATCTTCTCACACCCGTCCCTCTGGCCTGTACCCCAGTTCTTGTATGCATAAATAAATAAATCTTTAAAAAAAAGTGAATAGAAAGTGCTTGGATAATTTAGTCTTCAGGGTCAGCCGTCCCTTCTTGTGTTTGTTTTAAATGTCTAAAACAGTGTCCCAGGTCTGTAGCGTCAGGTGAACGTGTGTAGTCACTTGGAAAACTGCTGCATGAGCCCGGAAGATTATGTTTTAGTCCTCATTTTTCTCTAACAATTAGTTCAGGTTATCATTTGTATCAACAGTGATCATTTACTGAGCTGTTTAGGCTTTTTAAACTTCAAAACATTTGTTTAAGTTTTGTACCCAGGTCATAAAAAGTGTCAGCAGTATACCTTATACAATAATTTTTAAAAAATCCTGTTCAATCTATTTTTGCTTCTTATGGCAGGCTGAGGGGGGGTACTCTCTGTGGGTATGCTTGAGTTTCCAGTTTTTATAACTTGATATCTAATAAAAAGCTTATATTACGAAGTGCTCTTTCTGATGTCCAGCATTGTTCTAAATGCTTTACATGTGTCTTAGTTCATCCTCGCAACAGCCACTGGCTTGGTACAATCTTCATTGTAGAGCTAGGGAAACCGAGTCCCAGAGAGGGCCGTTCATTTCTCCACTATGTTTTGAATTTACACCGTGTGCCAGCACTGTTCTGAGTACTGTGGCTATAGCACCGAAACGTGAACTCAGGGCAGAACAGCAACAACAAAAACCATCTCTGAGAGAGTTGTTGAGAAATTTCCTAAATCTGCAAAGCTCCCAAGATCTGAGCTGGGTTTGGACCCGGGCACCTGGCTGCAGAGCCCACGCTCCTCACCACCACGCGCTTGGCCTGTTTGTTTTCACGTCTCACATGGTTTCTCACCTGCCTTGTGTTCCACCTTCCTATTTACCTTCACATGTAATGAAACGATCATTCCTAGTCTCCAGGACCACTATATTCTTTGTGTTAGAGATCTCTGACTAATATATGTGCCATTTCTTTTTCTTCCTTTCACATCCACCTTCCTCCTTCCTTTCTTTATTCCCACCTCTTTTCCTGTCTATCCTCATTTCTCCTTGTTTCCCTGAGAGCCTTCCTTTATGCCCAGAGAGTGCTAGTGTGCAGAGGCAGAGAGAGACAGAGAACGAGCAGAGGTGGGGATGAGCTACCACTTCCGCTGCTGAAGAGAAGCCCAGAGAAAACAGACAGTTCGCCAGTGCTTAGGGGAAGGATGGTGACTAGAGAATGGATCGATTGTGTGCCCAGGGACAGAGGGGAGCGGTGGGCCTACGGAATGGGGGAGCTGAGCGGAAACCCCAAATGAACAGGGGAGCCATCCCAAGAAGCAAATGAGAGTGGGCCCTCCTGGGACTCCTTGGAAGGAAAGGATGAGGGAAGGGGGCTGATTAAATTCTGTGTAAAGGAGGAGCAAAGTGGAAACCGAGCAAGTGCAGACTAACCTCCTCCCAAATAGAATTTTATTCATTTTGACGATTGAAAGTGTTCTGAGCGTTGCATTATACTATGCTAGTTAGAACATATAGCTAACTAAAATAGAGGCAGCAAGACATGGCTACAAAAATGAAACTGAATTAAAATAACTAATTTAAATAACTAGGGCTAAATATCTTAGATAAAATAGGGACTTAATCAATACTGGTTGTCTTGAAAGTACTCTGGTGTCAGTCTGTCTATTGTTTTAGAGCACATGTGGATGTTTTCATCATATTTCTACTGGGCCAGGCTTTGGGAAGGTGTAGATGGATGAGCCATTGCCCTCTGTAAGTGCTTGGAACTTAGTTGGGCAAATGACAAATTCTAAAGCTGTCTAAGGAGTAGAAACTAAGTAGAAACCTACTAATTATGCCTTTTGGGTGGAGTAGTCCAGTTTTGTAGACTGCAAATGAAAAGTTCATAAAATACATTTCAGGCAAGTAAAATAGAATTGAAGGCTGGGAAAGCGTGCGAAGGATTAAAGTGTTAGAAATGTGGAGAAGCTCAGTGAGAGTTGAATATATATGGTGATTAGCAGCAGATAACTGTGCAGGGTAGGCTGGAGAATGGCGAATTACTATATTGCCAATACCTTTTTTTTAATACCTTAGAAGTTCCTTAAGTGATGTCAGATTTCAAAATAATCAGAAAATGTTTTGTTCTGGAAGAATATCTTCTCTGTATATATTAAGGGTTTATGTTGACATTTTTATTGTGCATAGTATCAATTTAAATTAAAAACTTGTTCATTGTTATCTTTCTAGATCAAATTGCTTTTTAAAGAAAATCAGATCTTTTAAAAATGCATGGCATATTTAGAAAGATACATGTCTTAGTCACTAAGTTGCTACTACTAAATTCAAGAAATAGAATAACCCCAGTATTCCCAATACCCCGTGTCCCCTCCTGGTTTCTGTTTCTTCCCTCTCTAACCACCGTCCTGATTCTAGCACTGGCTGATTCTGCCTGTTTTGGATTTATATAAGTAGAACTGCATTGTAATTACTCTTCTACGCGGCTTTTCAGCTTGTGGTTGTTTGTGTGATTCATCCATGCTTTTGCATGTATGGTAACGCCTTTCCATTGCTGTGTGGTATTCCATGGTATAATGATACCATTTGTTCATTCTGTTAATGGACAGTGAGATATCCAGCTTTTCTCCCTAATTACAGTTATCACTGCCATGAACATTATTGTGTAATGTGTGTTTTTATGTAATGCAGACAGCATTGTATAAGTGCACTAAAGTGCACTTGCACGGATGTTTTTGTTGGGATAATCTCCGGGAATGAAATGGATGAGCCATGGAGCGTTCCTGTTTTAACGAACGTAGATCTCGCCAACAGCTGCGAAGAGGGAGCAGTGGTCTGTATTTCCCCAGCATGTGTGAGTTGTGTTGCTCCACATACTTGCCAGTACCGGTACTGCAGGTTCAGGTCATCCACCCTGGTTGGTGAATAGTGTGATTTCATTGTGATTTTAATTTATACTTCCCATTAAGGTTTAGTACTTTTCATGTATTTATTGGCCCTAGATATGTGTGTGAGAGAGATTATGGGGAGGTTTAGTTTCTTTTTTATCAAGTTGTCTTTTTTTCCTTTTTGCTAAATTTGTAAGCGGTTCTTCTATGTATTCATGTATATTATACACCATTTCCTATTCTGTGGCATTTTTCAACTGTTTTTTTTGAAGATTTATTTATTTATGCATACAAGAGCTGGGGTACAGGCCAGAGTTGCGGGAGGTGAAAGGATTCATCAGACAGAGTGGGGAGCAGAACAGGCAGACTGACTGAAATACACTGCTGAGGGGAGCAGAACAGGCAGACTGACTGAAATACACTGCTGAGTGGGTGAGGCAGTAGAGGTCTGCTGCACCATGTGGGTCCCCTCCCAGGTCGGCAGCAGGGATTGAACTTGTGCTGCAGTGGCTGCAGTTTGCTTCATAGTGCGTTGCTTAACCCACTGCACCACCAGGGAGGCCCTTTAACTCTTTTTTTTTTTTTTTTAAAGATTTATTTATTTGTGCCTACAAGAGCTGGGGTACAAGCCAGAGTTGGGGGAGGTAAGAGTATTCACCAGAGACAGTGTGGGGAGCAGAACAGGCAGGTCTACTGAAACACACTGCTGAGAGCAGCGGGCCAGGCAGGAGAGGTTTGCTGTGCCATGTGGGTCCTTCCCGGGCCTGGACGAACTCATGCGGATGCATCACAGCATCACAGTGCTGCACTCAACCTGCTGCGCCACCAGGAAGGCCCCCACTCACCCCCCCTTTTTTTTTTTAACTCTTAAAGGTGTCTTTTGATGACAGACATTCTTAGCTTTAATCCATTCTAAAATATATACCTCTTACTTATAATGGGTTCCTTTTAGGTCCTATTTAAGATCTTCTGCCTCTGCTAGGATCCTGTGGATATTCTTTACTAACACCTACATATGATGAGGGCAACATCACAATTCTTGTTTGTTTCCTTTACCACTTGGGTGTCCTGTGTTGCTTCTTTTAAAGTTTCCAGTCATAGGAAATAAAATATTTCAAAATGTTTTATCTATTTTATTTTTCTCTGCAATAATTGTAAGTGACATAAAGTGCTCTCATTCTTCATAAAGATAATGGTGGCTGTGTCTCTGCTAATTTATAGCACCTAAATTGTAACCAGACAGTTTCCCTGCGAACCCACTGACTTCACCCATCTATAGAGAAGACAAAAACCCAAGATCAAGAGTTTAATATCCTGTCTTTATTCTTAAAGTAATGACTTTCTGTTGAGCACACGAAATAGACTCTGCCTCTGAGGTTGTCACTGAGTGTGCATCCCTAGCAGGGCGGAGAATTGGCAGAGACAGTGCAGAGAAATCTATTGGGAAAACCAGTAATTTCTATTACTTGCTCCTATCTGTTTTTTCCCTCTGGACTCATTGATTTCTTATGGTGATTCCAAAAAGGGTTTCTTGGTTGATTTAGAAGGAAAACTTATATGCTGTTCCTTCTTAGTACTAATGTGTTGTTTAGACCTTTTCTTTTCCTTTCCCCATTTTTAAGAAGGCATGTCATTACACTGCAGCTGATAAGCCAAGTATATTATGTCATAGTAGCTTGTTATTTAGTTGGTTTTTTTTTTTTGCTGTTTTGTTATTTATATTGGTCCTAAGACTTAGAAAAATCCCAAGTCTCCCTGGTGGCGCAAGGGGTCAAGACGAAGCACTATGATGCTATGGGCAGTCACTGTAGCACTATTTCGGTGTGGCCAGGGAGGGGACCCACATGGCGCAGCAGACCTCTCCTGCCTTGCCTGCTGCTCCCCTCGGCAGTGTGTTTCAGTAGATCTCTTTTCTCTTTCTTATTTTTTTTAAAGTTTTTTTTTTAATATTTATTTATTTATGCATACAAGAGTTGGGGTACAGGCCAGAGTCGTGGGAGGTGAGAGGATTTCACCAGACAGAGTGGGGAGCAGAACAGGCAGACTGACTGAAACACACTGCCCAGGGCAGCAGTGGGCGAGGCAGGAGAGGTCTGCTGCGCCATGTAGGTCCCCTCCCAGGTTGGCAGCAGGGATCGAACTTGTGCTGCAGTGGCTGCGGTTTGCTTCATAGTGTGCTGCTTAACCCACTGGTCCGCCAGGGAGGCCCAAGTAGATCTCCTTTTCTAGAAGCTCCCCACTCTGTCTCTGGTGAATCCTCTCAGCCCCACCCAGCATTTCTGGCCTATACCCCAGTTCTTGTATGCATAAATAAATAAATCTTTTTAAAAAAAAGATTTAGAAAAATGCTGTCCTTGTGGAAAATAAATACTACTTCCAAGGCAAGCATTTTGTGGGAAAAGAAAAAGATGAAAATTAAAGAATTGTAGTGTATTGTGTGTACACACTGTCTCTGTTGTGTGCACACCACCCTCTCTATTGTGTGTATACTGCCTCTCTGAAGTTGAACCATCTAAATGTTGTTTACAATATTGAAATTATATCTTTGAGGATTAGTTTAACATCTGTTTTTGAAATCCGTAATTTCATATTTATCTAAACAGAACTTTGTTTCCAGATCTTACTATGAGATTACATTCTTAAACTCTAAAGCTCTTAAGTATAGTTTTATTTTCCCTATAAATTTGTTTGGAATTATATGATCTGAAGTGTTTTCTAAAGGAGATAAGATAAAGAGAGGCTATTAGAGGATTCTAGGAAGTAAAAACCTTGAGATGAATCATCAGTTCATTAGGTATTAGTTTGTCAGTATGTTATTTACCTAAAAGGTGTCAGGGTTTAGTTTAAAATCCTTTTTATGAGTAAAGTTGCTCTCACTATCTTCTTAATGAAATCTCTTGGTTTAATAAATGCAGATATATTAATTGGGCTTTCTTTACCAGGTTAATCATTAGGAATCATATATATATAATAGTATATAATGACACAATTTCCTTTATTATATGAAAAGGCAGCTGTCACATCATTATAATCTATTTATTGGAGAGATGCTGAATGAAATTTCCTGTTAACCAAAACCAGTCCTGGTTTGCCTCGGTGCTTATGTTTTTCATTAACTGTATTTAAAACTAAAGGACATGAAATTAAGGGGCAATGCTAAAAATTTGAATAAATTTCAATGGCACGCACTGAGATTTGTTCTTGGGTTTATGGTTTCCAGAGTAAAAGCATAAGCAAGAAGATATCATTAAGATTGTTAACTCACATAGCTATAAATTAAAACATAACTAAGACAGTTGTATAGGTCGATTTTTCTGGGCCAAGCAGAGAAATAATTGATTCAGTCGTGCATTCCAGAATTCAGCTTTCGCTGTGTGGAAAGGGGTAGGTGAGATGTGGAGGTGAGAGAACCTGCTCTGTACGTGGACACAGGGGACAGCTGCAGTGAGCGTTCGCTTCAGAGAGGAGCAGCCTTTACTCTGCGGCCAGGACCGGAGAGGTTTCTCTCCAGTTTACCCTGCAGACTGAGTGGTATGTTTAGGCGAAGCTGAAGAATCAGGTAAGCAGAGACTGATATACAAGAGTTGAAAACTGAAAAACATTCTTTTAAACTTATTTTAAAAAAACTAGTCATGGTTAAAAGCTTAATAATACTACCCTGAATGAGTTTGTCACTGTTACAGTGAACAATATGGAAAATTAAAAGTTTACCCCCTTTTTTTAAAAAAAGTGGGTGGGATTTGTCATACTCATAGTCCCTTAGAAAATCTTATGTTGTCTTTGATCACTGTGTTGTATAATTTTGTACATGTAAATTTCTTTTTCCTTCTGATACGAAGTTCAAAGCTAATATATTGTGTATGTAAAGGACTAGTTTATTCATAGACTTCATTGAAATCTACACCTCTTCTGAATAGGCTATTAAGGAAACTGTACTACCTCCTCTTCAATGTATTTTCCTCCTCTTCAGTTGTATATTCCTAGGTAGTTGAGGCTTTTTTTTTTTTTTTTAAGATTTTATTTATCTATGCATATAAGAGCTGGGGTACAAGCCAGAGTCCAGGGAGATGAGAGGATTCACCAGAAACAGAGCCATGAACTGAACAGGCAGACTGACTGAAACACACTGCTGAGGGGAGCAGCGGGGAGGCAGAAGAGGTCTGCTGTGCCATGTGGGTCCCCTCCCTGGCCGGCGGCAGGGATCGAACTCGTGTGACAGTGACTGCGGTTTGCTCCACAGTGTGTTGCTCAACCCACTGCACCAGCAGGGAGGCCCAATTGAGGCTTTTTTTAATGTCCAGTTTATTACTAGAAAACAGTGTATGTAAAGTTTTTCTTATCACTAGTAGTAGTTTCTTAATTTTTTTTTTCAGTTAGTGGGGTTTTAGTAGATTTGGACTTCTTTGAACATCTTTGTGGTTGCCATTGGTCTAGGTCCTCTGAAAATGTAAAGGTGAATGTCAATTTTTTCCCCCAAAGTTAAAGAAGATAGAAAGGTTAATTTTGTGTATTATGAATCATAGTCTTAAGTTCAAACTACATGTGAAGAGCTATAGGGATACAGGGGAAAGAGAGATTAATTCAGTAAGGCAGATATGAAATACTTAAACCAGGACTCAAAGGATGATGGTAAGTATTGATTTTCTGATTTAAATATAGACTTCAAGAGAACATGTGTTGTATTAGGATTATAGAGGCTGAATTCTGTTACAACATTTATAACAAATGTGATAAACTCCCCTTCAAATTTCCAACCCTGTCAGTTGTCTTAAATATATCCTGTTTTTAAAAACTGAGTACTTTTCAATAAGAGTCATTTGAGACAGTTTTAAAAATAGGTGCTTATAGTAATGATCCCTTCTTTGGGTGTAATTTTAGAGTCCACACTTTTTTTGAAAATACCTCATTTTTAGGTTTTTGTTTCTCTCTTACATACACATACACACACATTTCTTAAACTTTTATTTAATAGCTGTCATATTTTAATTTAAGCTGATGAAAATAATATGTAGTTAAATTCTACGTGATACAACTTTTCATTTTGATTTAAATGTGAGTTAAATTTTACTAAGTCACAGTGAGCTAGTTATCAGTGTTAAACACTAATAGCTAAACATAAATGCATTCAAGACTGTTTATTGTTAATTTGGGACGGTTCCTTATTCCAAATGTGAAAAATTCAGCATCAGTGTGAAGTCTTGAATGGCTAGCCTGAGAAGATAGTGACTTAGAGTAGAGGGGAAAAGTTGAACAGAAACAACGTAATGGAAACTCTGATGGATACAGTTAGTTCAGACTTGAGGCGGGAGGCTGTGCCCTGGGGTGAGAGAGATGGGGTGCTAGGTCAGAGTCAGTAAGTGCCACTTCAGCAGAGCCTCCTAGGTGAGCGCAGACTCTGATTTCTGCTCCTTATTGAGGAGAGTGGAGACAGCCTGATTTGTCTTTAAGACAAGCATGAGGCGGTGGCTGAAGTCCTTTAGAGAGGTGATGTGACTGCATCTTTGCAGGTGGTAATAGTGTAGATGGGAATGGTGGTTGAGTTCTGGATATTTTTCAAGGATAGCAGAGGGGAACTTGAATCAGGAATGTGAGAGAGAAGAGTGAAGAATGATGCTGGGGTTTTCACCCAAGACACTCAACCAAAGGAATGGCTTCTTTCATTTTAGAAAGATAAGAGGAGACATCCCACTGCTATCACAGCACAGACAGTTGGACAAAGGCATTTAGAGTTCTGGGCTCAGAAATAGATTTGGGAAGTTGAAAGACCATATAATTAATACTTTGGATTGCATCCTTGCATGTAATCATGTAATTGTATGCAAATAGTACTTATTAAGTGTTTGATTATGCTAAGTGTTTGCCCAAAGTCTTCATTTTTATTTGGAATTAATATGTGATTTCCCAGCACATTGTATTTTCTCTATCATGGTTTCTCTCCAACTATACTGTAATTGCTTTGTTATTTCTTACTGGAATAGAATTTTTGAGAGCGGAACCTATCTTGTTGTATATCCACTGCCAGATATGCTGGTGCTCCCGTAGATCATTTAATATGAAATTTAGTAGTGAGGAGTAGAATACGAAATGTTACTGAACTTTAAGATTATGAATCTTATATGGAAGCTAGATATGAAATTTTTCTATTTTTACACAAATTTTGTTGCCAACAAAAAAATTGTATCCTCTTCCTTTTCTCTCTGAGATACTTAATTTGGGGGAGACAAAGTCTAAGTGGTTTACAGTGGAAATTAAATGATAGCCATGCAACTTTTTAAAAAAGCATTTTAAATCATTAAATTTGGGAGAATCTGAAAATAGCTCTATTGTGGCTTCTCATCCCATCCAGGCCTGGGTGTCTGTGCCGCCTAACGTGGCGTAAACATTGGAAAGGAAAAATGAAAATGCCGTGATTTTCCATTTAACATCGACTCTTTCCCACTTCCCCTTAGTTATAATGCCACAGTTGGGTGAGTAGGAAGGAACATTCTTCTGATCTTTAAAAACTTGCTTAATTTCAGCAGATTGCACACAGGGGTGATTAATATATCTAAACACACATGCGTGCGCACGCACACACACAGAGCTGGTACAGTCCCTCTGACCTCTTCTAGAACAAAAGAGCACCAGTAAAATGCTTAATAGCATGGAAGGAACTGTGGTCATTATTTACAAAAATAAAGGCCACTAAGGAGGTACCCTAACTACAGATGGGGAGTTTAAAAATCTGAGGAATGATAAATACGTAAATTATGTGTGCTAGAACTTTGTACCAAGAACAGCTCTTCATATTGGGTAATCCAGTGTGGTGGTGTTTTCCCTCAGAGCCTTTTCTTAAAAAGAACTTTTGTGTAAATGATTACTTTTTATAATGGTAAAAACTGCAGATTTCGTCGGAGTTGAGATGGGGAAAGCTGGCACTTCAGACTACTGAGAACAGACCCAGTTTGGAAACCGATAATCAAATCTGATTTTCCCATCTGAGAATGAAAGTCTTGATAGATAAGTGAGGTGACTTATTTAAAGTCTAAATAGAGCTAGTTAGTCACACAGTCAGGTCTAGAATTCAGGTTTCTTGACTTTCTTTTTTGGGGGAAGATTTATTTATTTATGCCTTCAAGAGCTGGGGTTTAGGCCAGAGTCACAGGAGGTGAGGGGATTCAGCAAAGATAGAGCGACACTGCTGAGGGGAGCAGCGGGCGAGGCAGGAGAGGTCTGCTGCGCCATGTGGGTCACCTCCCTGGCCAGGAATTGAACTCACGCTGTGCCGTGGATGCTTCATAGTGCGGTGCTCAACCCGCTGTGCCACCAGGGAGGCCCTTAGGTTTCTTGGCTTTCAGTGCAATCCTGCCTTAATTCTCATTTTAGACTTAAATATTATTTTAATATTGGATATATTTACCATTAGTCTTCCTTTAAAACTGTGGGAAATCTATATATTAAAGATACTTTTCCTTTTGATTTTATGAGAGAAATCTAAAATCGGTATCCCAAGTATGAACAAAAATACTCAGTTTTCATTTTGCTTGAGCTTTTTTTAATGCTTAAAATGTAGGTCAGACCTCTTCCTACATCTTCACCCACAGCTGTGGCATCTCCACACTGGTGCTTCTGGTGTAAATCACTTAAGTTCTGCACTTTGAAACCAGCTTCATAAGTCCTTGGCTGAGGAGCTCCTGAAGAACTGCCCTGGCCTAGGGACCGCCAGTCTCGGGTCTCTTGGACACAGGAGGTGGGGGTGCAAGTTCATTGTCGGGAGCTTCCTTGCAGAGCTCGTCCTGTGTGGCTGTGTCAGGCAAGACTTGCTTGGTGGATTTGTCCTGTGCCTTGCCTACTGACCACTGCTTTCTTGGCTGGCGTTGATGTCAGATTTATGCTGTGAAGGAATCTCATATCAGCGGGAACTTAAGAGACTGCCCCAATTTGTAGCAACCAACTAGAAGCCCCTTTCTTGCCTTTTCTTAACCATATGGATGAAGTTGAGTGCTATCTTGCCATTTTTACCGGTAGTTTTTGAGAAGTTCCTCCTTTACATAATTAGATAACTTATGTGAAACAATTTCTACTTCGTCAGAGGCTTTATTAGTCAGAGGCTTTGCCAATTACTGAAACTTGAAGGATGAGTAAGACATGACTGGATTTCATAGTTGAAGGGAGTTTATAGTCATAGAAAATGGGAGTCGAGGAGTAAGTGGGGAGGTCAGAGTAAAAGGATGGATATAGTGATGTGGGACGAGGGAGCACTTTCGGCCTCACAGAGGAGTTACCTGTGGAAGTGGGCCTTGACTGATAGGGAGGATGTCACCTGGGAGAGGTGATAATGCCCCTGGAGAAGTGCTTAGTGATACTCGGTTCCTTCTCACCTCCCCTCAAATCCACCTTCCTCTGTTCCTCACCCCTCTTCTCTTCAAAAAAAGAAGAAAATGTTCTAGACATGGTATGAGTTTCTTAGGACTGTGGTAGACGGACAGTAGCTCCCAAAGATAGGAGCAGCTCCTAGTCCCTGACACCTGTGAATGTGACCTTGTTGGAAAAGGGTCTTTACAGAGGTGACTGAGTTAAGGATCTTGACATGGGCTGATTATCCTGGAGTTTTCGAGAGGACCCTAAATCCAATCACAGATGTTCCTGCAAGAAGTGAGAGGGAGAGTTGGCACACACAGGAGATGTGCAGATGGAGACAGAGGTGAGAGTTGTGTGGTTCCAGGCCAAGGAATGCTGACAGCCTTCATAGGCTGGAAGACACGAGGGGCTGATTCACCCACATGGCCTTGGTGACACCCTTTTCCTGGGACTGCTGTCATGAATTTCCACAAGCTTGGTGGCTTAAAATGACAGAAATGTATTCTCACATCTCCTAGTGGCTAGACAGGCTCCCTCTGGGGCTCCGGGGGAAGGTTTTTTCCTTATCTTTCTAGCTTCTGGTGGTTGCACCAAGCTTTGGCATCCCTTGGCCTTGCAGGTGCATCACTCTGATCTCTACCTCCATTGTCACGTGGTTGTTTCCTCTCTGTGTGACTGTGCCCAAATGGTCCCTTTTAGAAGGACACTAGTCATTGGATTAAGACCTACCTTAATCCAGTATGAGCTCATCTTAATTTGATTACTTCTGCAAAGACCCTATTTTCATAAAGGTCACGTTCACAGGTTCCAGGGTGGGATCTGGTCCTAGCTTTGGGAGCTCATGTCAGTCAATTGCAGTCCTAAGAAATGCTTGAATGTCGCCCGGGGGTTTGGACTTGAACGTGTTTCTGAAGAACCCACAACAGAGGGGTGTGGATGACGGCTGCAGTGTTTTGAGAGGATGAAAGCAAGGGGACTAATTGGGAGTTTGTTGTTCTATAGCAAAAGATGACAGATGTTAGATTCAGGATATATTTGATGGATAGAAATGACAAGATTTTCTAAAGATTATGAGAGAGGGAAATTAAGGACACATTTTCTAATTTGATGTATGTATAGCTGCTAATCCTAGATAGCGAGAAGGATAGATTTATAATAGTGACCTTGAGTACACTTAGGTGTTGCAAAATTTTGTAGGCATATTTCACCAGTAATTTTTGGTTATTTTATAAATGATTAAATAAACACGTATGCTAATAAGTATGCTCTATTCACTGTTTTACAACTTGTGTGCAAACCCTTTCCCCAAGTGTTGGCGTTTTAGTTCACCATTCAGCTGATTTATTTAACTGATGGATGCTAGTTTTATTTGGAGTTGTGAGTAGGTAGCAAAAATGTGTAAAAGTTGTTGAAAAATATGTAAGACTGCGATAGTCTGCAGAATTAATCTTTGTGGTTTTTAAGTCCCTTTTCAGTGCTAAGACAGTTAAATAAACAATGAGGTTTGTTGAAATTAGAAGTGAAGCACTAACATGGCACAGTTCACTAATATTCCAATTATTGGACTTTAGCCAAACCAGTGCTCTAGTGCAAAAATCACAGACTGCTTGTGTCTCCTTAGTGGTCTGAATTAGCAGGTTCAGAGCTGATGATACTTTCATATTCTGGGGGCCTTTGCCTTTAACATTTGAAAGTCAAAACACCATATTGTACTTAGCAGTCTTTTCAGAGATCTGCTTGATTTAGTTTAACTGCAAACTTAATACACTTGCTGTGTTGTATTGAAAATACTCTCTGACGATACCGAGCATAGGTGGTACTGTACATAATTATTGAATTTTTTAAAATGTTGTAAAGCCAAAGAAAATTAGACTTGTTTAGCTCAGGCCAGTTGTGTTGTAGATTGTCCTACCAAAATTCATGTGCAGGAACTTCGGGGTGTGACCTTAGGTTCCATTTGCACATGTCATTAGTTGATGAGAGCCCAATGGATATCCACAGAAGTATGAAGAAAGAGGCAAAGATTGGAATTATCTTGCCACAGTCAGAAAATGTCAAGGGTTGCCCATAACATGAAGCTAGGAGAGAGGCAGAGGACAGCTTCTCCTTCAGCGCCTCCAGGAGGAACCAATTGCATTGACACCTTGATTCTGGACCTTTAGACTCCAGAACTGTGACAAAATAAATTTCTGTTGGCTTAAGCCACTCAATTTGTGGTAATTTGTTACGGCAGCCCATAGTAACTAGTATAGACCTTTTAAGCAACTAATGATTTTCAGTGAAAGTGCATCATTTGCCACTCTCAGAGCCACTCTTGCTTTCCAAGCTGCTGTTCAGAGTTGCTCTTTCTGAGAATTGGCCGTGCCGTGGTGCCCGCTAGAAGTGTGCTGGCACCGCAGCCCCTGCTCTCCCGATGGGCGGCGTGCTCAGCCCTTTTCTCTTCGTACTGGAAAAGAATGGGAAGCTTTGCAACCTACATGTTTTAGAAGTTTGCTCATGGGATCTAGTAGCAATTTATTTTGGTTTCAGTTTGGGTGAAGTTTCAACTTGAGTGTAACTCTGAGTCAGGGGCGTTTTAGCTACTGCAGCAACCAGCCAAGATAATATTTTAATACAGTACAAGTTTGTTTGATCCTCATGATCAAGTCCATTGCTGGTGTCTCTGGTCACACAGCTCCTTCCAGGTGACTCAGGAACCTGGGCTCCTTCCCCTTCCACCTCTTCAGGAGGTCTCCTGGACCATCTTCATCCAGTGCGTTAGAGTGAGCCCCTAAGGAGCATATGGGCTGTTGTACAGACAAACTAGAAGTTGCATGCATATGTATTCACACACATTTTGTTGGCTCTAAGTGGCTGCACGACTCCAGCCAGTTCCAGGAGAGACTGAGAAATATAGTTATTGTCTGTCCTGGACAATAAACAGGATTGCTGAATATCTAACAAGTCTCTACTGAGGCAGTATGTCTGACACGAGCTCGTATGTGCAAAATAGCATTTTGTTGCATTCATATTCTATGCAAAATCATTCTAATATATAGCCATGAAGCTTTTGTTCTGTCTTATTATTTCTATATGTGGGACTTAGATTTTCTAGTGTGTTCTAGCAATGTTCTAAGACATTGCTCTCAAATTCCCCTCTGTTGTTTGATGTTGCCCTACTGAAATTAAAGCTTCTCTTTGATAATTTAGGATTCCCACACTAAATAATATATTGCTTTCATAAATAACACAGTGAAAATGAGCTGGCTTTTAAGTTCCTGATAGAGGTTTTCATAGTACCTGGATATTTGTGTTTGTGTTCAAAAACTTTTTTTCTGGTCATTTTATTTGTAGTCTGAAGAATGAGCTGGCAAATAATCCTTTCTGACTGTCAACAATTTTTGGAAACAGATTTTTCTCTCTAACTTCCAGGGACTCTAAAATGATAGATGGATATTATTTGTGTTGTAAGCATAAAGCCTCTCATTTATCCTCCTCCTGGTGTCATCTCTCCAGCTCACCCTTTTGTCACATGTCTTTGAGTGTTTATATATGTGGCTGTTTGGTATCCTAATATGCTTGATGATGGAAATAGGGACAGGCTATTTTTTAAAAAACTGATACATACTATAAGTCAATGGAGTAACTTTCATTTGCCCTTTCCTTCCCTTAAAAATAAAATTCCCTTATGTTTCTAGAAAGGAAACTTGAACTACTTGAATGATAATCCTAGGCAAATGTCTTCCTAACTAATATAAACTAAAGGCCATTAGAGGCTACAAAGTTGAGTCTCCTGTTTTCTTTCCTGGCCTATTTTTGTTTCAAACATGTAGCTGTAGATTATATAGTTTTCATAAATTTCTGTGTATTCAAGGAAGTGGCTGGGTCTTTTTGACTTAAATATAGAAACATACTCATTCATATAACAGATACTGATTGAGCTGTTAGTCTGTTATGGACTTTGGACTTGTGCATAGGAAGATGGCTACCTAGTAGAGCATGACTGGCATGCCCTAGGATGTGCAAGCAAGGTCGGGATTAGTTGAGGAACTCTAAATCTCAGAAGACTGGAGTCCTGGGGTTCTAGAACCCTTCAAAAAGAAGACTTAGTTATGAATAGATGATTCTCTCACCAAGGAATTAGTTGTCCAGATGTGAACGACTTAATAAATATAATTATAGCAATAAATTCTGGTAAGATTCATAAGACTTACTAGATTCTAGGTTCTGTTCTAACTACATTAAATGAATTATTTTATTTTACTCTATCCTCTCAATAAATATGTATTGAGCACCTACTATATTCCAGACATGTACCCATGAGACAGACTAGAGCAGTGGAAGAAAATGCACTTTCTGTTAGCAAGCATTGTAATACGACGGTCAGTTGAACTGTTTTCATTGGAGATTCTTTTTAAATTCATTGCTGTGTGTTCCTGCTGCTCCTAGTCACAATCAGTGATTTATGCCAGAGCAACTCTCCCTCTAATTTTCCTTTTGGCGAAAAGCAGTTCTTTTGGCTGGAATGGGGACCAAGAGGCAAAACAACTGTAGAGTGCTAGATAAAATTAGAACACTGTTTGTGTACAAGTAATAAAAGTTTTCACCAGAAAAACTGTAGATTTTTCTTTAGTTTACTTTGTTTTCTCTTAATCACGCTTTCAAAGCTAGTAACATCCTATTTCTTACTTAAACACAACTACTGATATCAACAATATGAAATCTCTTATGAGTAGTGAATGTAGATTCACTTTTATTAATAGTATGATTTAATGTGCTGTTTTTTTCTTTCACATATTCTTAGGGTGTCTGGAAAGTTTACTCATTCCTAAGAGGAAAGTTTTCACTAGTGGAAATATGCTTTATTTTTGCTCATTTTGATTTATAGCTGACTTAGGGTTACTGGCTAGAAAGAACTGGTAATATTTGAGAGAATCAGGAACTGTTAGAAATAGTAATTCACTTTGATTTAGCAATTAATAGAATGAAAATTAGGAAGCAATCTTCAATAATGAATACATGAGTAAACAAAGGAGCATTTGCGCATCTTTTAATACAAAGATAGACGATTAGGAAAAGTATGCTATAAAATAATGTGCATGCTATGATTACAAGTATATGAACAACTTCCAAATGAAAAATTTAAACATTTCATCAAAGTGTTTATAATAGCTCAAAAATCATAGGATTATGATTATATCACTCCTTTTTTAAAAATCTTGATGAAGTGGGTGTAATGAAAGTTTTAATTGAAAATAATTTAAGTGGAAACTGGATTTTCTGTGTGGTTCTGAGAGGTTTAAAATAAACACATGAAGTTTCCTACAGGCATACCATAGGAATGGGCTAGTTATGGGAGATTTTTGAAATTTTTTTAGAGCTCTCTAACAAGTTGAGGTATAGTCATCTGTTTGGAATTGGGTGAGTTTTAGACATTTCTGAAGTGATCTTTGCACAGATAGTTTGTTAAGGTCAGTGTTAAAGATGCTGAGACTAGATTCCTTAGACCAACCTCATTCATATTAATTGAATAGAGAGGAGTGGAAAATGTTTTTAGGAAATTGTTTTGCTCTTGAAATCTTTGTTTTTATTACTAAAAATCAATTTAAAACATTATTAGTATGTATTATAAACATACTCTAACCCCACCCACTGTGGAAAAGAATTTTGAGTGATGTTGGCTCTTAAGCAATTGTGTAACCTTCTCAAATCATCTTGACTGAAGACTGAAGTCTGTTCTTCAGTCAAGGAAATGGAAACTATGTTTAAACTATGTTTTAGGAGAAAGGAATAATCATCTGGATTATGCAGAAGTCATTCATGCTTGGCTTTAGAATTTTTATTTGGATATTGACTTAGGAATGTGTGTGTGCCTGACTGGAACTTCACAACACTTTATAAAAGCTTCTCAGTGCATGCAGACTTGATTCAGCTGGAGCGAAGGATTGTCTGGCTGCCCTGATTTCCACACCCACAGCAGTTCACTTCACCACTGACACAAAACACTTGTCATCTAAAGGAATTAGTATGTCTGTTCTTTCGAGAGCAGTTAGAGTGAATAAGGGTATACTGGACTTCAGGATTCTCGGATTTATGGCTTAGTCATTCCTGAAGCCACTAAAATCTCATGGTATATGTAATAATTTGTGATTTTTCTGAGGTCCAAATTTGAGTCACGTCTCCCTGAGGTCTCCTGCCGGCTTTATCATCTCAGGGAAGTTCAGCTGTTTGTCCTCACTCATGGTGTTTTACGCTTTAATGCATGTGCCTTGTGACATTCTTTGGGAGAAGTATCATAAAAGTAAAGTCAGCTGGAAAGGCAGGTGATGAAAATTCTCAAGTCTACCAAAGTGATGTTTTTTAAGCCAAAAATAGATGTTGTGAGTAATTTAAGAATGTTGAATGTAGCAGAAACTTAACAGCGCTATGAACCTGAACAAGTCTGCCATCCATTACAATGGAAATGACAGCACAGTGCTGTGGAATTGATTTTTTTAGCCAAGGGAAAAATTATTCAAATGAGAAAGAAAACAACAGATTGTTGAAAGGGGTTCTAAGTTATGGTCTGCAGTGACCCACAGGAAAGACAAGGCCATCTCTGGAAAGTGACAGATGGTAAAGGCATTGAGCTGACACGTGAAGGGTGATTTGATGAAAGTTTTCGGATGTGTTTTCTTTGCCAAGTAAGAAGTGAATAGGGTTGGGATTACACCAGCTAACCTAAGTATTGCTTCTGGAAGTGAGCTGAAGAAGTTCGTGAAATAGAAGTGTCTCCATGAAGCAAAATAGTAATGAACCCCACATCAAAACACGTATCGTAGAAGTGATGTGAACACCAGATATTCAGATCCCAAGGAATAATTTTGGTCTGTCGATGGAATGGAGGGAGTTTCAGGGTACCTGAGAGATGAACATAGTTTCTTGTGAAGGGGTTGGGGGAAGGAGAAGAAGGGGAGCAAGAGAAGCGGGGATTGTGAAAGACCAGTTGTGCAAGTTTGCTCACGATGCCTCTTCATTGCTTCCCCAACCAGATTCACTTGCTTTCTTTGCTTGAGGTTCATCAGCCGAATGCTGATGATCCATGGGTCAAAAGGACATTGTTAACCTAACACTACAGTGTAATGGTTCTTGACGGTGCTTCCCAGACACGCAGCATCAGCAAAATCTCTGCGCTGTGTGCAGCATTACCGAATCAGAAGTCCTTGGTGGCGGGACCTGCACGCTGTGGTTAGCAGGTCTCTCAGGTGACTTTGATTTGTACTCAGAGTTTGAGACCCTCAGCATACCTATCACTCAGCATCTCCTTTTAGCATGTTAATTTGCTGTAGTTTGCCACATACTACGCACAATGTACAGCCATAGTAATCCTCTTCCTAACTTTGGTTTTTCATTTTTCTAAGTTCATGGCTCATTTTACTTTAGTTTATATTAGTTTGGCTCCGTGGGTTTTTTTTTTTTATCCCTTTTAAATGACTTTGACCCTTTTGTTTAAAGAGCCTTTAAGATTATGGAGAGTAGCTCACATTTTTCAGGCACTGTTTATTGAGTATTATGAGGGAAATTATAAACTCCAGTGGCATTTAAGAATTTAGAGATTAGAGAAAGGTTTAGGGCATGACATTTTCCAGGATAAGGATCTACGGTAATTTGGGAGATATAAATAAACCTAATCAAATTGAGTAGCTGTCAGTAAGAAGCAAGATTTACTGGGCAGTTGACTTTATATATTTTGATCTGATGCGTAAATTAACTCGCCCCAAACCTATTTAGCAGCTGGTTGTCATTTCCATTAGCTAAAAGCAACTAGTCTTAAATCTGCTTCAAAGCTCCTGCCAGCATGCCTTGCTGAGATTGTTTAGCCTTTCAACTCTAAGATAGAATTCCCAGGAGCCAGTCGAACACTCAGGTCTCTAGACCTTATTATGGGGTTGTTTAAATCCTTCTACCAGCTCTTGAAATGACCCTGGACAGGTAATTTAATTCAGTCTTTTTGTCACTGGAGGTAGTCAAGAAGGATTTAAGGATTTATATGCAATAAGAAACATGCTTTAGAGTTTTATCAATCCAGGCTCTAAAGTTAGAGAGAATTGGGTATTTTCACTCATTCTGAACCATTTCAGTTCCAGGGACATAGAAAATTCCTTCCTTAATTTTTTTTTTTTTAAAAGATTTACTTATACATACAAGAACTGGGGTACAGGCCAGAGGTGTGGTGGTGGGGGTGTGTGGGGTGGGCGAGAGGATTCACCAGAGACAGAGTGGGGAGCAGAATAGGCGGATCCACTGAAAT
Organism: Galemys pyrenaicus; assembly: GCA_019455555.1. NCBI lineage: Eukaryota > Metazoa > Chordata > Mammalia > Eulipotyphla > Talpidae > Galemys > Galemys pyrenaicus. The sequence continues at coordinate 461,518 of JAGFMF010011492.1, read as the reverse complement.
ACACTGCTGCGGGGAGAAGCAAACAAGACAGGAGAGGTCTGCTGCACCGTGTAGGCACCGTGTAGGTCACCTCCTTGGCTGGGGATCGAACTGGTGCTATAGTGGCTGTGGATAGCTTCATCGTGCTGTGCCTTAACCCCTTCCTTGATTTTTATGTTGTGATTAAATTGTCTTACTTTTTGTGCCATATCATCACATTTTCTTAAGTTTGAAAAATCGTGATTGCTTAATGTGTCTTTTATTTACTTTTGACTATTAGAACAAGGTCTTGTGAGTTACTTTTTAGATTATTTTAGAAAAATAAAGGTTAGCAAAGTTTTACTATGTTCAGGTAAGTAGAACTAAGTGATATCAACATAGTAAAGTTTTATTAGTTATTACCCCCCATTGCTTAAAACACCACATATCTGTTATCTCGTAGTTTCTCCGAGTTGGGTAGTTGGTCTCCCATATCGTGAACTTTGCAGTCAGGATGTCCTAGATCGAACAGTTTTCTGGCCTTTACAGAAGCCAGAGGATCTACTGCCAGTATGGTGAAAAGGAGCCCTCAGTTCCTAGCTGGTTGTTGGCAGATGGTTTCAGTTCCTCACGTAATTGGTCTTCTCAGGGGGTTCCAGGAGTGTTCTTATGACATAGCAGCTGGCTTCTCCAGAGGTCGTGATCCTAGAGAGAACGAGGAGGATTATGACTTGTTTTCAGAAGTCACAAGCTCAGTCTCTCCTACCACACATTCTGTTTGTTAGAGGCAGGTCGCTAAGCAGAGTTCACATGCACGGGGCATGGACTTAGAGTCCACTTTTGAAGGGAAGATTTAAAATAATTGGCAACCACCAAATTTGTACTTATTTCTGTGGTGTTTCAGTGATATTCTAGTTAAAAAATATGAGGTCTTCTGCATATAAAATATATTCCCGAAAAGTCTCATGTTCTCTAAAATTGTAAATTAAAAATAAAAAGGGTTGGGGTGTGCCAGGACTCAAATCTTTACAATCAAAATACTAACAAAAGTAATACTAGCGATAACCCAGCCAACCAGCCGGGCAGCTTAGTAATTAGAAGTTGAGTTGCCTTATGGAATATTAAAAATGTACAATAGCAGGAGAGTGGCAATGCTGCCTTGTGGACACTGAGAAAATGCATTTACAATGGGTTTTTTTCCCCCCAGTATTTTCATATTTATTTTAAAAATAACAATTGCAATGACATCAATGATCCATAACCTATACTCCCCTTACTAGTGTAATATATAGTTGAGTCCCAAAGGAAAATCAAGACATTATCAGGCACCCAACAGCCAGAAATAACTCTGTTGGTCCAGTGGTATAGAAACTAACATGTTCAATATACCAATGCAATTAAAATAATATACATTTACAATTATCCTGCAAAAAAAGCATTCAAGAAGTGAAATAACTATGCATTAAACAATTATTTTCTAATCCATTCACTCTTTCTCTATGAAGGCATTGCTACAGTCACAAGGACAAATGAAATAAAAGAACTTGAAACAAAAGAAAAATCCAAATTTTAACTCTCTACTTGGTGGGTTATACTGGTGTGCTAAAAAATGGCAATAAAAGGGCCATGGAATATCTGAAATGCATCAAAAGCATTTCATTTCAAACAAAATAAGAATCAAACTCATGGAAAAATATATTCTTCTACATTATGAGGCTGGTATTTACTATGTACAATCTTAATATAAATAAATAGCATTTAAGAACTGTTGGTGACTGAAGCACTAGAAATTAGGTATGAAGAATTTCTGAACTCTCATCCTAAGTACTCCTAAAGCAAACCAATGGGTATAAAATTTTCTCAGTCCTCATTGTTTATAGTAACCTGTCATCTCAAACACATGGGACTTACTGGATGACATTATCATCTAAAACTCATGCAGAGTCAAACTTCTAGTGAGCCTATAAAAGGTCATTGGCAAAATGGGCTTTTTTCTTAATGAAAATTGTAATTCTACTTGTATTCTGCCTTATGAAAAATAGTAAGCCCTTATGAAAAAACATATCGTGTATATTATGCTAATTCCTCTTTATGACCATATGTGAGCTAGTGGGTATTAAGCAAATTATAAATTGTAGTACAACAGGCTGTAGTTAATTAACTTCCCTTAAATAAATGCTTTTCTCCTAATCATTATTAATTTACTTAGTAAAATTGTCTGTGGATAGATAAGACAAAAGAGATTTTATAAGGATGCCCACTCTTGCCACTGCTCTTTACTATAACATTAGAAGTCCTGGCCAGACCAGTAAGACGAGAGAAAGACAAGGAATCCAAACAGGGAAAGAAGAAGGAAACCTATCACTGTTTGCAGTCAATATGATAATTTACATAGAAAAACCTAGGAACTCCACAGAAAAAGTAATCAAAACAATCAACCAGTTTAGTAAAGTAGCAGAATACAAAATCAACACAAAAACCAGTAGTCTTCCTAGCTACAAACAACCAATCTGAGGAAGAAATCAAGAAAACCATTCCATTTATAATAGAAACAAAAAAATTCAAATACTTGGGAATAAATCTAACAAAAGAGGTGAAGGACCTATACAAAGAAAATCATAAAACGATTTTAAAAGAAATAGATGAAGACACAAAGAAATGGAAAGACATCCCCTGCTCATGGGTGGGAAGAATCAACATCATCAAAATGGCTATCCATCTGTGGAGTAAATGGAGAAATCATCACCTTTTCTGCCCTCCCGCCATTGATGTGATGATGGACACCTGAGGTTCTGCACGTGTGCCTACATTTGTAAGTGAGCTGCACCTGGGCTGAGACATGAGCGTATGAGGGCGGTGTCATGAGGATGCCAGCAGAAGAGAAGAGTCCAGAGAGTGAAGATGTGCTGGGGGCCAGGAGGCTGGCAGACGCCCCTGGCACGCCTGCCTGATGTTTATCTGGTCACCTCTGATAATAAAAGCCTAAAAAAGCCCCCAAGGGCGCCAAGACTCCTCCTTGACCCATCTTCTCGGAATCATTGAGAACTTGCCCCGTGGCTTGCTGGCGCCATACCCCCCAAAAACAATTTACAGATTCAATGCTATTCCAATAATCTCAATGACATTCTTCAAAGAAATAGAACAGATGTTGATGAAATTCATATAGTGCCACAAAAAGCCATGAATAGCCAAAACTCTCCAAATAAAGCAGGAGAATGGAAGCATCACATGCACAGACTTCAAACTATACTACAAAGCCATAATGATTAAAACAGATTGGTACCAGAACAAAACAAGACAGACAAATGGAACAGAATAGAAAAGTCCAGAAATAAAGCTGCACATAATATGGACAACTAGGGCCTCCCTGGTGGCACAGCAGGTTGAGCGCCGCACTGTGAAGCATCCGCTGCACAGCAGTGCGAGTTCGATCTCCGGCCAGGGAGGGGACCCACACGGCGTAGCAAACCTCTCCCACCTCACCTGCTCCCCTCAGCGGTGTATTTTGTTCCATCTGCCTGTTTTGCTCCCACTCTGTCTCTGGTGAATCCTCTCACCTCTCACACTTCTGGCCTGTACCCCAGTTCTAAATGCATAAATAAATAAATATTTTTTAAAAATACGGACAACTAATTTTTGACAAAGGAGCAAAGACTATACACAATGGAATAAGGACAGTTTGTTCAATAAATGGTGCTGAGAGAACTGGACTACCATAAGCAAAAGAATGCAACCAGACCACTACCTCACACTGTACACAAAATCAACTAAAAATCAATAAAAGATCTGAACATAAGACCTGAAACCATAAAATATATAGAAGAAAATATAGGTAAATATAGAAGAAATATAGGTAAATATAGAAGAAAATATAGGTAAAACACTACAACACATACATCTCAGAAACATCTTTCATGACTCATTCCACCAAAGCAAAGAAAGTGAAGGTAAAGATAAACAGCTGGGATTACATCAAACTAAAAGCTTCTGTACAGCAAGAGACATTAACCAAAACAAAACTTTTGCACTCCATATAACTGATAAGGCACTGATCACAAAGATACACAAAGAACTCATGACTCAACCAAAAACACTAAACAATCTAGTAAAAAAAATTGGCAGAAGAGCTTAAAAGACACTTCTCTCAAGAGGAAATATAAATAGCCAACAGGCATATGAAAAAATGTTCACTGTCTCTCATAATCAGGGAAATGCAAATCAAAACCACAATGAGATACCACCTTACACCAGTAAGAATGGCATATATTAAAAAAAAAAAAAACTTTTAACAACAAATGTTGGCGGGGATGTGGTAAAACAGGAGCTCTTCTACACTGCTGGTGGGAATGCAAACTGGTTCAACCACTATGGGAAGGTGTGTGGAGGTTCCTCAAACTACTGAAAATGGAGTTACCAAATGATTCTGCAAGTCCACTCCTAAGGACATAAAAACCTTAATTCAAAAGGATACTTGCACCCATATGTTTATTGCAGTTATTTATAATAGGCAAAACATGGAAACAACCCAAATGCCCAAAAATAGATGACTGGGTCAAGAAGATGTGGTATATATACATGATGGAATACTACTCAGCCATCATAAAGGTAACTCATGCCATTTGCAGCAACATGAATGGAGTGAGAAGGAATTATGCTCAGTGAAATAAGTCAGGAGGAAGAAGAAAAATACTGGATGGTTTCACTTATAGGAGGAATATAGGGGAACCAAATGAGGAACCAAAGGAAAAAATAATAAACACAACAAAACCAAACAATAAAAAAGAGACAACTACAAATCATAGACATTCTGCAGGGAAAGGGTAGGAAAGGAGACCAAAGCACAGGCCAGAAGAACTCAGGGAACTATGGTGATGGTGCACAGGTGAATTGGTGGTGGAAATGCTATGGGAACGACATCTGAGAAAAGAAAGCAACTATTGCCAAAAAAAAAAATTAAAAATTTAAAAAGTAGATTATAATTTCAGAAGTTTCTGCTCAAAATTCTAAGTTAGTGGAACCCAAATTAGTGATGGTTTATTATATTTTTTTTTGCTCCCCAAAGTTAAAACATCTGTGGAATGATATTTAAGTGTAGAGTTTAAATTAGAGAATAGAAGAAAAAAACAGCAGCAACCCAGATTCTAATTTTGAAAAATGGAGGAATTTGTGTAAAGATTCACAAGGATCTCTGTGTTCTGTGATTCAGTTGATGTTATATAGGGGTTGTTGAAACACAGATGGCTGGGAGGCACCCTCAGAGATGCCACTTACGTAGTTCTGGGGTGAGACCTGGGAATTTACATTGCTGATTAGTTTCAGATGATTCTGATACTGTTGGTTCCTATACTGTACTTTTGGAACCCCTGTGTCTGAAGCAGTTGTTATAATCTACCTTTCTCTTAAGTCACAGAAGGAGGCCACTTCAGAATTTTCAGCCATCAGATTAGCTCTACCCAATTGTCTTAGGTATGTTGAGGTGGACATTGGGGTGGGGGTGGGGAGAGAGCCAAAAAGAAGAGGAGGGAACAAACCTTGAGGATCTCACAGAGCCAGGAATAGTTCAGGTTCCTGTCAGCCAGTATGAAAACTTTTATCATTTACAGGTATTATTTGCTAATGTTGTTAGCTCTAGACATAAAGTCACTCTGGTTTATACCCCAAATCTTAGAAAGCAAGGATTTGAAGGCCCAAACTGTATCCCAGAATAAAACTACATAATATTTAAAAAATACAAAAATATCCAGTATGCAATAAGGTAAAATGACTAACGTCCAAACAAAGTTGCCAGGTATCTAAAGAAGCAGGAAAATATGACATGATAAGGAACCTCAATAAATGAAACTGACACAGAAATGATATAGGTGACAGAATTAGTAAAGGATATTTAGCTATTATGCTCCATGTATTCATGAAAGTTAAAGAAAGCATGAGCATAAGAAGACATCAAAGATATATACTTTGTACACACAAAGTGCGTGCATATACCCAAACTGAACTTCTAAAAATGGAAGTTATGTTGGGTGGAATTAACAGTAAGTAAAACACTGCAAAAAGAATGATGAGTAAATTAGAAACCACAATATGTCCAGATTTTTAATGCAGTGCTTAGAAGAAGCCTTGAGCATTTATATTCCTTTTCTAGCAAAAGAGAAAAATCTCAAATCTGTGCCTGCAGATTCTTCTGTTAGAACCTAGAAAAAAAATAAGAGAGTAAGTTCTAAAATTAGTGAAAGAAACGATAATGTTGGGGACAGAATTAAGCCATAAACAAAACAACAGAGAATGAAACCAAAAGCTGGTTATTTGAGAACCTTAATAAAACTCATAATTCTGTGACCACACTGATCAGGAAAATTTGGAAAAGTCAAATTACCAGATACAAAGAAAGAGAGATGACATCAGAGCAGAGTCTACGGATATTAAAAGTTTAATAAGGAAACATTAACACCTTTGTGCCAATTGAATGACTAATAAAATCTACAAACTTCCCAAAGTCAGACAACGGAAACTTGCTAAAGAAGAAATAGAAAATGAAGTAGCCATCACTCTAGTAAATAATTGCGAAGTTTTAGCAAGTTGATCCAACAGTATGTAAAAATGATTATACATCATACCAAGTGTGGTCCATCTAGAATGTAAGACAAGTTCAACATTTAAAGGACATTTCTATTTATTATGATTGTGGCCATCTCCAGAGATAACAAAAGAAGCACTGGAATAATTCCAGCATCCCTTTCTGATTTAAAAACCAAGACAAAAACCATAGCAAGTTAGGAACAGAGGGGAACTTTTTCAGTTTGGTTTAAAATAATCTGTAAAAAACATTAGTAGGGTTTTTAATGGTTTGAAAACAATGTTACCCCTTAGAGGTTAGGGAAAAGGAAAGAATGTCTGCTTTTTATTTCTATTGCATATCATATAGAAGGTTCTAGCTAGTGCAGCGAGGCAAGAAAAATGAGGTACCCAATTTTCAGGGGAAGAGCGTAGACCCATCACTCGTCAAGGTCGCATGCTGCCTGATTTCAAGACTATAAAAATTCAGTAATCAAGGTCACGTGAATAGAAGCTAAACAAATAGAGAAACTGACCAAACCAGCTCTAGACAGCAAAGTTTTGATACCGAAGCAAAAGAAATTCAATGGAAATGGGTAAGCTTTTCATTTGTTGAATGATAGGCATTTGTCAGAGAACAGAACCCAGCAAACCCCAGGCCTTTACTTATTTCTTGCTGTATCTAAAATTTCACTTGAAATTGATCATAGACCAAAATGTAAAATTAAACCTATAAAACTTAGAAGAAAACATGGAAGAAAAGCCTAGTGAGCTTGAGTGTGTTACAGTTCTTAAATACAATCTAAAGACACTAAATTAAATAATTGACCATCACTAAAATGGAAACTTGCTTTTCCCAAAGTATTGCCAAGAAAATGGTATAGCAAGCTAGATTGGGAGAAAATGTTTGCGGGCCCTAAGCTGACAAAGGGCTAGTATTTAGAGTATATGAAGAACTTAATCCAGCTAGACTTGGGCAAAAGATTTCAACTAGTCCCCTCAGCGCAGGCATGTGGGTCACAAGTTCTTGATAGGCTGTCCGTTTTACTAGTCACTAGAGGAAAGCAGATTTAAAAAAATGAAACACCACCGCTCTGTCTGTGCTAGAATGACTCAAGTGCTGACCTGGAAGCAGAGCAGCTAGCTGGAGCTCTCCTGCCCTCTTCTGCACATGTGTACCATAAAATGGTACAACTTAGCCATTCCAGGTCTGTGTATTTACCCAAGTAAATGCACAGGGTCAGACAAGAATTTGAACACTAACTTTCTCCATCAAAATAGGAAAACAAAATGGAAACAATGTGAGCAGATGAATGGTTAAAAGACAAACATATTAAACAATGGAGTATTACTCAGGAATATAAAGGAACTTGCTTTCCCAAACTTGCCACACTCAACAATCTGTAGTTTTGTAAAGTGACAAAAAGCAAATCCGTGAAAATATGTGAAAGTGACTGACATAGGGAGAAGACAAATTATAAATCTTGATTTCATGAATAAGGAATACATATATTAGGAAACAAGCTGACTTTGACTTAATTATTTTAGCTTTACAGCTACAAAGCACCCAGATCTTTGGTGGTTGCTGAAATGCAGTTTCAGGCTTTGGTTACCAGGATTTCAGATTTGTAGACTGTTGTAGTGTACAGAATCCAGGTAATTCTGATAAACCTAGCCCTTGGACCACATTTTGAAAAACCCAGGTTTAAGCAAGTTGGTGCAGAAAATATTTTCTTGATATCCCCAGCATCTGCATAACCCTAACTTATAGTGGATATCGCAGACTCTTATTCGCTCTTTAAACGGCAGTTGCGCTACCTGAGGTAAATAAGAGTCGTCAGTTGTATGTCGGAGAGGAGCTCTAAGACTCAGGGAAGCTAGTGTGATTCCTTGGCATAATGCTGCCAGGTTCTACAAGCAGGCCATGACCACCTTTGCGCTAGTGTCTGTTTATAAAATACATTTGTATATAGATCACCTTATCTGCCATGTGTCAAGTGAATGGGAGAGAGAAAGAATCACATTTTATCTCTCTCTGCTGTGATCAGGTCTCTAATGCAGCTTTAAGTACTTGCTTTTGCTGTCTGCCTTTACTCATGGATCTTGTAAGAAATGCCTTAAACCTGAAGGAGATTAGAGAAGCATTTCTAGAAAGTTACAACAACCAGTACAGTTTCAAACTGGCAGGCATTGTTTTCTTCAGTGTTGCCAATATTTATTGAAGCATAAGACAGTTGGAATTTGCTTCAATCAAGAAGTTTGAAAATTTTAGGGAGCGCTAAAATAATTCCTTGTATCACCGAGTAAGGAAGTCTGCAGAAATGAGGATGCACCTGGGTGATGGCCCAGAGGTATACTGCTCACGCCTCTCCGTGTCCCCAGAGCCCAGCTGGTCCATGGCCAAGCTCTGAGGAGTCCTGAGGTGTGTCTTACTGGAACACCCCGGGCGGGAGGAAGCAGGCAACAAGGATATTGACATTCACTTGGAACAACACAAGAGGGATTTGATTCAGACTGGGGTGTTCAGAACTTTCCATGGACAAATTGACCTTACCATTTGGCTCCGGGATTCTCGAGTGTTTTCTGATTAGGGAATAAGAGGCCAGCTTCAGCTGATGTCTTTATACTTACTTTTTTTTTTTTTAAAGATTTATTTATTTATGCATACAAGAGCTGGGGTACAGGACAGAGGTGTGGGGGGTGATTCACTAGACAGAGTGGGGAGCAGAACAGGCAGACTGACTGAAACACACTGCTGAGGGGAGCAGCGGGCCAGGCAGGAGAGGTCTGCTACACCATGTGGGTCTCCTCCCTGGCCGGAGGCCGGGATCGAACCCGTGCTGCAGTGGCTGTGGATGCTTCATAGTGCGTTGCTCAACCCACTGCGCCACCAGGGAGGCCCTATACTTACTTTTATATATATTTCTGCAAATCAGCCATAGTCCAGTCTAGCTGGTCATTTGCTCTGGTACTTTTTCTCCAGGATTTGTACAGATTTGGCATACTGAAGGGCTGTTCTTATATACCCCTCTTGTCTTTCTCTTCAGTGTATTCACAGATCTCCCTAAATGTGACATTAGCGAATGACCCTGAAGCCTCTCTCCCACGTACCTGAACAAAATGCCTGTTTCTTCGCATCCAGCAGTCTCTGTTTAAGCGTGTATGTGTTTGTCCGTGTATTTAGATCAGATTCCCTATTAAAGAATGATACTGTAGTCATAGAAATTGGATTTTGGAAATCCAGCAGCCTGTTGTCCATCCTTTCTAGTCTAATATTTACCTTTCCTTTTTCTTCTAAGTCTTCTCTCCTGCTCTCCCTGCAAGGATTCTGTCGTGTGCAGAGGAACTCTGTGACTGTGCCTCTTTCTGGTAGTATATGCACTCCTGAAGAACAGGGCACATAAACGCCTGGGGTCAGAGCTGTCATTGGCAGCCTTTAGCAAGTATACGTGTACTCTGAGTAGTCTCCTTGGTTCCCTACCTATTTCTGGGAGCATTAACATTCGGTGGGGAGAAAACTCCGTGGCTCTCCCCCAGCAGCCCTCGTGTATGATGTTTTGGATGCCAGGATCAAGTAGCTGAACCACTGTTAGACTTCATTCCGGCCAGTTACAGCAAAATTGTATGTGTGCGGAATTTTGTAAAACATTTTTGATATAATGAGAGGAAAAAGAAGTGAAAGTCGGTCTGCTGATTGCGTTATTTGCTAGCGGTTCTGCCCAAAGGTGTATTACTGGGAGGCTTCAGACACCCCAGATTGTCTTGACACCCACGTTTGGTGCTGCTGCTCTTCCTGTCCCTCTCCCACAGGTGCTAGATATCTGCCAGAACAGCTTGGTGTTTGTTAGTTTTGAATACTCATAAGAATGCAACTTGTCTCAAATCTGTGTTTTCTGCTAGCCCTTGGCAGCTAGGCAAACTTCCAGATAAATGAGATAACACTTCTGGCTTGAGTCCTATTCAGGGACAAGTTGCTCTCATAATTTATTTCTGAGCATGGACTTCAGTACTTTTAGATATTATGTATTTAATATTAAGAGCTGGGAAGTATTTTTCTCCTTGTTTATACAAATCCATTACATGCTGATTTGAGTAATTCTCCTATTCAGTTGTTAGGTCTTGTCCAAATGTATGTCTAGTAAATTCATTTCCATTTGGGAAATGAAGACTCTTTCCCAGGTCTCCTTGAGTCTCTGTGTCTCTCTGATTCTGAGTTCTCCTCCATGAACCCCAAGCACCATAGCATCCTTTATAGACCGGTGTTAAGTTATCTTTGAGGACTTACGCTATGGTTATAAAGTAGTGTTTTCATATTAGAAAAGTCATTCTTTTTTTGAGGTTATCTTAATAGTGAATATATACAGAGTATTGCAGAAGGAAGAATACCAGCAGTTAATTCCATTAAAACTGATGTTTTATTAAATGCTAAATCTTAAATATTATTTTCCTATCTCAGTCTGTATTATTTTCTTAGTGTACTTAAAGTAACTGTAGGCATCCATTAAAATCTTGAAGTCATTTGTTTTTTAAATGTAAAATTAAATTATAAGGGATATAAAAGGAAATTAAAATGGGTTGTAATAGAGGAGTTCAAAGGGTCTTTTCCTAGGGTTTAAATGAAAAGGCTCTTCTTTGCCTAATATTAAAATGTGCATGTGGAGGTGTGATAGCTCATATGGTAATTGACTGTGCAGGCTTGACATTCCCTCAGTGAACAATCTCATTTATAATCCTTATAATCTCTGTTGTCCAAGTAATCAACAAGTAGAAAAAGAGCTCATTTCTTTAAGACTAAAACATTGGCTTATGTTTGTTTTAGGAAAACCTCACAGCACCAATAGTTCTGAACGGATTCAGCTCTCAGGAATGTATAATGTCCGGAAAGGCAAAATGCAGCTGCCAGTGAACCGATGGACCAGACGCCAAGTCATCCTGTGCGGGACCTGCCTCATAGTGTCCTCTGTGAAAGACAGCTTGACCGGGAAGATGCACGTCCTGCCGCTGATCGGCGGGAAGGTGGGTACAACGCGAACGCGATACCAGCAGCTTTCTCAGCATCGTTAAGGAGCTACCACTTATTGCTGTGCTAAGTGGCAGATGGTTTTCCACTCACCTGGGGTCTTCTTTGCTCCCTGTTGCACCCACCAGCGAGCTTTCTTGTTCAGGGAGGTTGTGGGAAATAATGCCACTCACTGGACGCCCTGCTACCTTGGCTTCATCAGTGCATGGATTTTACCCACTGGACTGCAGCGGCTAGCATTTCCCCCTTACATTTTAGGCTGTCTACAAAAAGTTATTTATGAGTAGACAAATTTTGATATCGCAAGCACCTGCTTTGTGCTATAGCATAATGGTCCTTATATCTGTGGCCTCAAATCACTCAGGTGTGGTTATCAAAAGTTACACTCGATTCTGAATCTCTGTTCCCACTTAACTGTTCATTTGTGCTTAGTGACCAATGAGATTAGCATTTTTAACTTGTTACTGTGGCTAGTCATAAGTTTGATTCATTTCAGAGAAAACCTGAGGTTCAGCTGAAAGATATTTCTGACACTATGAGCTGCTTTTCTTTAGGCATGTTAACTGTTTTCCTATCATTTACAAAATAGAAACAAATTGCTTGGGAAAATGTTACAGTTTTTTTCTCTGCCAGATTTATTTATAAACTCCAAGCATTCATTGGGGTATCATTATCATAATTATATGTCAGTATTTCCTGATTTTTAAATGCTATGATAATCTTCTAATAAATGGGAAGGCAAATTTGGATTAAAAAATGGGTTTTTTAGAAATCAGACGCATATTAAACAAACATTCTCTTTACCATTTTTCCCTTTGAATGGGCATGGGAAAAGAGGCAGGAGGTAGAGAACATAAAGAGAAGAAAAATAATAAGCCAACTTTTGTTGAAGTCAGTTTTTTAAATTGGCAAATGTTTTGATCTGCTGGTTGCAGGGACTAGAAATGAAGGTGGTCAGACTGGAAGTGTGCAGTGATGTGTAATCTTCTTGTTACCACTAAGGGTTGAGTTTATAAGTTTACAGCAGTGTGATGAGAGGAAGAGGAAGTAGCCCGTCAGGTTCCTCCCAACCTTCCCTACCACCACCACTGTAAAACATTTTAGTCCTAAGGAAACTAATACTTGATCATTTTTAAAAATAGATTTGGCCGGGCTGCAAAGTATATTTAGATCTAGATTAGTCATCCATTTTAAAACCATTGCTTAACTTTTATCTGAGCATTGAAGAATTAGTGATTTCTTATTACTGAAGATTTTGTCTTTTTGAATGGATTAATGGAGAGTTAGTCACTGCTGTCATTCCCTCAGGTCGTCATTGAAAACGCTTATTTAATGTTTGATGCCCTAGAAGGTCAGCAATCTTTCTTCTCTATGATGTTTGGCATTTGCATGGGCAGTTTTAAATAACTATTTATTAAAGATCCTCTGTGCACAGGCCTCTTTGCTTGGCATCCCAAAAATACCAACCTGACTACGGCACCATCCCAGCTTTTGACTAGCTTATAATTTACTATCAGGAGATAAGGGATGGACACAGAACATCTGCTCCAAGAGACATATAGAAAAGTAATGTCAAGGTTAGTAGAAGTCAAGATTGGGGCAGTAGGGAATTTTATGATGAAGCAAGGAGCAATTTGAAGGCTGAAGAATCTCTTGACGTACGAGTTGGTCAGAATATTACTGTGTTCAGAGATGCGGAGGTACGAAAGCAGTGAGTGTTCAGATAAAGGTCAGAAGAAGTGGTTATAATTAGTATTTTCATTCAGAGATGGAGACTTGTCCTGTTTCCCAGGCCTATGATTGGGTAGACTTCTACCATTGAGTGAATTGAAAGTTAATAGCTTCCATTTCTCACAGACAAACCTGGTAAAACCTGTTTTGTGCTACTCCTTCCAAAAATAATTGAGTATGTTGAAAAAAATGAATCTTCTAAAACCTGTCCTCTGAGCTAGAAAAAAATACACTTTGCAATCTGAGTTTTCATTAATATTTGTTCTCTTTTTTCATCATATTCTGTTGTTCAAGGAAAAACAGATTTAATGGGATTTATTTTAGTTTAGAGAAAAAGAACTAGAAATGAGTTATGCAATGGATCAGTCATAACATACCTATGATTACTGTGATAATCAAATTTGACACACTTGAGCGTTCATATTTTCAAATGCAGAATTCCAAATATGAAGTTAAATAAAGCTCTTAAAATAAGTTTTTATACAATGTGCAATTACTATGTTTATCCTTTAGAATTTAACAAAGATTTCTAGATGACTTATTTTAATTAATACTTTAATATTTGTTAAATTGTAATGCATGTAAATTGGATAACTGCTAATCTACTAGAGCAGTATCAATACTAGTGTTTCTATGTTTTCTTTCCATCTGTCTCATGTCACCCTTGATCCCAGAGGTACACAATGTCCTAGAATACGCACTCATTATTTTCTTACTCTTTGAAATGTTTTTTCTTGCGACTATGTTTTACATGTCTTTGATCTGAATGAACATGACGTTGTGCCATCTGGATCTTCCGTGATTGAATTTTTTCTCTTAATGCTACATTTCATAATAAGATTCCATGTTTCTTGCTGTAAGTTTTGTTCTGCATAATGTTCCACTCAGTAACTATTCAATTTCCAGAATTTCTTCAGTAATTTATCTACATTGGGGTTGCTTCTAGTTTTTTGTTATTATAAAAATTATATGTATAATGCTATGTATAATATATATTATACTAAATGATATATAATGCTATGTATTATAAAAACATATATAAAATTATAGAAATAATGCTGCTGAATAGCCTTATACTGATAAGCCTCCAGGGTGCAGTGGTTTCTCGAGGGCTGTAACGCTCATCCACAGCTACTGTGCCCAAAGGTGCCCTTTGATGCTGTGTGCTTCGGTTCTGACTGTCATGTGATTGCCCAGCCAACATATCAGTTGATGTGAGCTAAGCTGTGCCATGGTAACGAGCCCCTAACTCTCAGTGGGAGAGTACTTCATTACTTCTCACTTGCACTGAGTGGCCACCTGCAGTCATGGAGAGTTATTTTTTCATTTAATCACACAGGGAGCCAACCTTATGAGGTGCAGTTCACTTTTTTAATTATAGTATCTGGTTTATGAGGCCTTCCTTTGTTGCTTAAGCAGCCATTGGCTCTTGTATATTTGCTTGACACACGCCACTTCTGCCCACAGCTCATTTGCCAGAACTAATCATGCATCTCCTACATGACTCTGGGAAACATAGCAAAGTAGATAGAATGATCAGGGCCAAAATCTTACAGGGGAACCCTACAAGCATATAGATAGGGCCAGGGTTCAAAGAGTAATAGATTATGCAGAGCATGACAGCACTGTGCAATGGATGATGAAGAACTGTTCATTTCAAAACTCCTCTAACGATCTCTTTGAGAAATGCTACTTGGATGCATTCAGTGTGCAGTGACTGGACTATAGGACACACGCTTACTTACTATTACAAGATGATACCAAGTTGTTTTCCAAGACTGTGGTATCATTTTGCACTCACATCAGTATACTCCTTTCTGTTCTTGTGACTGTAGGGAAGTTCTGTTTTTGTACATCTTCAAATTTGATTGAGATACAATTTACATACAGTAAACTGCACATTTGGATAGTTGTATATTCCCATCCATTAAATCATCACCATAATAAAGATAGTGATCATATCACCCCTTAAAGTTTTCTTGTGCTTCTATTTTACCTCTTCCCTCCCACCATTTGCACTCACTTCTCCCATTCTACAAGAATCCATTGGTTTCTGTCAATATAAATTAGTTTACATAACATTATTTAAAAAATTATATTTTCTGGGCCCTCCCTGGTGGCGCAGTGGGTTAAGCAACGCACTATGAAGCAGACCGCAGCCACTGCAGCACGAGTTTGATCCCTGCTGCTGGCCAGGGAGGGGACCCACATGGCACAGCAGACCTCTCCTGCCTCGCCCGCTGCTCCCCTCAGTGGTGTATTTCAGTTGATCTGTCTGTTCTGCTCCCCACTCTGTCTCTGGTGGATCCTCTCACCACTTGTACTTCTGGCCTGTACCCCAGTACTTGTATGTATAAATAAATAAAATCTTTTAAAAAAACAAGAAAATAAAAATTATATTATCTGATATATAGAAATGCAGTTGAGTTTTGAGTACTGACGTGATATCCAGCCACTTTGCTGAATTTTCTTACTTATTCTAATGTAAAGTCTGTGGATTCTTTGGCTTTAAGTATGCGGTAAGTCATGTCATTGAAGTAATGACAATTTTCTTTCTTATATATTTCTTTGTCTTATTATAATGGTCAGGATTCTAGTATAGTATTGCATAAAAGCAGTAGATACTTATCCCATGGATGATATTAAAGAGTCATAGCTCATTGACATTGACGTTAAATGTTTAATAAATACTGTCAGTTTGAGTTATTTGCATTCTTAGTTGCCTTGAGTTTTTAATAATGAAAGGGTAGTGAATGTGATCAGGCACTTTCTTTCTCTTTCACTATAGAAATAATCACATGATTTTCTTTAATCTGTTGATATAATTTAATATTTTTGTAGTTTGATAGTGTTAAGCCATCTTTTGTTTCCTGAGATAAATCTAACTTGTTCTTTATATACTGTTTCTATGTTACTGAATTTCTGATGCCAATTTTGACTGTTCAGGATTGAGGGAGGAGACTTGTAAAATTTCCTTTCTCTTATTCTCTGATCTGTCTTGGTTATGTCTTATAGAAAAGGTTGGGGTCGTTGTTTCATTTTTCATTTATTTAGTGGATGAGCTTGCAGTTTCAAGTGATGTGTTTCTTGGAAGTTTTGTAAAAGTTCATGTATAAAACCATTTGAACCTGATTTGTCTGAGAATTTTTAAAAAATTTGTTAAGTTTTTGAATGGTTGTAGGACTGTTTAGGCTTTCTGTTCTTTTGTGTTTTTTTTTCCCCTTGATTTAGTGTTGGTAAAATACATATTTCTAAATTTGCCACAGGATTGTTTATAATATTCTTTTAAATTTCTGCTTTCTCTGTAATTGTGTCTCCTTTTTACTGTTAATATTATGTCTTGTCCCTTTTTTTCTTGATAGAACTTGTCAGTGAATTAATCAATATTGTTAGCCATTCTAAAGAACCAGTTTTTCTTTGTTAATGTTCTGTGTTGTGCATTTGGTTTTTGCTTTATTAACTTCTTTTTATTATCACCTTCAATGTACTTTGGGTTTATTCCAGTTTTAGGTTTTTTTTTTTTAAAGATTTATTTGCTTATGCATACGAGAACTGGGGTACAGGCCTGAGGTGCAAATGGTGAAAGGATCCACCAGAGACAGAGTGGGGAACAGAACAGGGAGATCCACTGAAATACACTGCTGAGGGGAGCAGCAGGCGAGGCAGGAGAGGTGTGCTGCACCATGTGGTTCCTCTCCCTGGCCGGGGCTCGAACTTAGGCTGCTGTTCTGCGGATGCTTCACAGAGCGGAGCGCAACCCGGTGCGCCACCAGGGAGGCCCAATTCCATTTTCAGTTTTGAGCAGAAAAAAAAATTAGACAAAATGAGGGAACAAAGTAGAACATAAGCTAACTGGCCCGAGTCCCATCAGGTCCCCACAAGCAGAGTCCTGGCTCTGCAGGACAGCTAACATGGGCTAGTCAGGGACTGTCTAGGTTTTTTGTGATTCTTTCTCAATCTCCTTGTAAGGTGAGAGCAAGAAACAGACTAAACATGGTCAGGGATTAACCACAGTGTTTAAGGAAAAAAGTGCTTCAAAGAGGTTTGTTTTTATATGGGTCACAGGAGATATTTACTTAATAAATCTGTTTTTTAAAAATCTCCCCTTATTTGGTTTTCTTGTAATTCACATTGGTTGGGCAAACTCAGGAACTTCCATATTTTAAGTAACAAGCAAACTATATACAGTGAAAGATGCAAATCTGTGCAACTTCACTGACCCCTAAAGGACCCCTAAGGTCCCCTAAGGTATAGTTTATGTACTATATAAATGGCACTTGTTTTCTTACTTGTTTTATCTTGCTTTGTGTGTGTGTGTGTGTTTTATAGGTTGAAGAAGTGAAAAAGCACCAGCACTGTTTAGCATTTAGCTCTTCTGGACCCCAAAGCCAGACTTACTACATTTGTTTCGACACATTCACAGAGTATTTAAGGTGGCTTCGACAAGTCTCCAAGGTAAGCCCTTGCACAAGAATTCTGTTCAGCTTGTAGCTAGCAAAGTGTTGCTTTCTTCTTTACCCTGTTTCAGGAAAATAGATAGACACTCTTTTTTTTTTTTTTCACATGCTACCAGCAATTTTTAAAAGCTAATTTTGTAAAAGTGAATTGTGTATGAAAAGTAACTTTCTAAAAATTGTGACTGATTTGCCAGATTTTGTTATACTAAAAAACAGAGAATTCAGTGGGTAGACTTAATTTTACATAAAAGGAATATGAAACTGAGAATATTTGAGGGGCTGGCCCAGGTTAGAACTACAAAATGCCCAGCAGATTGTTACAAATTTCCCCTTTTTCTTTTGTTTTTCCTTAAAAATGGTCTAATTTTATACTCCTTTTCACCTCTTTAACTTCTGCTGTTTGAGTGGTTTAATTTCTTGTTTCCTCTTCATTATTTTGGGCATTTTCTAGTCTCCTGATTAATTAAGATCAGCATGCCCCTTGAGAACAATGGATGTGTTTGTGTGCGTGTTTGCGTATTGAAACTGGAATAACAGGATAAATAAGATAAATAAATGCTAATATATCAGGAACTGTGTGTGAAGATGTTTTAATGTCTTGTTTATAAAATTATGCATAAAGTGATGGGTGGGTTGCAGTACTTAGTCCTTTGGTTTTGGGTGTATTTATATAATGATGAAACCTCTCTGGGGGCACAGAAGTATTAACAATGGAATTTGCTTTCATATTTTTGAATTTTTAATCCATTTTCTCTTCTATGTTCAGCATGATTCAGACTGCTATATGACATAATTGTCAAGTAAATGAGTAAGGGATAATTTTGTAGAACAGCTAACAGAAAATTAGAGAATAATGTCTAGAAAGATGTTTTGAAATATTGGCTGTGTTTGAATTATCCGTGCTCAGTGTTCTCTGATAATAGGATGGTTAGGAAGATTAGTTTCTCCTTCTTTTAGAAAAGGAACAATGGGCAGAGTTTAAATTGATAGGAGTTAGAAAATTCTCCCAACCCAGTAAGCAAGTGGAGACTTTAAATGTATAATCACCCCAGCAGAGAAAAGGGGAGAGGTGACACTTCCAATTCTTATGTGCAGAATTAATGTGCTAGTAAAGGTAACAAGTACATCTGTCTAGTTGTTTGAAAATTACTGTTGGGGTTGCAAATTGAAGAGGTTGAATATTGAATACACTATAGTATTTATATATTTGAATAGCAGCTTGGGCTCAAGTCATAGAGCCAACAGCCCATACAGGTTTATTCAGAGTAGAAAGTCTAACTATATATGGTTAAAGTGCAGCACAATTCTTTCTCTGTGGAAGTGCTGATGTTTAAAAAATAAACTTTATTTTAGAATCTATTTACAGGAAAGTTGCAAAGATAGTTTAGAGACCTTCTGTGTAGCCCTCACCTGGCTTCCCAAACATCTCATATCACCACAACCCATTCTCACAACAGATGCCAAAGAATACATTACTCTGAACTAAAATCCAGAATTCATTTGGATTTGCTACTACAACCTTTCTGTTCCAGAAGCAGTCCAGGTTGTCCCATTGCATTTGGCTGTCATGTCTTCTTTGTTCTGTGACAGTTTTCCAGTCTTACTGTGTTTTCTACGACCTTAACAGTTTTCGGATGTACTGGCCAGGTTTTATAGCATGTCGTATATGGAGGTGTTTTGGTCTTTTAACCCAACACAGTGTAATAGTCAGGCTGCTTTTCATTCCTTTTGGATGAATAGGTGTAGATTCTTAAATACAGATAAGAGTGTGAATAAAAGTATATGTAAATTATTAAGCTTACCAGTGACTGAATGTTTTGATTGAAACAATAATTATGAGAAGATTAATGGTAGTGATTTTAATAGTCCTGTCTATTACATGTTCAAAAAATTGTTAAGTCTCTGTTTTAAAGCCAGGAGGCATTTGTTAAGTACTCTGCATATCAGCTATGTGTGTCTACACTGGGATGCAGCAAAGAATAGGTCCAGTTACCCTGTTCTGCTAGTTTTTACATTTCTTATCTGTGCAGATAAGAAAGAAAATTTCGAGTAATCGTGCTGATACAATATAGGGTGATACGACAGATGATGACGGGGAAAGAATAAGTCTTCCTGAGGAGGGAACATTTAACCTAAAATTTAAATGAAAGAAATAATCTGATCGTGAAGGACGCTGGGAGGAGCTTTCTAGGCAACGAGAGGAGACAGTGCTAAGACTGTAGTGATGGAGAGTTAGAAGAGGTGAAATCAGGGAAAGCACCGACCTGATGTGATGTTACGGAACTGGGTGAAGAGTCTGGGTTTTCTTGTTAGTATAATGACAAGCCATTAAATGCATTTGCTTCTGGAAAGCTTCTGGCTGTCGTCTAGAGAATGGATACTGAGGGGCAAGGGCTGAAGCAATGAGGCCTGAGTGACAAGGGGCTCTGGTGGTATTTTCTGGGCAAGAGGTGAGGGTCAACATGGAGAGAAGTAGAAGATGTGTTTTGGAGATTGCATGACGAGATTATTTATAAATTACTTATAAAGCACGTAGAAATGGGACAAAATAATGGTTCTAGCTTCTTACTTTGAATTTCTGAGTAGGTTGTAACTTTAGTCAGAAATCATAGCACCAAGTAGACGCTTCATAGGAACACCTTTAAAACGTTGACAAAAAATGTTTCTTTAAAGAGACAGCAGGGAGAATACAAAAGGTAGGTTATGAAATATCACATAGAAGTTATGGAAAAAGTTGATTTCTAACTAGTTGCTGGTGACTATAAATGTCAGGTGTGAACTTGGTTAGAGTGCTTCCTGTTGGCTGGCAAGCATGCGTGTCACCTCCACGGTATAACAGGATAGTATCTACAGTGACGCTGTCACTCTGATTATCCGAACGATAAACACAGTCAAGCAGCAGACCTCTCACTAGGAGAACATGCAGTGGGAGGTGGTGCAGCAGGATGGGGAGAGGGATGTTGGTGCAAGTTTCCCACTCCACTGATTGTTATGTTGTCCTTAGGAAGCACTAAGTGTCTGTGCTGAAGGTGACCCACCCACACACAGCCAGTCTGCAGCCTTCTCTCATGTCTCAGGCTTAGGGACAGCTGGGAGGGAGGATGAACTGGGAGTTAATTACTGTCTCTTACTGGTATTAAGTAGTTAACTAGTAATTAGTTGGTATTAACTGGAATGAATTAGAATGAGAATTTTAATCTCCTTTTGTGACAGAAAGGCTCTGAATGTTTTTGTAGAAGAGAATGGTGTAGAGGTAAAGGGTTTGAGTTTCAAAATAAGGTAGATATAAGGTCAACCATTCTCTGGCCATGTGACCAAATCCAAGTTTCTAAATTGTTAGCTTTTTTCATTTGATAAACAGAAGAATAAAATGAGTGCTTACATCTTGGGCTTTATGAAATACGCATGTAATGAGTTGATACTGACATTGTGTGTGTGTGTGTGTATGTGTCTCTGTCTGATTAAATAATACATAAGTAATATTGTGACCAACATGGCCTACCATCATAAAACTGGTTGGCCAGTCCTTTTCAATTCTTATGTATTTTTATGTTTATCTTCAGCAGAAGCAGCACACATACATGCATAACTCTCTGAACCAGGTGCCTTTGCAGCTCTTAACAGCAACATAGTAATTAAGAGAAAAAGTAACCAAGGATGACTGAATCACACAGAAAGATTTTCTCCTGAAAAGTCAAGAGTGAGAAACAGAGGGCAAAAGTTTTTAGTAAATGCAAGTTATAGATAGTGTCTCTCCTTTCTCCAATATTAAAAATAAGTGCACATTTTAAAAAGTTTTAAAAATTATTCTGGTTGGTGAATTCAGAGGGACATGATTTGTAAGCATAAAATGAAAGAGGTTAGATACTGTAAAAATTAGTGGAGAAGTCTCTATTTGAATATGAATTGTATATAAATATGACTACACCCTTCTTAAAACTTTATGTCCAGGATAATCCTGTATTAGAGTTTTTTTTAACCCAGAGGCCTGGGAAAGCAAGTTGGGACTGGCTTGCTGGGAAGAGGATGAGAACCTCACTCCATTGGAAGTGTGGGCTGATGGGAGCTGTAGAGTGGCAAAGGCTGACTGTAGCTTCCCCTTTCCTTTGTCATCTGATCTTCCTCACATGTTGGTATTAGGAAGTGAGTCAGTCAGGATTACCATGGAGACAGTTTCTTCTTACAAAGAAACAAAACTTATACAGATTGGATTGTCTTTACATTCTGATGTTTAAATGAGGATTCATTTTGAAAGAAAATCAAATAGAGGTATCTGATTTTTAATGATCATTCCCATCCTAAAAGAGGACAAAACCAAATTTCAATAATTTTTAAAGTTAACTTTTTAAGGAAACAATCTTTTTAAGGAAAAAAATCATTTTTAGTTTATGCTTTTGTATCTTAGTTATAGAAGTGTTAATCTTTCCTCTAATTTATTTGATTTTGGGAACTATTATAAAAGTTATTAATTAGATATGTTATATACTTTTATTTTTCAAACTTAATCTTAACACTAAGTATTACTTGCCAAAATAATACCCAAGGCTGTCCTTTTAGAGTTTTTATTTGGGGCGGGTGTTAGTGGTAGATACTGTGGAGGTAATAGGTCCTTTGGGAGGATTACAATCTTGATTGTGAAGTCATCCCTAAAATATTAATGTACGCATGCTGTAAAAATTCAGTAAACATCCCATTGTATGTAGCAGAAGGGGCTCTGTGTCCTCAGCGTGGGGACAGCGTGTCTCCAAAGTGATTGGCGAGGCCGGGTGGTGGCAGAGGGGAAAGTAGGAATTGCAGACATCGCCTGTCAAATGCAGGAGTCACGTTAGAGAAAGTCTTCTGGCTGTTCATCTTTCTGGCCTAGTTTTTGGAGTCTATTTTAGACATGTTGAGTGATCCTTTGAGTTCTTTTCAACGCCCTGGTCTCATTTTTAATTTAAAAGTCTGTGACACTGTATTATCCTTCTTTGAAAACTGTTTCTTTATTTCAAGGAAGATTAAAAGTGGATTTAGGTCAATGACTGGGTTGAAAATACATACTGTTCAGAAGTAAAGATGATAGTCTAGTAACACCCATGTAGCCATGGCCAGCTCCCATAAATGTCAGCTTGTGGTCACTCGTGTTTATCTGCACACTCACCCTCTGGATTACTGTAAAGTAAATCCCAGACATCTGTTGTTTTACCCACTAGTACTTCCTATGTATGCTTCTGTGTATCTGTTCATACATGTGCATATACACATTATATGTGAGTATATGCTGTACCTACACATAGGTGTACATGCACATATGTTCTCTGCAGGTTAGAATTCTTCTTCAAAACATAACCATACCCATAACTACATATTTTTAAAAGAACAGTCAATTCAGGTAGCTTGCAAATTATAATGTCTTTCTCCAATCTTAAAAATAAGTGCACATTTTAAAAAGTTTTAAAAATTGTTATGGTTCTACACATCGTCTGTTCACATCACCACGATTAGAGATTTGATTCAGGTCTCAGTCCTGAAATAATGAAGTCGTGTGTGATACCAAACAGACTACTTAACACATGTGAGAATGGGCATCGTGTAAGTCGCTCTTTTAGCTTTATATCAGAAAAATCACACACTCTCAAATTTTCATGATTCCAAAGTGACAGTGTCCTGTAATTAGGAATATATCTGATCATAGGCACTTTTCTTTCAAATTGTTTTAGTTCTCTTCTGTATGGGAAAAAATGCAGCACAGTCTCTCCTGACCTCATGCCAGGCCTGGGTCGCTGGTGATAACGTGGCCACGATGAGCGGAGCTTTATCAAGTCAGCCTCATAGGCCACGTGTCTCTTCATGTTGACAAGTGGCTGATGAGGCTGGCAGTTGCAGGTGACTGTGGCTACCCCAGTGGGTATGTCTCCTGCTGGCTTCCTTTTAATATTGGCCATAGTATTTTAATTCTAGGTCTCATTTTTTTTTTTAAGTAATTGTAGCGAACTTTTGGTTGTCATGGTCTATTGGGCTCACTCACTCTTAGTTGGCAAGTTGGAACCATAGTCCATGCTGAATTAAATGATGCGTAAACATCACCCTTTGACTAGGAATAAAATATGTGATTAATCACAATGTATGATGGACTTTTTGCTTTCGTGTGTTTAAAAAAGTGTTTTATTGTCCAGATTTTACTCAAAGAATACTTCACTAACCACTTGAGTCAAATTATTCTAAGATAATAGGTTTGAGGTTCCCAACATGTAGGTTTGTGCCACTAGATGTGGTTGCAGGGAAACATTTAAAATTACTTAATCATCTGTTACACATGCTCTGTCTCTTAATTGAAAGTGCAGTTTAGGGAGCGAGGGGCTTTCTGTCAGTCTGGTTTGTCACGTGTTCTTTCAAGGATTGTGCTGCAATTGATTCATTGGGGTTACTTGGCTCTCAACACCATTTCGCTAAGGAGTTCTGGGCTTTCTGGAAACCCTCACTTCATATCCAATACCCATTCTTTAAATAAGGAATCAGGGTCTCCCTGGTGGCACGGCGGGTTGAGCGCCACACTGTGAAGCATCCACGGCACAGCAGCGCAAGTTCGATCCCAGGCCAGGGAGGGGACCCACAGGGCGCAGCAGACCTCTCCTGCCTCCCCCACTGCTCCCCTCAGCAGTGGATTTCAGTCAGTCTGCCTGTTCTGCTCTCCACTCTGTCTCTGGTGAATCCTCTCACCTCCTGCAACTCTGGCCTGTACCCCAGCTCCTGTGTGCATAAATAGATGAATCTTAAAACTAAATAAATAAATAAATAAATAAGGAATCGCGGCCCGTTAGGCCAAGTACAGTGGTGCAAGCCTATGGTGCAGTCTGAAATGGGACCAGAGAGCTGAGTAATGTGGATTTTAGCTTATAAAATCTGGCCCCGTGTTCAGGAAGTGTGCCTCGTAACGATTCTGTAGTGAATTATTTGGCATTTTCTTGGAAGGTGTCCTTTAGTTTAACCTTAAATTCTAGTCATCATTAAAGGCTCTTAGTTCAAGGACTTAGAATTTAAGATTCAAAAAGGATCTTGTGGACTCCCAAACTTCCTTCCTTCCTAACAAATGTCTATGGCCTTCCAGATACCTTCGTTAACTGACAGTATGGGTCTTCCTGATAAGTGCGCTGAAGTCTTTCACTCTATAGCTTTGACTCACTTAGCCTAGTTCTGCTTTCTGGGATACCTACTCCCTTCCTATTTGGTAAGAGAGGTAACCCCTCAATGTGCCTCCCCCTCACCCTACTTGGTCGTGTCTGTTTTCAAAAACATCTAATAATTCCAGCAATTCCCTGTCACTTGGTCCCAGATTCCTTCTCTAGCTTCCCTTCTGGGTGCTCTCCAGTTCTTAATTCAGTCACAGATACCATCTGATGAGCACAGAGTATGTAACCATTGTTTTCCTTGTTTTAGACATTATGTCCAAAGTGAATTAGCTATTCACTTGTGAGGTCAGCATCGAAATAAACCCTTTTGGTTTTGTTGTTCCTCCACCAAACTCTTGTTGAAAGATATATTTTGTTAACAATCAAATCATTTAACCTGCTGAATTGATCCAGGACTGACACAGTAATGCACATAGTAATAATTAACATTTTGGTTAACTTTCCCTATGTGCTAGGCACTGTGTTAGATGCTTTACAGCAAAAGATTTCCTCTCCATGTTGCAAATGAGGGAGTTGCAGTACAAAGTATCCAGCAGTGCTTTACACAGTAAGTTCTGCTGCCTGGCTTTTTTTTTCTTTAATTGTATTTCCCACTGTTTCACAGTGGCCTGAAGCGATGAAACAAACCAAGATTCAAATAGCAACTGAGATTTACAGAAAATATCAAAGGGAAATGTTTCATCACAGCTATCTGCAGTATGTAGGCAGCTCAGTAGAACAGAAGCTGGTCCGCCAAGAACCTATCAAATGGGGGCGCTGCTGAGGAGGCACGAGCCAAGTCTCCACAGCCTATCGACGGAACTGCACGCAGGGACTTGAGAAGCCCCTGAGTTACCCAGAGCGGATTAAATTTGTCTCAGCGTTGAGAGGCTACCATTGTCTAGCTCCTCAGACTGGTCAGCTGTGACGGTATCAGAAACTGCATGTATGATTAGCCAGAGCTCTGTAACTGCCCACATTATATTTTAATGTTAGATCATTTTTATCTGAGGTTTTTTTTTTTTTTTAAGATTTATTTATTTATGCATACAAGCACTGGGGTACAGGCCAGAGGTGTGGGGGGGTGAGAGGATTCACCACAGAGAGCAGGGAGCAGAACAGGCAGATCAACCGAAGTACACTGCTGAGGGGAGCAGCGGGCACAGCAGGAGAGGTCTGCTGCACCATGTGGGTCCCCGCCCTAGCGGGCGGCAGGGATCGAACCCGTGCTGCAGTGGCTGCGGTCTGCTTCACAGTGCGCTGCCCAACCCACTGTGCCACCAGGGAGGCCCTGAGGTTTTAGACCAACATAAAAACATTCTTAAAAATAGTTTCTATCATATATTTACTTATCTTGGAAGACCGCCACATTTATAACCTAGAGTACTGAATTTTCTGCCATGACCCTGAAGAGTTAAATTCTTTTGCCCGCTGGTTAGATATAAAATTGCATAAAGCAGGGAATAGTGGGAAAATATCACTGAGCTCTGTTAAACATACTGGACCTTGTATGTTAGACTTGGAACTTAAACATTGAAGTTTTTGTATTTTAAAGACAGAACAACTAGTTTTGTCTTCTTTTCATAGAACCATTTTTGTATGAATTTATATCTCTTTTAGCAGAAAGTTAAAGCATAAGCTCTTTCCCTTCTTCTTTGTCATGGAGATACCATCTTTGGGAAACAGAGGCATTTTCAGGTAGTCGCATTCTAAAGGGTTTGTTTACACACATTTTGCCAATAAGGAAATGAGGAAGGAACTCTGAGTTCAGATTTGATCTCCACCCAAGCCAAGCTCTATTTTTCTGTTGTTACTGAGAAACACAATGGGGTTTATGTGTGTGGAGAGCAGATAACTGCCGGAGTGACAGGGCTAGTGGTTCTGGGGGGCCGTGGGTGCCATCTCCTGTGACCCTTCAGTTGCCCTGACTGCGAGTGAGAAGGGTGCCCTGTGCTCTCATCGCACAAACCCGCAGCTCTGCCTGCTCTTGGCAGTGGGGTGCAAGTCCACCCTCATGCCGGGGAACACCCACCCCTTCGGTCAAGTGAGGGATGGTCGGTGCCAGTGATGTTCCAGGGCGCTGTGCCCCGTGGGTTCTCCGCTCTGCCCTTAGGGCACTCACATTCTTGAATTACAGTTGCTCTGGTGTCTGTGTCTTCGAGAAACCAGACTCTTGAAGACCAAAGACCCCATCTGTCCATTATCAATCATTAATTCATAAAGATAAATGATAAATATGTGTAGAGAGGTGCATTCACACACACACCCCTCTTCACTCCCCTGGCAAGAGGTCAGGATGTCTGGGAGGAGCCCCTCTGTAGATCTTTCTCTATTGTAATAATCTGATACTCTGACAGTGAGCCTGGTGTTTCCTTCCTGTCTCCCCTCCCTCCCTGTATTTTTTGGGTACCCATCTCCCCCACTGTATCACTTAACTAAGCAAACAAATGTTAAGATACCAGCATTTCAGCTAGGGTTTACTAAACCCAAAATTGGTAGCTTGATGTGCTCCTCCTAGGAGACTATTGATGTATATATTGTAATTAACTTTATAGGAAGGTTTTCTGCATCTGTTGTTAAACAGACTTTAGAAAATAGTAATTAGTACTTCATCAAGAAACAAGGTGTCATTTGGGAAAAGGTTTGGGGTCAAGTTGAGGCATTTCTTATATCTATACGATTATAGAAATAATTACATATTGTGGAAAAGTGAGACTTTAAATTGTATTAAAATTGGAAATTTTCATTTGATATAAAGTATTTTAAACTTGATGTACATGAAGTCAACAATAATAAAGTTGTTAAAATGCTTAACTAATGAAAGTCTATTCTAAGTTGGTCTTCTCAAGCCTCCTGCCTTCCCAGCGCATGGGTGGGCAGGGTGTGAGAATTAAAACTAGGTCAGTTGAGGTTAAGGATTTTTTACAGAAGTCTAGTGAACTCCCTGGAGACTCTCCCTGTAGCCAGGGGCATAATTTCCCAAGCCACTGAAGGCTAGGCCAGAGCAATTACTGACTCATAATGCCACTTTACAGCCGTTTTTTTACTTCACACAGCGGATTATTTGTGCAATTTCAGCTGCTTTGACCAAGCCTTTCAGAACCATTTTTGCTTAATTTGAGCATGTTATGCATGTAATAAGAGTAAATCCAACTCCACGAAAGTATCTTGTGAACAAAAAAAAAATTCTCATGAATGTTATTTTGAACTTCCCTTGCCTGTGAAAGATAATTGTCCCAAGTGAACATCGAGAACAGCACGAGTAACGCAGAGCTCCTTACTATTACCCAGTCAGCTGACATTCTGAAAGCGTGGTGGGGATAGCTGAAGGGTAGGGCAGATATTCAGCATTCAGACATGCTGCTCAGCTCAAAGTAGGAATATATATTTTTTTGGATATAAAAACACATTTTGTTTTGTATATGACTAAACTTAATAGCTGCCTACTCATTTTTTTTTAAGAGTAGAAACATTTTAACAAAACGTCCTAAAGGTTGGAGGAGAAAATGAGCGAATGCTGAACTCATTGGCATATTAGAAATGTGTGAAGAGCCATAATCTGTGGCATTGCCATTCATTTTAATATTTGCACGGCACTGTTCTTTGGGGGACATATTTGAAGGTCTAATGAACTTCTCCCCAGATGGGTGTTTACAGGTTACCCGGGATGAAGACAATCCGAGCAGACGGTTGGGATTCACGTTCGTTTTAATCTAGCTCCTGGTCTGTAGGTTCATGGTGGAACCTCCCTTTTTTTGCTAACCCTAAATAATCAGTCTGAAAAAATTGCTATTGTTACCACGGAGCGCACCCTGATTTCCTTAGTCACAGCTACCTTGAAGTGATCTTCTAGGCCTTGAACCCGTTCGTGTGAGGGTCGCTGACAGTGTGTGAACCACATCAGCATGTTGTGTTCTTTGTCCAGTTAAGCTTTATCCGTGTACAGCTCCAGGGGCAGAGCAGGGCCTGTGGCATAGTCTTAAGGGTTTACATCGCTTACAGTTGTGTGTGTTGGTCTGGAGTACTTGGTTCTGCTGAGCCTCTCCTGAATTTTTTTGGAAGTAGAAAGTGTTCTTTACAGAAGCTTGTCAAGTTAACCGAGGAGGTCTTGTTGAATCTCCTCAAGAGACAAGGCAGCAAGCAGGCCATGTGATTTATCCAGGGCCTGTCGCTGGGACGTGGTAGATCTGTGTCCGCCCCAGTGCTGTTACGCCTGTGCCCTTTCTCTTGCTTGTCAAGCTGCTGGGGCCTCATCTTTTTGTCCTCTACTGTCTTGATGTTTGGGGGTATAATAGAAGCACAGTTGCTTTTGCCAAAAGGATTTTAGATTCTTATTGTGAGGCCCTTTAGAAGTCCCTTTCTATAAAGGAAAAAAAAAGGATTTGAGGTGATTTCTGCATGTGTCCATTTATTTCATTTTCCTTCCAAATAGCTATAGCCTTAAAACACTGTCTGTAGGGCCCTCCTTGGTGGCTCAGTGGGTTGGGCAATGCACTACGAAGCAAAACGCAGTCACTGCAGCATGAGTTCGATTCCTGCTGCTCACCAGAGAGGTGACCCACATGGCGCAGCAGACCTCTCCTGTCTGGCCCGCTGCTGCCCTCGGCAGTGTGTTTCAGTTCATCTGCCTGTTCTGCTCCCCACTCTGTCTCTGGTGAATCCTCTCACCCCCCCCCACTCTTCTGGCCTGTACCCCAGTGTTTATATGAATAAACCTGACCTGGGTGAGGCAGCACGTCAAGGAACGGTGGCCCCACAGGTGTCACCTCTCCTGGGTCTGTCCGTGGTTAGCAGGTGTCTCCTCTGCTCAGCTCCAGGAGGCTCACATCTGCTGCTCCCTGGCTTCATCGCTAAGGCTGCGCTTATCTTGGGGGGGCGGGGGGGGTGTCTAATCATCCTTGCCCGCAGCTGGGAGCTGTGATTATTCATCATGGGACCGCGAGCAGCCTTGCTTCTGGCACCATCTGAGCTGTGTCCAGGCCCTTCCTCGACGGCAGAATCCACAGAACAGACACAGATTCTGCTTCCATGGTGTGGCCTCGGCGCACTCTGGGACTCAGTTTAACCTTGATCTTTGAAACGAAGCAAAGTCCTTACTGCTCGGAGTTGTTGTGCGGACTGAGCACTGTCGAAAGCACTCGGCAGAGCGCCTGTCACGAGCACGGCACACGCGCCGGGGCTGTGACTGTTGTCGCTGTTAGTACTTGGGGGAGTCTAACACCGTAAGACTGTTGCTCTGAGTATCTGCAGGTGCCTTCAGGTTTACTTATTTATAGGTGTCTCATCTGGAGACAGATCTGCGTTATTCGGTGTACGTTGTGTAGGTGAGTGGTCTTCGGTGCTCGGCCACCCGTCTGGGAGGCAGACGCTTTGTCTGTGACAGCCCCACGTGCAGGCGGCCCGAGGAAGCACTCACACCTCAGTGCGCTGTTCACGGCTCCCTCCGGGTCTCCAGCTTGAAGGATCAAGCCTGAGGATCTTTGCAGAAGAAGGAGACCAAGGGTGTGGGGTAAACACAAACACGGTTTTCTGCTTTTGAGTTTCACCCTCAAGTTCAGAGGTTAGGACCTCTGGGGAGCCTTTCCTGACTTTCCATCCTGCTTCGCGCCCTTGCTCTTGCTGCCACACTGCTCCTGTCCTAACTTCCCTGTCCTTCTCTTGAGGTGTACTGCTCAGGGCAGAGCTGTGTCTCTTGTTTGACTCTGGTCGTGCGTGGTAGGAGTCACTTAACGTGGAAGGCCTGGAATATGAGACTATGTTAAAATCACTTTTACATGGGAAACCTCATGGAGCAAAGCATGATGACTATGGAAACAGCTCACTGACATTTTGTGGGAGAGAAGTGCCAAAAATTTGTAACAGGCGAGCAGTGGAATCTCATTGTATGCTGCCGTTATTATTAAAGACGTGTACAAGGTTATCGTTACTACCTTTCTCTATTTGTGCTGCTTTAAATCAGTCCATACAGACTCTCATAGGTTCAGTCCAGATCGCCATGTCTACGCCCCAACCCTGTACTTACTCCGTAGTCTTGTGTCCCGTAGCTCTAAATTCCCTTGCTATGGATGTGTTTTGGAACACAACCCCTACTGTTGAGAGTTTCTGTATCGCTGAATTTGATAGGATAATCTATGCTTTTTGTGATCTGCTTCCTCCACTAGGTTACTGTAAGTCACTTTCAGGCAGGGACAGTGTTTTCTGCTTTTATAGTCCTGACTAATTTTAGTACTCAGTAAATACTCTCTTGGCTTATATTTTGACTAGCAGTGCTACTTGAATAGTGCATCTGAGTTCGCAAATGGGGTCACCTTATTTTGATCAATAGAAAACAGGTGTAGGGTAAGTGGACAGCACTGAAACTGAAGTGTGTTTTTATCCCCCTCCAGGTGGCATCACAGCGTATTAGCTCAGTAGACCTCTCGTGCTGTAGCCTGGAACATCTGCCTGCCAACCTCTTCTACAGCCAAGACCTCACTCATCTTAATTTAAAACAAAACTTCCTAAGGCAAAATCCCAGCCTACCAACTGCCAGGGGACTCAGCGAACTGCAAAGGTGAGCATGCAGAATTGGGTGCCTTTTCAGAATATTTCTTGAATATTCAGAATTGAAAAGCTGTCATATGTAAACCGACTTTCAAAGGGCAGGGTATAGACCTTTATTAGTGAGGACATTATCAATTCCTCCCTCCCTCCCTCCTTCCCTCCCTCCCTCTCTCCTTCCCTCCCTTCCTCCCTCCCTCCCTCCCTCCTTCCTTCTTTCCCTTTCCCTTTCCCTCTGGGGTACAGGCCAGAGGTGCAGGGTTGGAGCGGTGAGAGGATTCACCAGAGACAGAGTGGCGAGCAGAACAGGCAGATGGACTGAAACACACTGCTGAGGGGAGCAGTGGGCAAGGCAGGAGCGGTCTACTGGCCCACATGGGTCACCCCCCTGACCGGCGGCAGGGATCGAACTCATGCTACAGGGGCTGCTATTTGCTTCATAGTGCGTTGCTTAACCCACTGCGCCATCGGGAGGCCCCCATTATCAGTTCTTTCTCTGCAAGTTTTTAAAGATTTCATAAGTGAATGAGTTATACTAGTCATTAACTAGATATATTTGTGTAAGAACATTTCTTTTTAAGTCATTCCTCTTAACCTATTACAATTTGCATCTGTGAAAAACTAGTTATTTTGGTGTTACTTCTAAAGTAGAGAGGTTTGATCAGATTAAATTATTTCCTTTAAAATTTATGAAAGGTCAGTTTATTCCATGAAAAGACACTCCCTTGTAAATTTAAGGACTTATGTTTAAATTTACTAACATCATACCATCTGGTTTTTGGGAGTCATACACTAAATGAAAAGGATCTGCTCCTTCGAGGATTTACCATGTTCATTTTCTTTACCTTTTTTTGGGGAGCAGTGATCAGCCTTGATTCTGTAAATTAAACCTCTGGTATTTGTATAGTTTTTGCAAAAATGAGACTAACTGCAGGAGAATATAACTTTTAATTAAGTAATGAATGAATTGTTCATTTGTTCTTAAATGATGATCAGGGATTAAATTATTATAATTAACTGTGGTAATTATGTGTTTATACTTTTTAACATCCAGAAAGTATAATCCAATAAGTGTTTATTATAAAGTTTGTGCAGATATGTGATTAGAGAAGAGTATTTTAATTGCCTTTACAAATAATTATGGATATTCTTCTTGGATATTGTACCAAAACTTGGCAAGTGGCCAGTTTTTGACTACTGGTTCCAATGTGGAATCTAAAGCTCTGTCTGAACTTTGTAATTGTTTTACACTAGGTCTGTCTTGCACTTTGAATGGATCTTTATTATATTACTGCATTGAGTATTGGTCATTTGGAAAAGCTTAGTTTGTTGCGTAATTTAGAAACCCCAAATGTTTAATGCTCTTCATTATGCAATTTCAAGAAATCACAGTTGCTAGTATCACCATTGGTTGCATCAGAAAAATCTTTTAAATATTGGGAATTTGTCAGACTCGCTATTGGATATGTTTTCTATAATTTTAATATTCAGTTGAAAGTTCAGAATGCTTGTTGGTAACACACTATCAGTCGTTTTCCCTGAATGTTTGCCAAACACCTAAGTCTAAAAAAGAGTAGTTTCTGTTACCCTTTCAAGTAAAAATGGTACTACTTGAAGATAGTGGTTTGCTCACAACCGAAATAATTACATTTTCTTCAGATATACCCAAGTATTCCTGAATACATCTGCTGTATTTAGATATACTTCTTCCCACTCCATCTCTCAGTAGGTAAAAAAGATAGAACTCAAGTGTTGAGCATCAATAAAAAGTACTTCCCACATAATCAAGGGTATTTTAAAGACAAAACTGGCAGTGTACATTACTTGAGCAGAATATGTCCGCTGCGATTACCTGGCAGAGGAGAACAAAAAGAAAAGCGGGACAGTTTGGCGCCGCGCTGAGTCAGTACCACAGGCAGCGAGAGTGCCAGCTGGAGCTTCCCCCAACACTCGTGATTCTTAGCGCTCCTGTGCTGGGAAAAGAGGCCTCAGGGCTCTCGAACATAAGTCTTTATGCGACCTGTGTGTTGGTGTTAATATTTGGACTGACACTGCTGGAGTAGTTGCTATGATTTTTGCCAAAAGTTTGCATCCGTTTTTTCGGTTTGAGATGATTTTGAAGTATTCTTGTGTGTTTCATGGAAATGCAGACTTCCGCACTTTTATTACAGCGCATCAAGAACTTTACATACTCTAGACCCCTAGTGTTTTAGAACAGCAGGGGAATTAGAATTCATGCCAGCCAGTGCTCTCATTTTAGAGATGAGGTAGATAAAGGTGCAAATTCAGGCTCATGGATCCCTGGGAGGGATTCAGGGGGATGGGATTAGGTTTTCCCGTTGGGAGGATGGTTTCAACTGTATTTGTGATTTCTTTTAAAGAAATTAGAGGTAAGTATGACAGAAATAGCCAAATAGTGGCTATTAGATGGTTGTTATTTCATTTTCCTATGTGAGTATTTCTTTCTTTTTTTTTTTTTAAAGATTTATTTATTTATGCATACAAGAGCTGGGGTACAGGCCAGAGTCCAGGGCAGTGAGAGAAGTCACCAGAGACAGAGTGGGGAGCAGAACAGGCAGGTTGACTTGAAACACTGCTGAGGGGAGCAGTGGGCAAGGCAGGAGAGGTCTGCTGTGCCATGTGGGTCCCCTCCCTGGCCGGCGGCAGGGATCGAACTCATGCTGCAGTGGCTGCGGTTTGCTTCATGGTGCGTTGCTTAACCCACTGCACCACCAGGGAGGCCCCTATTTCATAATCAAAAACTAAAACCTAAATGAAAAGAAAGTCAAAATGCTTCTAATTATATAGGGAAATATAATGCTTCCAAAGAGCCAGCATCTGTGGACTAAGTAAATAATTTCACAGATGGAAGGCTATTTGGGGCAATGCCTAGTGTGGTAGTTCTTCCAGAGTCCCTTGATTAGCCCCTCCACCCCCATGACTGCTGAGCTATGTCTGTAAACTTCTTTCAGCCCATCCCCCCTTCTCCTTGCTCCCCATACCTCCACACACTCTCCCCACCCACCCGGGTCAGGGAGCTCAGCGAGCTCCAGGAGCTTTGAAGAGCTGTGTTCATTTTCCCAGCTCAATCCATCTTCTACGGTTTTCTTGCCTGTGGTTTGATACATTTCTTGCTTTTATTTTGCTCTGTAGTTTAAAAAAAAATTAAACTTTTTTTCCTTTAGTGATTTTTTCCAATCTTAATAAACAGAAGGACATATAAGATATAGGTGCCTGGGTGCCTGGGACTCTAGCCCAGAACTACATCTAAGTCCTGTTCCCTAGGCAACCACTTTTGAGTCTCTGGCTCTTTTTGGTATTTTCCTCTCTCTCTGTCTCCTTGTCCTCCACTAGACATATATACTCTCACACTCTTTTCACACACACACACTCACACTCTTGCACATGCACACACTCTCTTGTGTACACACTCTCACACTTCTGCACATGCACACACCCTTTTATACACTCTTTCATACACATGTGTGCACACACATACTGACTCACACTCTTGCACACACACACGCATGCTGTTGTACATGTTTTCATTCGTGGATACGATACGGATTATGTTTTCCTAATGCTGTGGAAGGTGCTGATCTAGCTCTTCTCGTTGGCGGCCCCTCTGCGCCACGACACTGCACAGTCCTGCTCCCCACCCTCCAGTGTTGGGGCGCATATTTTTGGCTCAGTCCGCGCTGAGGGCTGATGCAGCCACATGAGGCTGAGACTCACAGCTCTGCTCTTGGAGGCGGCGCTGGCTCATCTGGTCTTGTGCTGCCTGCGCTGCATCGCAACGCGTCCTGCCCGCTGGCATGTCCCGCTCCCTCCAGCGCCTAGCTCCCCAGCAGGATGCTGGCTCTCCTTCCCTCCTGGAGTCAGCAGAGGTCCTTGCCACAAGCTGATGTCCTGGGACCCCTTCCATCATTTTCCTGCTAACTGGCCATTATCTCTCCTTTGTTGAACCCCTGCTCTGCCACTTCGCTCTCGGTTTATTCCCTCTTACTAAATATTTTAGAATAAATGTCTCCTAGATTCTTTCTTTGGAAGGGGACATGGGAGACAATTTGTTGTATACTTTCTGTATCTGAAAATATTTTTTCTCTTATACTTGATGGGTAATTTCACTTTTCTGAATAGGAAAGAATTTTTCTAAAATTCTGTTTTCTAAATCCTCAGAATTTTGAAGCTGGTGCACTGTTATTTTCTAGCTTCTGTAGTTACTAGTAAAGAGTACCACACTATTCTACTTCTTTTTAAGGTGACCTTTAAGAAAACCCCAAAGGGCCTCCTTGGTGGTGCAGGGGTTAATGTCTCAGTGCTATCAAGCTATCCACAGCCACTGCAGCATGACTTCAATCCCCGGCCAGGGAGGGGACCCACAGGGCACAGCAGACCCCTCCTGTCTCTCCTGCTGCTCCCCTCAGCAGTGTGTTTCAGTCCATCTGCCTGTTCTGCTCCCCACTCTGTCCTCTCAACCCCCATACCTCTGGCCTGTACCCCAGTTCTTGTATGCGTAAATAAATAAAAATGAATCTGAAAAAAATTTAAAACTCCAAATGTTAGAATCTTCCTTTTATTGCACTCTTCATTTCAGTCACTATGATATACACTTGATTTGAAAAATATGCCATTCAGTTCTGGAAAACCTTCTCAGTTTATCTTTTGGTAATTTCCTCCCCATTTCTCTTCCCCTGAATTCTAATTAGTCTGGTGGGACTTCATTGTTTGTTTTCTAGTGCTCTGATTTTCCTCTTTCCATTTAATGTCCTCCTTCTTGATAAGTTTTCTCTACTTACCCTCTCTGAATGTCTGCTGTCTTTATTTTTCAAGAACTCTGTCTCGGTTGTGGCAGGTGTTTCAAAGTCTGTGTACATTTTAATCAAAAGGTCTTTTTCCCCTGTGAGTATTTTCTCTTTCTGAGGAAATACAAATTTTATTTATTTGTTCATTCCCTCCTTCCTTCCCCCGCCTCCCCTCCCCTCCTTCCTGCACTGTATTGATTTTCTTCTTTCTTCACGTCTCTAGCTTTTGTTTTAGAAACGTCATTATTTGGTGATCATTTGCTCTGTTCCTATTTCAGGGTGAGTCACTGAAAAGTGAATTGGATGCTGTGGTCTGTGGGCAGAACTTTTCCACCCTACAGCATCATAGTCGGGGTGTCAGGGGCGAGCTTTGTGGTGCAGGAGCTTCCAAAGTCAGCATCTGCAGGGCGTGTCAGTTTTGCTTGAGGGGTCTTGGTCTTTTGCCTGGGCGGCGTGTGCGAGGTTCGAGGACCTGCGTGGCGAGGAGAGCGGGAATTGCCAGGTGTCCAGTGTGGGCTTTCAGGTGATCCCTGTTTTCGGAGCAGTGTTTCCTGCTGTGCCTGTTATCTTTGAGGTAGTCCTTTGCTCGTTCAGTTTCTTCCAGGGAATAAGCTGTCCTGCTGGAATTGGGGAGAGGATCTGGGGTCTGACTCCCCCCTTATACAACGTTTGGTAAAGTAATCTTTTTGTGGAAATATAGCAGAACTAGAAAATTCTCAATTAGGACAGTACAAGTTGATGCATTTCCGCAAAGCAAACGCATCCAGGTAATCAGTACCTGTATTGAGAAACACAGTAAGCCCTCTTGTGCCTCTTTTATTTCCCACAAGATAATCACTACCTTGATGTCTAATGTAGCTTTGCCTGGTTTTGTACCTAACATCAGTGGGCCATACTTGTGTCTAGCTTCTTTTGTTGGTATTTTAAACAGCAAAACCTACTAAGCTACATTTTTATTAGCTTCTATTGTATAGCGTGTAGTTAAAACCATGGCAGCTTCATTTACGGTGGAAGATTTTTAAATTTTACAGCACAACAAAAGGTTTCTGCTTTTGCCACATTGCTTTGCGCATGGAAGAGGTAGGCCAGAGGGATCTGGCTTACAGGGTGGGAGTAACTGATGAAGCTAATGTTGTGTTACTCTTGGTAAAAGAAAAAAAAAAAACAAAAAACCTCTAAATCAATTTATTTTTCACCACCTGCTACTGTGAGTTATTTGTCTACCATCCCCCATTATCCAAGAAAGACTTTGTTGCTAAGTTTTTGACGTAAATATGTATATACATGTAATGCTATCAAAGTATGGTAGTTTTTGAGACATGCCTTGTATTTGATTGCTTGGTTTTATTTGTGTATTTTTAAAAATTGTGCTAATTTCTAGTGTGTGCTTTACAGGGAGTGCAAATGTTAATTTATTTTTATGCTTTTATCTAAATCTCAGGGAATGAATTTTTAGGTTACAGTGTCAAGGCAGATGTCCAGGGAGAAAATTTAAGTACGATGTTGATAGTGCGTAGGAGTTCTGAGATTTCTTTTCTTAACCACATCCCCTTAATTTTTCTTCCTATTGCAGATTTTTCACCTTAAACAAATGAGGTGCTTTCACAGAGCTGCAAGTCGGTATTTGTAGCAGTACTTTAAATCTGGAAAGATGGTGTGTTGGCGCACATACAGGCCAGCAGTTTCAGGGGCAAACATTGTTCTTGGACCTGTCACTGTTTATTTTTCCTTTATTGGCATTGAAACTCTTCAAGTTAGTTTTCAAACTATCGGGCAGAGGCAGAGGCAGAGACAGAATAGCTCTTGGTAGTTTTAATGGTTTCTTTTCTGATTATATATGTCACTAATGATTACAATGCATATTTACTTCTGTTCTAGAACTTGACTTATATTACTTATATCCCCATTTAGATAACCCAGATAGCATTAGTTCTAAAATACTGGTTTCTTTGAGGAAATTTGTGCCTGAAGAGGACAACCTTTTGCTGATCAAGGAACATAACTTTTTTCTTGGCTGTGTCTTAAATTTATTGTTTTCAATATTGTATCACAGCAGTCTGAAAATATTTGCAACAAATTACAATGGTGGTCAAACATTTAACTGTTCTAAAATTATCATTGGTTAAAGTTTCATGGACAATAATACTGCACTGAAGGACTTCAAGTTTGTCAGGGATGAGAAACCAGAGAATTCTTTTATGGTGCTATCCAGAGCAAAGTTTATGAAGAGAAATGTAGAAAACAACTCAAAAGAAGTTCAATAGAAAAATATAGGTATATCTATCTATTTACATATATATGTGTATATTGGTATACAATAGATAGTGACAGAGAGAGAGATAGATATCTGGTAGTTTTGTTGACGATACTAAGTTTCTCACTTAATTTGAACTTAACTGTGTTCATCTTAGGTCATTTTAATTTATTTTTTTTTTAAAGATTTTATTTATTTATGCATACAAGCACTGGGGTACAGGCCAGAGGTGTGGGGGTGGTGAGAGGATTCACCACAGAGAGTGGGGAGCAGAACAGGCAGA
>JAGFMF010011492.1:397976-422739 GCA_019455555.1 Galemys pyrenaicus | reverse complement strand
GGGCACAGCAGGAGAGGTCTGCCGCACCATGTGGGTCCCCCCCTGGCCGGCAGCAGGAATCGAACTCGTGCTGCAGTGGTTGTGGTCTGCTTCATAGTGCGTTGCTTAACCCACTGCGCCACCAGGGAGGCCCCCATTTTAATTTATTGATCACTTCTACCTACCTCTTTTTTGAAAGATAAGTTTGTGTTTTAGTATTTGAAAAATTGGTGATAATTGAAATGTACCAAAATTACTTAATTCTATGAGTTGGGATAGAGCAAATTATAAAACAACTAGCATATACAGAAATTAATTATAATGTCTCAGGAGTGTTTAATGACTGGTGGTTGTGACTTCTGTCCATTACTAAGGGAAGTGAATCTGCGTTCCAGCTCTGGCTGTTTGTAGGTACATCAGTATAGAGACAAATCCTCAGAATGAAAAGACTTTTAGATGATCGCTAACTTGAATTTCAGTAGACAATCACTTGGCTGTAGGTATATCTACAGGTTTATTCATATACTTTTTATCATATGTGCAATAACAACAGTATAATGTATAGGAATAGCAGTATTGCTTCAGCTTTTAAACATCTGATGTCACTTTTGCCCAAGTGACTTACAAGCATAGATGCCATTGGTGAAGAACTGACTACAATCTATCACTTGGTGCATGTTTATTTATCTTGTTTGATCTGCTTGACTTTGAATCCCTATGGTACAAGAAGCAGGCCTCCCTCAGAAATCATTACTGTTTCATTATTAATGCATGCTTGGTGAATGGGTGGACAAGTACATGAACAGTCGTGGAAATTATCTTGATTCATTCAGTTATACGTTCGGTACACCCCATCTCATTGTAAAAGGTGTTTGTAGAGTTGTAGGGGAAGTGAAACTGGTAGCTGAGCACTCAAATTCTCTTCAGTGAAGGTAAGAGAAGACACCCTCTACAGCGACATGATTCACAAAGCATACACACTAAAAGATTCACGAGAAAGGAGTTGGGAAAGAAGGCGTTGAGTTTTAGATGGACGGTATGAAATTGCACTTTCTTCAAAATAAAATCTGAATCTTTATACCATTCTCTGAACACACCCATGCATCTTGCTGCTCACCTTCACGGGCCGTGCAGCTTCTTTCACTTTTCACACCCACCCTTCCTGGCTAACCCAGGGAGCCCTTCCCACCTGTCCCACCGTATTTCTAATGACTTTGGATTATTTTTGAAGCTGTTGGCTATTTCCCAATTTCATGTGACCTTTTCCTCTCCTGAATTGTTAGCTTTCCATGACTTATTCATTATACATGTTATGATAAACATCTGAAAACGTCTGAAATCACCATCTGTATGATATATATATATAATACACCTGCATATATGTGTATATATTTGTGTATATATACATATTACTCGTATATATATTAAGGCATATATTAAGGCAAGTCCCTTAATAAGTATTTGTTGCATTGTTCTTCCGGCCATTAAGAATAACCAAAAGTATGTGGATGTCAAAGTCTCAAAGAGAGCATCCAAAAATGCTTTGAACAGCGGAGTCCTTTTGCATAATTAGTGCACAAGATGACTCTGTTGAGGGCACAGCAGTGGTTGTTGGCCAGTCACATGCATCATATATTATCTGGAGATCAATTTCAAGGAGCTCCGATGATTGTGGGAGCTTGCGAGTTTTGGAGGCTATGATATAAAATGAGTGTAATGTAACCTAAAATAAGGTAAAGAGTACCTTTAGGTCAAGGAAAAAAGAAAATTAAAGGCTTGGGGAAAACAATGGTTTGAGCTCTGATTAGGTGTCAAATTGATTTTAACTGAAAAGAATAAAGGGGAGATGAGAACTTTTCCAAGTGGAAGAACAGTGGGAGCGAAGGAATGAAGTTGAGTTGGGTGTGCAAGTTTGTGGGTGTAACAGAATGAAAGTTATGAAGAAATAGGCATTGAGAAATGCATAATTATGCCTGGCACTTATCAAGTACCTTTCTTCTTAGAAAGCTGAATTTTCTACATTTCTACTCCCCATGGAGTGGAAAACAAATGACCTTATTTCCTACTCTGCTCTTTTGAGATTCTTGGCATTCCAGAGCTTATTCATGTTAATTACTTACCCTTACCAGCAGTTCACATCTCCAGGTATTTGTTGAGAGATTTAAATTTTTCTTTTGATTAATAATTCCTGGAAACTCACTTTTAATTCATTATCATAGTTGAATCAGCAGTAGCCTGCTAAAATACTTTTGCCAGTCTGAGACTGCAGTACTTAGACAATTTCAGCTTCTTTGAAGATTCTATGCCACATAAGAAAATATTCTAGGCAAAGAAGAGCTGCCGGTGCCGAGGACAGCTATAGCTGATGTGTTCGAATCAGTTAGCTCCAGTGCTGTTTGGGACTCCTGTTAAACCTTGGGAAGGAATTTCCACTGCTGGGATTTGGGCTGAGGCTGCTGAATGTCCACGGAATTTCACAGACTTTACGAAACGCCCCTCTTACAGTTAACTATTCCAGCATTGGGAGTTCCTTTCTTGTACGGTTTGCTCTTCAGATGGAATTTTGATCCTCTTGGGAAGTTTTCCATTTAATGAGATACCCGTTTCCTTTCCCTGAACATTGGCTCAGAGGGGAGCGCCTCTACACAGTGCTTGGGGCGCTGACACTGTGGAGCTGTGGTCCTCTCCTTGGCTTCAGCCCCCAACCACGGTTCTGACAGTGACAGCTTACTTTCGTCTCCCCTCATACAACACCTTTGGAAGAGGAAGCTTGGAAGGAAGCAAAGCCCATCAGCCAGGCTGCGTTACCTCCCACTGCCCTGCTGAAGGT
Organism: Galemys pyrenaicus; assembly: GCA_019455555.1. Lineage (NCBI taxonomy): Eukaryota > Metazoa > Chordata > Mammalia > Eulipotyphla > Talpidae > Galemys > Galemys pyrenaicus. The sequence goes on along the minus strand of JAGFMF010011492.1, from coordinate 419,930 downwards.
CTGCGACACTTGGAGATGCTCTCTGATGTTCCCCACCTAAATAAAAAGGGAGGAAGGGCTTTTGAAGCCTTGGCTTGAGTTCAGGGAGGATGCTGCGCTCTGGCCAACACATCCCTCTGTTTGTTTTAGTTGAGCTCTTTGCTGTAGCCTTTTAAGTTTACTTAAGTCTGAAAGTCTAATGTTAAACCTAGTATGTATAGATATTCGCGGCTCTGAGTGGGAACCAACTGTTAACTCTGCAGCTCACCGGTGTCAATAAGCATGACGTGAGAGGCTCAGAAATGCCTGCTCTGTAGCTGTTGATGGTGAAGTGTCATCATGACTTAGCACCTGGGGACTTCATGACCAAGGACTTCTGAAGTGACTCTGGTGTGGGTGTGAGGATGCTCGTGGAGGCTCATATGCTCCTGTAGTGCCGGCAAGGCGGGGAGCAGCTTCAGTGATTCTGGCAGAGGGGTAAACGGGGAGTCCTGGAGCCCTCAGTGGCTTTTTTAGGGTTTTACTGCTCTTTATATCAGAAGCGACCAGGCACATGGCAGGCGGCGAGACCAGGGGGCCTGCGAATCTCTCTCTGGGCTCTCTGGGCTCTGCCTTCTCTACTTCCACATCTCTTCTCTCCTCTCCTGCTGGCATCCTCCTGGCGCTGTCTGTATACACCATGTCTCAGCCCAGGTGCGCCCACCTACACATGCCCACACCCTACGTGAGGTGCCGCCATCAGGCCTGCGTGCAGGACCGCAGGTGTCCATCGTGACGCCAATGGCAGGAGGGCCTGACCACTCTTCACCGGCCCTACGGATCCTCTTTCTCCTCTTCCCACCTCCTGCCAGGGAGGCACGGCTGACTCTGGAACTCCTAACCACACATATAGAACTGGAAAGCTAAAAGCCCTCTGAAGGTTTCTATTTCTCCTAAGAGTGCCTGTAATTTTGCTCTTGCTCTCCAGAGTAATAGCACTTTGAATGAGAGTAGTCACGCGCTGTTGTCATTTCCCATGGGTGCGTTAGGAGGATGATGCAGCGGGCAGGAGATTTGCCAGTGGCCTCTCAAATTAGGGCACACCCATGCCTCCCTGGTGATGTCTTTGGGACTTATAATTAATAAGAGAACCTTAGGGAAAGTCTGACTTTCCAAATACTTGTTCTTTTCTCCAATTTTAAAACTGTCACACGCAGAGGCATGTATTTGGGGGTTGAGGGGAGGGCAAGAGGAAGCATAGCAAAGGAAGAGGCGATGTCCTCTGATCTATGTGCTGCTTAAATCCATGCCTCCAGATAGATTGTTTCATTCTCTGACTCCAGGTTTTTCACAGGTGAACAGCAGTGTCTTCCTTTGGGATTCCAGGCACTCTGAATAGTCTTTAAGCATACTTTGCAATCACAGAGGTTCTTTCTGGAACTCAACAATAGAGTTTGTTTACTGTTTCCCAAGTGCACCTGTAGTTTCTGCCCTGCAAATGTCTTTCATGGAATGCCTGCAATGGGCGTCACCTGGAGTGTTGACTGCAACCAGAGATGCCTGGTTTTTATCCCAGACCTGCTGAATCAGAAACTCTGGAGGCGGGGCCAGGAGTCAACATCAGACAGTGCAGGCTGAAGCTTGAGAAGCGTCAGGTTCTCCTTTCCACTCCCCAGCTGCCCCTGGACTCTTCTCTGCGTCCCTTAGATGAAAGCAAGTTTTCTCTTCTGTGAACACTCATGATATTTTTTCCCAGTCAGTTTTCATCTTCTGCTTTATATTTATTAGAGTGGCTTTGCTCCCAAAGTGTTTTGAGTTCCTGGAGGATGAAAACCATACCCAGTTCACATTTGCGTGGGTCACACACCTTTGTATGTAATAAGAACTCAGAAATGTAGAATGAATAGTTTAGTCCTAGGATCAGACTTTTTTAATACCTAGTAAACTTATGGGTGTTGAATTTTTTTTAACTTAAGTCCCAAATAAGCCTGGTCTATTCATTAGGGGAGCAGTACTGCTTATGTCTGAGCACCTTTCCATGCATTGGTTACTCTCTGGGGCTTTACAGTCACTTTCCCCTTGGTAATCTGATAGCCTTGCTAGAGATGTTACCTGGTTTCACTTCTGTATATCTTTGTTTGACTTGACTGGGATTTAGCCAGGGACACTGTGAAGTTTCTCTCCTTTGCTCTCAGTTTCCCACCTGTAGTGCTAGCAGGGGCACAGAGCAAGTTCTTGATGATTCCAGCAGCCAGGTAAAGGAAGAATCCTGGAGCCCTCGGTGGCTTTTTCAGGTTTCTTATTGCATCATTTTGTCAGAGGCGACCAGGTGCCAGGCAGGCAGGGGTGCCGGGAGTGGGGGCCAGGAGGCTGGCAGGCCTCCTAGCCCCCAGTGCATCTTCACTCTCTGGACTCTCTAGCCTTTGCTTACTCTGCTCCTCTCATCTCTCTCTGCTTCTCTTCTGCTGTCTCTCTTCTGCTGGCGTCCTCATGACACCGCCCTTATACGCCCGTGTCTCAGCCCAGGTGCGCCCACTTGCGCATGCCCACTCAGGCACGCGTGCAGGACCGCAGGTGTCCATCATCACACCAAAGGTGCGAGGGTGGAAAAGCCTGAGAACGTTTCCATTTACCCTACACAACCTTTTACAGAAATCATCTCTTTATAGTTTTGTTAGTTGTACTACTGGTGTGGTATTTCATATTAAACATCTCTTGGATAGTGTTGTGATTAAATTGGCTGACTATGGGCAAATCTGTTAGTCAGGAAGTGAGAGAAATGGATAAATTGAGTAGAGAGCTATGTTTTACTCTAACAACATTCTTGTCTCTTTTCAACAATTAGATTACCAATTAATGAAGGAGTAACAAAACAACAGATTATGCTTGTGACTCATTGTTTTCATGAATGTAGTTGTGCAGGTTCACTGGAGACTGCGCTCTCCACATAACTGTCTTGAGATTTGGAGGGTTTTATCTGTAAGATGCTTACTAGACCCATAGGCGCCCACAGGACCCTTCCGCCTTCCCGCGCATGAGAGTTCTACCTCCTTGACTGTTCCAGCCATAGGGTTAACTACGCAAACCCAGTAACCAATGATTGCCTCCTGTTTTGAATCATTTTAAAAGAGGGATTAAAATAACAATGCCATTTGAGGGGCTACTTGACTTTCACAGCAATATCTCCACTGTAATCATCGCCAGTGCTAAGTGATCTCTATTTCCTTGACTATTATTTTGGGAAAATGATGCCTATGACTTGTAGCTTTGGTGTATTTACTCTGCTTTTTAGCATCTGCAGCATTTCCATAAAAGTTTTACTCAAATCCTTTTGTGGCTGTAAATTTTCATTTTTATCCAAGAAAAATATATATGTGTTTATTTTTGTTCCACACTCATAAGAGGTGACACGCCTGCCATGTTCATGTGGAGAGTCAGCTGTGCTGACTAGGATTAGGGCGGGATGGCTTCTATTTACCTGAGCTCAAGTGCTGAAAGGCAGCCGTGCGCCACATGGGCACGCGCCCACCTGCAGCAGGAGCCCCCACAAAGCCCCTGCAGGGCTCACTGGGAATGGGGCTGCAGCGCAGCCTCAGAGCAGAACGGTATGCGTGAGGTCATGCGCCTTCGTTTCAGGAGCTGTGAAAGAGCCATGGGCGTGCACTGCACCAAGAAACCAGTCGCCAAAGAGAGGTCACTCACAGGGCAATGGAGCTTGGGTGTGGAGGACAGGGGGAGTGCTGAAGGGGTTGAGTCATGCCTTCAGAAGGGTAGATGTTCCCAGCAACTCTGAAGCAGGCCCGGTGATTAGAATCTTTCTCATGCCACTGCAACCACAGACAAGTCCAAGAGGAGCACGAGGCCAAAGACACGCTTTCCCTCTGCATCCGGGAACAAGCCTCTCTAGCCTTGTGCAAATTGGTTTTGCTGTTGTATGTAACTATTACAGCATGTACTGGCCGCCCTGCGCCCTGCCTTGATTAGGGCAAAAGCATTAAAACAGAGTGGGAGGGCTGAGTTCACAGGCCGGTAGGCTGTACACTGCAGGAGTCAGTTTGAGGTGTGCGTGCAGAGAAGGTTCTCCCTGATGCCTCGCTCCCTCAGTGACTTACCTGGTGTTTCAAGAGACAGTGCTCTCAACACGCATTTTAAAAAAGCACTTGATACCTGTAGGGTAAAGGTTGATCAGGTATTTCCACCCTCCCACTACTGATGATGGACACCTGCGATGCTGCGAGCATTCCAAGGTGGGCATGCGCAAGTGGGCGCACCTGTGTTGGACACGGGCATAAATGGATGGCGTCATGAGGACGCCAGAACTGTGAGAACCAACAGACAGAACTGTGAGGACCAACAGAGAGAACTGCAAGGACTGACCGACAGTACCAGCAAGAGAAGCAGCAGCCGAGAGGGTGAGACGTGCTGGGGGCTGGGAGGCCTGCCAACCTCCCGGCCCCCCGGCACCTGTGCCTGCCATGTACCTGGCCACCTCTACTAAATAAAGCATGAAAAGCCACTGAGAGCTCCAAGACTCTCCTTCCTTGACCCGTCTGCCCAGAACCATCCTGAACCTTGCTCCAGTGCCGCCACCATCCTGCCGCTACAATACCCTTCCTAAGATTGTCAGTCTGAAGAGCAGAGTTAACACTGTCAAACTAATCATTTTATTAAAGCATTTTGCTGCCTCGAAACCACAAGGTGGGCTCTTAGGAAGAACAAAACACAGGCACTTGATTTTATAAATTCTCTTGGATGAAAGGAAGGAGACACAAAGTACACATAGCTTGTTTTTACCCAAGCTTTCCCCTTTGTTTCATTTCAATGGCACTTAACTTTCTCTATTCATTCTCTCTTCTCCTAACATATGAAATTTATTTAAATTGCATGGATATTGAAAAGGGTGCTTTATTTAATAAATGGTGTTGGTATAATTAGCCACCAGGGGAAAAAAATTAGTTAGAACTCTATTTAACATCGCATATAAAAATAAATGTCAGGTGATATAAAAATCTAAGTGTAAAATATAAAATAGATAAATATTAGAAGGAAGTACAGGAGAAATTGGCACCTCTCAGGATGGAATAAGAAGATCTTTTCAAACAATATGAAAAACATGCAGCCCACAAGGAAAAATACTGCTAAGTTTAAGCAAATAAAAATTTAAAAATTGGTGAGTGGCTGTAGGGTCAGAGAACAATCAGGTCTTTCCACCCTCCCACCACTGTGATGATGGACACCTGCGGTGCTGCGAGCATTCCAGGGTGGGCATGCGCAAGTGGGCGCACCTGTGTTGGACATGGGCTTAAATGGGAGGCATCATGAGGACGCCAGGACCAAGACTGACCGACAGGACAGACAGTACTGACTAACGCCAGCAGCAGCAGCAGCAGCAGCAGCAGCAGCAGCAGCAGCAGCAGCAGCACAGAGAGAGAGAGAAGAAAGCAGCTGAGAGGGTGAGATGTGCTGGGGGCTGCCAGCCTCCTGGCCCCCTGGCACCCATGCCTGCCATGGACCTGGCCACCTCTACTAATAAAAGCATGAAAAGCCACTGAGTGCTCCAAGACTCACCTTCCTTGACCCATCTGCCCAGAACCATCCCGAATCTTGGTCCTGTGCCTCCTTCCTGCCGCTACAATTGACGTAGTCGGCAGGATGGTTCGATGCAGATGGGTGCAGAGCCCTAAGAAGACTGCAGGAGGGACTGAGAGGTGGCAGGCCACAAACATGTAACGTTGGCTGAGAAATGGCAGCACAGGAGGTGGCTGAAGACCAGGACGCTGCGGGAAGAGCCAGAGATGCTGCGGGAGCACAGGAGGTGGACAAGGTTCAGGAGCTGTGGCATAAGACCTCAAGTGGAGGAGGAGATGCCCACGAGGACCAGCCCACGACCCCTGAGGCAGCAGACTGAAAGAGGACCATGATTCAGAGCTCGCCCACTGCTGATGCAAGGAAAGGACTGATGGGCTTGGACTGACAATCCCACCAGAACGCTGGGAAAATTTGGCAGATTATGTTTATGGGACCCTGGGGGTGGATGATTGTTTGTACACCCCAGGAGATGAAATAGAGGCATGGCCCGTGGGCCTTGATGGCTGAAAGCAGCCTGAAAAAGCCCAGAGAAGGCAAAAGCTGGCACTAAGTTGGGGAAACCCAAAGTGGCTGGTAAGCAGCCTGCTTGGTAAAGAAGGCCAGTGAGTTTCTTAAAATCACCTGTGGGTGATGCCCTGCTTGTTAAGTGAGGGTGAGGAGCTGAGGAACTGTCCTAGGAGGACGGGAAGGGAACATGGCTTGTGGTGGAGCCCACAGCTGAAAAGGGGACCCAAGAGAGGCCGCATGTGGAGCTTGTATCCACGGATCCCCAACCCATGTGCATGTGCACAGGGTTGGCCTGAGTGCAGGGGCTGTGTGTTACATGTGGCTACGAAAGCCGAGTGCTGGAGTGACAGCAGAGAGTACCCTGGGGATTGGGCGATTATCCCCAAAATAGAATCGCCAATCCAGAGAGAAAGTGAAAGCATCCTGGGGGTGGGTGCTATGTGTGGCTTGTGGCTGAGACCACAGCCAGAGAAGGCCAGGAAGCCTGACGGCTCCTGGCGTGAGACGGCAGATGCCGTGAGTGGTTCCCGCCTCGTATGTAATCGGTGCCTTCCTGGTGGATCATATCTGCTAGTGCCAATAATCTTGTCTCTTGCCCCTAGGTTGGTGCCCTGCCTAAGTTTATTTGTGTTATGTTGCATTTTGCTGCATTGCTTTATTGATCTATAATTTGTGTGGTGGAAAAACTTGAGAGGGTGGACTGTAGGGTCAGACAGCAATCAGGTCTTTCCACCTTCCCACCACTGTGATGATGGACACCTGCGGTGCTGCGAGCATTCCAGGGTGGGCATGCGCAAGTGGGCGCACCTGTGTTGGACACAGGCTTAAATGGGCGGCATCATGAGGACGCCAGGACCAACAAGACCCATCAACAGGACTGACAGTACTGACCAACACGAGCAGCAGCCGAGAGGGTGAGATGCGCTGGGGACTGGGAGGCCTGCCAGCCTCCCGGCACCCCTGCCTGCCATGGACCTGGCCACCTCTACTGATAAAAGCATGAAAAGCCACCGAGGGCTCCAAGACTCTCCTTCCTTGACCCATCTGCCCAGAACCATCCCGAACCTGCCCAGGGCCACCCTTCCTACCGCTACAGTGGCAAAGGTCACATTAAGACAGTAGGAAAAACGTGGCTGTGGTCCAAGCGTGTTGGTGGCTTAGCCGCATCTGCGCTGTGCACAGCCGAGAGCGCTGCATTCTGGGAGCCCCTGCAAACCGAATGAGTGATGAACAACCCTTCAGAAAAATGATACTGCTCCTGCTTCACAAAAAAAAAGACAGAAATTGAAATAACCTGGGCGTTTCCGTCGGCATAGGGGTTAAAGTCTCAATGCTATAACACTAGCTCAAGTCATTGTGGCACTAGTTCGATCCCTGGCCAGGGAGGGGACCCACATGGTGCAGCAGACCTCTCCTGCCTCGCCCGCTGCTCCCCTCAGCAGTGTATTTCAGTTGATCTGCCTGTTCTGCTCCCGGCTCTGTCTCTCTCACCCCCACACCTCTTGCCTACACCCAGGTTCTTGTATGCATAAATAAATCTTTGGAGGGGAAAAAAGAAATTGAAATGACCTGATCCCATTCTTGGCCAGGTAGACTAGCAGTAGGGGGACAGTTGTTCACAAGGCAGTGAGGGAGGCAGCCCTTCCTACTTGGCAATTGGGGGATAAGAGTTTCTACAGCTTCTTGGCAATTTTGCAGTATGTATTAAAATTTAAGTCGTACATGCTCTTGAACCTCTCAGTTACACTTTTAGAAGTACAGGTTCATAGTCCCTTATCCAAAACTCAGAGGCCATTTGTGTTCCAGATTTCAGGCATGTTTAGATTATGGAAGAGGACACGGTGCAGACACTGTGTGTCACAGAACACCTCCCGCAGTGCTTGGGACAGGGCTCCTCATGAGCAAACACATTTCTATTTCTAAACAGAAGCAATGAATATTCACATCAGTTCAGTCAGTGTTTGCTACCACACGGATCAATGGCAAAAATCTACATTTTCAGTGACTTTTGGATTTCAGAATGAATGAGGCAGTGGGCACCAAGAAATACTTCTAAATAAAACCATTGATGCACCAACAGATATAATGAATTATCTCTGACGGCAAAAATAAATGCTCTGGGAGTTGCCTTAGTGTCCGCCAGCAGAGGGGCAGAGTAAGCCTTGCTGCATCGTAAGCTTCTGTGCCGTGCAGCTGTCACCAGAGTGACTCATTTTTATGTATGGACTCAGAATGATAATTTGTTTTTCTTAGGTAAGAAAACAAATTGTAGAAGGAAACATTTGTGAGGTGTTTAATCCCACTCAAAAAGTAAGAGAGGTAATCCCCTGCTTAGGCATATATGTTTTCATAGAGAGGAAGAGCTTGGAAGGATATTTACCAAACACTGGACACTGGTTATCTCCAAAGGATGGGATTTGGAAGGAAGCAGGAGAGACTGTTGACATCCTCTTAATAAGCTGTTGTAGTTTGACTTAATACAATGAACAGGTATTATTTTGGTAATCAAACACAAGCACTCTTTCTCTTGAAAGCTCATTCAGTGAGAATCACAGAGCCCAGTCAGTCTGGCAGCTCTCCCTAAGACACAGCCACTCTGAGCCGTGAGGGAACCTGCTCTTCATAATTAACGGGAAGCAGGGACTAACCCCAGAGCTAGACTTATACCTTCAGCCTCGAGCAGGTTCTTCATGACTGAATATTGAAGCCTAATAATTTCCAAAGTGTATTAGCATATCCCCCCATGCCCCAGGGAAAAAACAAGCATAGGCTATTACTATGAAATGGAAATCGAGTCACCTGGGGAATCTTTAATTGACCCACTCATGATGAATCCAGAAAAGAATACCGATTTTTCTGTTAGACTCACTGAGTCAAACCAGTCAGTTGCCTTCTCATGCATGTGACGTGCGGCCCTCCTTTAAGCACAGCTGACTTGTGTTTAAAAATAGTACCGTTCCCGCCATACTGTTGTTTTATTTCACAATCAACTTTTCCTAGTTTGTCCTTAGTTCCTAGAAGGAAAACTGCTGATGATTTCGATGGCGCTAAGTCAAGTCAGTTCATGTGTCCAGATACTCACCTTGCTAGGTGTGCGGTTTTGTTTCCTACATACATCCCGGTAGCCATCCTCTTTAGTCCGCAGGCAGAGATCTTCGTAGATGAAGTTCTGAATGGGAGTAGGTTGGATAAACGCTGAGAAAGGACAAAAGATTAAGTTGTGATCCTGACACAGAGGCCCAAGTGGGAGCTGGGGGCCTCAGGGCGTATGAGACTTGGCAATATTGGGTGTTTGTTTCTGTCAACTTTCATATCATAAAACGTGGGCTTTTCTTTCTTTCCCTTGGAAAACGAGTTCACTTCAATTTCTGAGGCGCACCTGCCCCTCAAAGGTTTTTTGGAGGTCAGACGAAATAAGCTTGAGGAACTGGTCAGCCTGTTTTGAAACCTGCGAATCTACCTAGTAAAGGGAGAGGCGTCAGGATCATGAATCTGATGCATTTTAGCTTTCGCTTTAGTGTGAAAACCTAATCACCCTGCCCTTTTGTGGAGTTAACTAATTTGCTGAAGGGAATAGTTTGAAAGATTTTACTTCAAAATTTATTGGCTGAGGAAATAAGTCCACTTAAAGCTAGGTGCAGACTGTAATAGTTAGCTGGGTGTTTTCCTATATTAAAAGAGAAGCTTTTTATAAGAGAAGGCCTATATTAAAAGAGAAGCTCCACAGGGCAGGGATGAAATTTGTGTTTGTTCTCTCAATAGCAGTTTTTTTTTTTAAGATTTATTTTTTTTTATGCATAGAAGAACTGGGGTGTAGGCCAGAGGTGTGGGGGGCAGGTGAGAGGATTCACCATAGACAGACAATGGGGTGCAGAACAGGTAAATCTATTGAAATACACCATTGAGGGGAGCTGTGGGCAAAACAGGAGAGGTCTGCTGTGCCCTGTGGCTCAGCTCCCTGGCCGGGCATCAAACTAGCGCTCATGGTGCTGAGACTCACACCTATACCACCAAGAAGGCCCCCAGGAGCAGTTTTAAGCTGTGTTTTCTTCCTGCTTTGCTGTTGATTTGTTATAGCTCGAAGTCTGAGGGACAAAGGAAGAGGTAAAAACAGTGAGAGATAAAAACTCTGTGTTTAGCACAAGTTGTGTCCAACACAGTAAGGTCATCACTGCGCTTTTCTAATATAAATACAATCGGAGATGCAAGTGAAGAAAGTGTGACCTGTGCCTCCCTGGTGGCGCAGTGGGTTGAGCGCCACGTCCTCGGCACTGCAGTGTAAGTTCGATCCCCGGCCAGGGAAGGGACCCACGTGGGTCCCACAGCAGACCTCTCCTGCTTCGCCCGCTGCTCCCCTCAGCAGTATGCTTCAGTTGATCTGCCTGTTCTGCTCCCCACTCCGTCTCTCACTCCCCCTGATTCTGGCCTGTACCCCAGGTCTTGTGTGCATTTAAAAAAAAAAGTGTGGTCCGATGGCAGTGTTATCAGGGCATCCTTTCCCCGTACACACTGGCAACGACCTTCATCACCTCGAGGCCCCACCTTTTGCCAACAATCATGCATTTTGTGTGGGCCTGGGGATACCAGTTTTTAAAGACTCTTCAAGCTTTCTTTGAAAAGATACAAAATTGGAGTCTTCTGTTTCCTTTGATGATCAAATGTGTTTCGTTGGTTATACTTTTCTGTGACATGTGGTCTTATAAAACAAAAGTGTGTCTTGGGGGTTTGGTTTAAATCATGCCCACAGTGCCAAGTGCCAACTGCTGAGTGTGGTACTGTACCATGGTGCCTTCATTTCAACAGTTAATTAACGTTGCTTTTTCTCTTGGGCCCTGGATAAATATTGTCTTGGTTTCATTTCCTAACTCTGAGCTCTATTGTAGAGCAGATGGACGTGAGTTCTATCTCTTCCCTTCAAGCATCTTTGCTTGCCCTGGAAAGTGAAGTCAGTCTTTTCAGTTGGGTAGTTTGGGGAGTGCTGGGCTATGCCCAAATGGGTTTGAATATAAGTGTACATGGTGTTCAAAATGCTCATTGTTCTCCAAAGGCCGCCCTCATTTGGGGGAATGAGAGTGAAAATGAGTGCTTTTCATACACTGCTCCAAGGCCATTCTTTGACCTGTGACTTAGGGTTACTAGTAACTGATACCTGTTTATGTGCTGAACTCCTTAATAAGCTGTAAGAAGAGAGAGCAGGAGAAATGAGAAGTAGTACTGAGCTTGAAAGGAAGATGCCTTGTCATTTACAGTGGTCATTGTCTGCGAGCTTGGGAGATGAAAAAGTGACTTCAAAAGCTCCTTCGAGTCTCAGTTTTGATAACTGACAACTACGGAAGCTGCATCCACTTTCAAGTAACTTTCTTTAGCCTTGGCAGTCCGTGTGTGTACACAGCTAACAGATGTTTAAAAAAAACAAACCACAGAGTTTCTTGACCTTTTTAGCTTAGACAGCACCAAAAAGAATCATGCCTTGTTATTGCTGAAAATACCGTGATAGTTATTACAGTCATCATGAAAATAATTTTTACTTTAATTCCGTGATGCTCTGATTCTCCCACTTGCCTCTGCTGAACAACTATGAGGGAATATCTGTGCCTGGGGGAGTACCTTGATTTAATTTTACTATTTCGTACTTTTCTACTCATGTTACTATTTTGTACAGTTAGTTCAAAATAAAATTATTTAAAATATCTCACCAAATACGTATTTTTCCAAAGGCAGCTAGTTTTCTTTTAGAACCTGGGGCTGTGCACATTTGATAACGTCACTGACTCACCTGTTAGCCTGACAGATCTTATTTCATAGGAGACAGATTTCTAGTCTCTTCTAGCACTATGCTGTCACTTTGCTTTCTCCTCTGAATTCCTTTTGAGTAAAAGTAAAGGCAAGAGAGGTCATTCACTACCCATTTGACCTCTTATCTCCCTCTGAACTTAAACATTGCCTCCAGGTATCTGTTTCACCCATTTTTTGGATTCTAGACAAGTGGACTGTAGGTGGGCCTACTTCTTTATCTTTCTCTGAAGGGTTTGGAGTTGGCAGATGTCCTTAATCTGACTGCTTTCCCATATCTATAAAGAAAAAGTGGAACTCTAATAAGGCTAAGGGTTTGCATTTCTAAAACAGAGGAGTTTTAATGTGTTCTGGTCCAGAATTTGAGTTGTCAGAGACAATTCATGCTTTGTTTGCTAAACAAGGCTACTGAACACTGTGTTCTTCCCAGGAAGAACTGGGGGGATGGGCTGCATGCTGGAGGAATTTGAAGGGGGTGGAGAATACAATGAGAGGGATGGAGAGAAATTTAGGATACTTACAAATCTGAATTAACCCTTAAAATTTGTAGGATTTTTGGACAAGAATATAAATGGAGACCCCAAACCATATATCTAAATATTTAAGTTAGACTCACTCTGGCAAACTGTTAGACTTCTCTTAAGTAAACCGCTTCTTCTACCTTGACAAATGTACTTTTATAATAATCTGCAAGTATAGGTGCAAATTTTGAATTATCAGACCCTTGGGATTCTGCTATTAAATGTGGCAGCATGGAATGGGGTTAGAGGGCTTTGACTCAGTGGCCAAAATCTCTTCCCAGATCTGGCTCCATACCTCCCCTTGCAAGGGTGTGGGTGTACATAACCTAGTGGAGGAGAGACCCAGGAGAAGCCCACACTAGTTCGGAAAGCAGGTTTCATGTCATCTGAAAATATTTCTTCGATGGAAACATAATGGGAGCCATAGAAGTAATTCAAAATTTTTAACTAGCCCCATTAGAGAAAACAAAAGGAAAAGTGAAATTTATTTTAATAACGTAGCTTGCCCAATTCAGGGTATTAAAATTACCAGTCTTAAATGATAATTGGGGTAACTGCCATGCTTTTTTAAAATAAGCATTCACTAGTTTTTATTTTAATGTATATTTATTACATCATCCTTCTTATTTGTACAATGTATGATTTCCTCGTGAAATTTCCACCATCAGTTCACCCATGCACCACCACCATAGTTCCCTGTGCTTTCCCCTTTCCCTGTCTTGACCTTTCTCCCACCTCCTCCCCTGTAGAATGTCTCTGATCTGATGATTTTGATTTTGTACTTTATTATAATTTCTCAGTTTTTTCTCCCCTGATCACTTATTTGATTCCTCTACATCCCTCCTATAAGTGAAACCATCTGATATTTTTCTTTTTCTTTGTGGCTTATTTCACTGAGCATAATCCCTTCCAGCTCCATCCGTGTTGCTGCAATGGCATGAGTTTATCCTTTTTGATTGCTGAGTGATGTTCCATTGTGTATATGTACCACATCTTCTTGATCCAGTCATCTACTTTTGGGCATTTGGGTTGTTTCCATAACTTACCTATTGTAAATTGTGCTGCATTGAACTTAGGGGTGCAGATGTCCTTTTGAATAGATGTTTTGTGTCTTTTGGGGAGATATTGAGAAGTGGAATTGCTGGATCATATGGAAGCTCCATTTTTAGTAGCTTGAGGAAGTTCCACACAGCTTTCCATAGTGGTTGAACCAGCTTGCATTCCCACAGCGGTGTAAGAGAGTTCCTTTTTCTCCACATCCTCGCCAACATTTGTTGTTGCTAGTTTTTTAATATGTGCCATTCTCACTGGTGAAAGGTGGTACCTCACTGTGGTTTTGATTTGCATTTCCCCCGATTACAAGTGATATTGAGCATTTTTTCATATGCCTGTTGGCCATTTGCATTTCTTCTTTGGAAAAGTGAATTTTGCTCTTCTGCCAATTCTTTGACTGAGGTGTTTACTTTGTTTTTGTTGAACCTCATTAGCTCTTTGTAGATCTCTGTGATCAGTCCCTTATTGTTAGTACTGTGTGCAAAACTTTTCTCCTAATCAGCATGCTTTTTTTTTTGACTAAGTCTTTGAACTTCAGTGTGAACTTCAGCTGTGTATCCCAGCTCAGTCTGCACTAACCCTACTCAGGTGGCCATAGCCGGCTGGGGTAGCGGTGTCCACAGCAGTAGCATAGCCCCATGGGCAGGGAGTCCAGGCTCTTGTTCAACTGGGGGTGTTTGGCCCCTGGGACTGAGAACAGTTCTCTTTACTATAAGATCTGGCAGTGTTTTTGTCATTGAACTGATGCAGAATAATTGTACCTCTTTATATTTAGGTGTGTGTGTGTGATTAATAAGGGTACTCGTTATCTATATTTGTTTATTTTCTTTCACTTAATCTTGTCAAATGCCTTTTACTCAATTCAGCTCACTGATGCTTCCCGTTGTTCTCAGGAGTGGTGGAACTTAGTAAATACGTTTGTTCACATAGATAAGTAAGCCTTTTTTGTCCCTGTTATTGATACTTTTCCAAAAACCAGCGCTTCTGTTTTCCATCTTGAGTAACTACTGGAATTGTGATCCTTCCCTTTATCCACTTTCGGGAAAGTCCTTTTACTCTGGTGGATAACTGGCTGTTTCCTTCCAAAATGAACTTTTTGTTACTGGTAAAAGTTCTAAAATAATTGTCACCAGGTGAATCACCTTTCTTGTTGGTTATAGGTCCAGCCACCCATTCTCACGAATGCAAAACAAAAGGGCAACAAAAAAAGAAAAAAAATAGTTATCCTAACCCGCAGGGTACAGGGAGAGGGAGAACTAGCAGAGCAGAGTGAGAAGGTGCAGTTACCTTGATGGTTCAAGGTAGAGTTGCAGCTATAGAAGCTGGCAGGGTGCCAGAACCCTCTTGCTGCTCTGAGGTCTGGGGCTCCTCCACCTCCCTGGGGAAGGGCAAGGACCCACCACCCAACTTGCTGGAAGGGGACTGCTCTTCCACAGTAGCTTCATTGATGATAAGAAAGCAAGCTCACACACACTGTTCCCTTTCAAAGACTCACAAGACGTGGACCTAAGCCTGCCCCCTCGCAGCAGCCTCCTTGCTCAGGACATGACTCTGCAGAGGTCAGAGAAGGCTCCATACCAGCTCGTCCACCCAGCCCAGGAGATGGAGGAGACAACCTTTGGCACCTAGTGCTGCATTTTCTTTGAAGTTAAATTTGATTGCATATATATGTATATATTTTAAAGATTTATTTATTTATGCATACAAGAGCTGGGGTGCAGGCCAGAGTGTCACGGGGTGAGAGGATTCACCAGAGACAGAGTGGGGAGCAGAACAGGCAGACAGACTGAAACACACTGCTGAGGGGAGCAGCGGGCACTACAGAAGAGGTCTGCTGCACCATGTGGGTCACCCCCTGGCCGGGGGCAGGAATTGATTGGTGCTGCAGTGGCTTGGTTTGCTTCATAGTGCGTTGTTCAACCCACTGTGCCCAGGGAGGCCCCTCATTGCATATTTATTTTAAAATTGTTCACCAAATAAGGAAACCTATCTAGAAAATAGGGTACTGCTTTTGTTTGGACTTAGAATGGCAGTTTCAACTATTTCAGGATGGGGTTGCCAGATTTAGAAAAAAAAATTTAAAGCACCTATATTTGAATTTTAAAAAAACAACAGATAACTTTTAAAAGTTTGTCTCCTATGTAGTATTTATGTTATACTTTTACTAAAAGTTTTCCCATTTACCTGAAGTTCATTTTAACTGATGTGTCCTATATTTTATCTGGCAGTCCTATTTCAAGGCTCCTTTGTCATCTCAAACATTGAGAACCCTAAGCAGCTTTTCGGATTAGATGTACTGATATTTAATATATTAGAAATTTAAGCAGAAATATTTTAACATTAATCATTTAAAAAAACAATAAATGCATTTGTGGTACTGTACTTTTTTGTGAAAAATAACTTCTAAAGCAAAAAAAATAGCAAGTGGTTTTGTATTTGTGCAAATCTTTTAATATTTGCCTTAATTTCAGAATAATAGATCCTATAATTCTAGTTTGTGTTCTATAGATCATAGATAAACAGAATTGAGGATAAATATTTCTTGTTGTAAGGAGGCCTAATATGTCCAATTATGAGCTATAAAACAAAAATGATTATTCATGCTTAGCCACAGTTCCTTCTTAAATCATTTCTTTTAAAACTTAAAATGCTATAGGTCTATATTCCACATCTAAGAAAATGTTACAGGGCAACCCTAATATAAAATGGGTTCCCCACACTGGGTTCTCCACCCTCGCGTTCAGAAGACTTAAAAGTCCCAACTCCTGGTACACGTGGCAAAAGTTATTAGCACGTTTTATTTTATGAAAGAAAGGGGAATAAAATAGTAATAACACCAAAGGAAAAAGAAAGGGATACAAATCCACAAATACTCTACCAGATCTAAGCAATGGCACATTGAGAGCTGGCTCCGAAGGAAGGGGTCTGGCTCCTTAGTAAGAAGAAAGACCCCAAGCTCACCTCTGGTTTTATAGCCAGTCTGGCTGCTTAACTCCACCCTCAGGTCCCAGGGATCCACTCTTCGATAATCATCTTGTGGTTCTGGAACACTGATGGTCTGGAGTGGGGGTTGGAGTCCACACACCCATAATCCATTCAGAACTACCTTTCCCCCTAACAAAAACATGTTTCATAGAAAACCAAGGTGGGCCTCCCTGGTGGCGCAGTGGGTTAAGAAACACACTATGAAGCAAACCACAGCCACTGCAGCACAAGTTCGATCCCTGCTGCCGGCCAGGGAGGGGACCTACATGGTGCAGCAGACCTCTACTGCTGTGCCCGCTGCTCCCCTCAGCAGTGTACTTCAGTTGCTCTGCCTGTTCTGCTCCCAGCTCTCTGTGGTGAATCCTCTCACCCCCCCACACCTCTGGCCTGTACCCCAGTACTTGTATGCATAAATAAATAAATCTTTAAAAAAAAAAAAAAAAGAAAACCAAGGTAAGACTTTCAGAGCCTGTCAGCAGGCACATTGACAGCTCTCTATTTAGAATCAATTTTATGTAGCTAACTAGAGTAAACTTTAACATTTTTTATTGTAGAAGTTAATGTCGCATGGCAGTTCTTTTAAACACTGACTAGACTGAACTGGACTGAGTTTAGGGTGTTTGGGTCTCTTCTGAGCGCGGTGTGTATCCTCTGGGACTGGGCAGACAGCGTCTCGGTGAGTTAGCTACTGCAGTAATTGATCTGACTTGCATCTCGTAGAGGTTGGCAGTGCGCAAAGGAGTAAACTGGCTTCTTTAATTGCTTGGACAGCTGAGAAAGGAGTCATCCACAAAAATTTAATAGGAGAAAGTGCTGGACTGGGGTAAAGAGGTTCCATTTTGAACTGGAAATGCTGGAGGTAGCACAGGAGAGACAAGATGGTTTGTGATATATTTTCTAATCCTGGACTGAGGACAATGTGGAGGAGAAAAGGGATGGACAGAAAACAGAACTGTGAGGAAGAGTTAACTCCGGAATGGGAAAGAGCTAACAAAAAAGAAAAAAATGCAGAGGGAAATGTTTCATGAGAACTAGGAAGAGGCATGGTGAAGAAAATGTCACGGAAGTGGTCAGACGAGAAGAGCTTAGCGTGTGTGGTCTGCAGTGTCAACTATCAGATTAAAATTGAAGAATGATGATGCTTCTTCGATGTGGAACCATTAAATCCTGGGTACCTTAGAGAGTGTCGTTTTGACAAATCGTTACATTTTTATAATTTCAGGCTTGAATTTGAGAGAAGTGAAGCAGAAAAGTTTTGGGTTTGTTTTTTTTTAAGATTTATTTATTTATGCATACAAGCACTGGGGTACAGGCCAGAGGCGTGGGTGGTGAGAGGAGTCACCAGAGACAGAGTAGAAAACAGAACAGGCAGATCAACAGAAACACACTGCCGAAGGCAGCAGCGGTCAAAGCAGGAGAGGTCTGCTGCGCCCTGTGGGTCCCCTCCCTGGCTGGCAGCAGGAATCTAACTTGTGCTGCAGTGACTGTGGTTTGCTTCATAGTATGTTGCTAAGCCCACTGCACCACCAGGGAGGCCTGAAGCCGAAAACTTTCGAAGTCCTGGGATACCCAATACTCAGAAGAGCTAGATCTGCCTTCTGCTCTTTTGCCTCACTTCCCCTTATCAATTGTAGTCCCTTACTTTTATGCTAGTTGCAGGAGGGAAGCTTAAAAATGACTCCAGCAGAACTCGCTTCTCTAGTATTCTACTGACTATAGAATGATGGTTCTGTCTTTCAGTGTGGTTTGTATTTTAGGTACAGCACTAGCCTGAGATGAGAAGTGCCGCTGTCCGCTTCACAACTCAGCGGGATCAGGGGTTGGGCGGGAGCGCCTCAGTCTGCGCTGCATGACGTGTTGGTGTGCCCCCATGACAACTGTCCTTTCTTTCCTTTTGTTGTGCTAGGTTCAGCAAGTTGAAGAGTCTTAACCTTTCCAATAATCATTTAGGGGACTTCCCACTCGCAGTCTGCAGCATCCCCACGCTGACGGAGCTGAACGTGTCCTGCAACGCCCTGCGAGCGGTCCCGGCGGCCGTGGGCGTCATGCACAAGTGCGTACGGGGGCCCGCTGGGAGGCGCTCTGGGGTCTCGGGCCCCTTGAGCCTCGTTACCTGGTTACATTAGTCTTATAAGAGTCGCCCCCAAATCCAGAAACCAGGCTCTCTGTGGTCTGTGTGGGGTTCATCTGTGAGCTTTCGTTCTCTAGAATCTTAGAAGAAATTAAAATATCCTTGCTCCACGCTGGCGGACTATTCCGCTCTCATCTTCTAGTTACGCTGAATTCTAAGGCAAAACTAAACATTATTTTTTTCTTAGTAACAGTGAAAGATGGACATTGTGGCTGGTTCAGATCGCAGTTAGCTCACCTTGTTCCCATTTATGCCTATCCAAGTTGGGGAAATTGGTCATAATTTTTGTTTTCAACAAAAGATTAAGATGCTTATCTCTGGTTTACCTCCCTGGTGCTTTACTGCCTCAGGCCTTATGCAGTTCGCAAGGGATAGTACATTGTTTTTCTAATAAGTGAGATCTGTATTTGTGGAACATAAGTGTTGCTAACAGGAGGTAAATTTTACATGTTCTATTTGTAATTCTTCTGTTTTCTTTAATAGCTTACAGACATTTTTGTTGGATGGAAACTTTCTCCGGGCCCTGCCTGCTGAGTTGGAGAACATGCATCAGCTTAGTTATCTCGGTCTTTCCTTCAATGAATTCACTGACATTCCAGAGGTGCTGGAGAAGCTGACGGCTGTGGACAAACTGTGTATGAGTGGAAACTGCATGGAGACCCTCCGGCTGCAGGCTTTGAGAAGAATGCCTCACATTAAACATGTGGATCTAAGGTAACCATTTATAAGAAATACGTTCCCTCTGAGTGGTTGGCTTGGTTGAGGGGCAGATCCGCACCCTCAGGTGCCACGCTCCTGCCGAGGACAGCAGGCTGCTTAGTTGTGCTTAGGCCTGTTTTCCTGTGACTGCCCAGCAGAAAGAAGAGTGAGCGATAGTGGGGTTTGCACATACCTGAAACTTGTTTAAAAATCACTTTCCTGTGTCTGAAGGTCTTCATTTGTCTTAAGTTTGAGTCAGATTTTAATTTGCTTGAATCGATAGGCCCATCAATTCAGAGAACTATTTAAGGTGAATGAACCATATAATTGAGAACAAAATAGATATTTTCTTTCTGTCTTAGTTCTTTTCTGTGGCTTGAGGCAGTTGACATCATCTTGGTTTTTTCCCTCCTTGGAGTTTCCGATTTAATGTAATAGACTCATTACATTCCATATTTACGTATTTATTTCTCAGATGACTCTGCCCTTAGTTTACTGTTCTTTGCAACTATGTAAAATTCATGGTCTCTTTTTTTTTTTTTTTCTTAAAGATGTATTTATTTATGCGTACAGGCCAGAGTCATAGGAGGTGAGAGGAGTCACCAGAGACAGAGCGGGGAGCAGAACAGGCAGACTGACTGAAATACACTGCTGAGGGGAGCAGCAGGCCAGGCAGGAGAGGTCTGCTGCGCCCTGTGGGTCCCCTCCCTGGCCAGCAGCAGGGATCAAACTCGTGCTGCAGTGGCTGCGGTTTGCTTCCTAATGCATTGCTTAACCCACTGGGACACCAGGGAGACCCCCTCATAGTCTCTTGTCAGCCAAGTCTGGCTAGCACACCTACTCTCATCACCTCCCAGGGCAGGGAACCTGCATTTTGACCCCGTTCAAACTGAGAAGCACTGTTGCAGTCTTGTGAAATCAAAGATGTTCAGTAATCATCCCTTTGTACAAAAGGTTCAGTGTTGGTTTCAAATGCATAAAGAAGCGTACATAAGGACACTGTTCTAAATTTCTCTTTGTTAAGGAAAAACTGGTACCTGTCATGGGCTTCAGTTCCTGCAAAGCAGCCTGTGGAGCTTAGGCCATAGCACTAATTTGCCTCATTTGATGCTTTTCAACCATTAGTCCTGGGTTGATGACCACTTACTAGCCATGTTCAATCTGGGAAGAGAGGTTTTAATGTCCGTGTGCTTGTGTAATCTGTTCTCACAGATTACAGTTAATAACATACTCTCATTCATTGTGTTTTAGAATGAATTGATATAACATTTCACACTCTCAGTAAGTGCTATGTTTTTTATTACCTGATTGAGGATTCTTCTACTCCTGGAACCATTGTTGGCATCTTTTCACCTTTCCATCTCTCTGTCAAAGACGGTTCTTTCCTTGACTTACTACCCATTTTCTTCTCTGTTGGTAACCTCAGATCCTCACTCGGGTCTGTCTGGTTCATCTAATCAGGTAGCATCATCCCTTCTCCCCTTTCTTCTCCATATGGTTTGGCCTAGAAAATTCATCGCTTCTGCTCTCACAAGAACTGCTAGACTTCCCCACTCTTCAGACTAAAGCAAAGTGCAATTTGCAGACCTCCAATTCTTAATTCAGGGGTGCGAGTGGTTATAATTTGCCTGACTTTGAAAACTTTTTGGAATTTGACAGGCCAGGGAATTAGTTTATCTTGTGAACTTTCTTCCTAAAGTGTTTACATTTGCCTCTGAGTGAGTCACTTGGATTTAGAGAACTTTATCATTCCAAAATTTAAGCCCTGCTTTATTCATTCTCCTCACTGTGTAACAGTGGATAACACAGACCTCCGGTAACAAGCATAAGATGAATTCTGAGTCACGTGGTATAAGAAGACATTCTTTTCTTGATCTGAATTAACTTACAAATAGATCACCCTGGTGTATCTAGAAGTAATTTCTTACTGACAGCTTTTTAAGCTCTTCAGATTGCTAGTACTGGAGTCTTTTTACATGAGCTCACTTCCAGGTATTTACTTATTTTTTTAAAGATTTCTTTATTTATGCATACAAGAGCTGGGGTACAGACCAGAGTCGCGGGAGGTGAGAGGATTCACCAGAGACAGACTGGGGAGCTGAACAGGCAGAGTGACTGAAACACACTGCTGAGGGAGCAGCGGGCGAGGCAGGAGAGGTCTGCTGCGCCCTGTGGGTCCCTCCCTGGCCAGGGATAGAACTCGCACTGCTGTGCCGCGGATGCTTCACAGTGGCCGTCGGTCTCAGCACACACTTGGACGGTGGTCGGGGTCTGTGGCTTCCTGATGTGTGTCCTCAGTGCCTCATCTCCCTGTCCTCACCTAGACTAGCTCATTCTTCCAGGGGTCCACACTTGCCAAGAGCGCAGCCCCTCTGCAGCGGCGCTCAACCCGCTGCGCCACCAGAAGGCCCACGCCAGGGTATTTCTATATGCGAGTGGCTTCAGACGCACTGTGTGTTGACTGAGTAGCCGGCTGCTCCATTCCACCCACTTCGCTGAGGACAGTCTGGGCAGATCTGCTTCTGATCCTGCCTTAATGCTTTTCATTGAAAGTAGTAGAATGATCTAAAGGGACTCCCACTGCATTTCTTTGAGCAAAAGGCCAGTTTCACTGAGTTTTTGTTTTTTTTTAAAGATTTATTTATTTATGCATACAAGCACTGGGGTACAGGCCAGAGGTGTGGGGGGTGAGAGGATTCACCACAGACAGAGCGGGGA
>JAGFMF010011492.1:325005-397658 GCA_019455555.1 Galemys pyrenaicus | reverse complement strand
CCCTCCCTGGCCGGCAGCAGGGATCGAACTTGTGCTGCAGTGGTTGCGGTTTGCTTCATAGTGCGTTGCTTAACCCACTGCGCCACCAGGGAGGCCCCTCACTGAGTTTTTAATTTCTTCAGATGGAAATGTTAGATTAAAAGTCATCGCTTCTCTTTTACTCTTTCCATATTGATGCTCTGTGAGAATGATCTTATTTCTTCTTGGGCATCATAAGTGATTCTTCCTTCTGCCCTTCTCTGTCCAGAGTCTGTCTCTGTCCAGCCGTTGCCCATGTCTCTCTCCTTGGTTGCTTCTCTCTCTGTTTCTTGCCCATTCTCAGGGGCTTCGTCATTCACCTTTCATCTCCATGCTACGCCTTCTCCCATCTCTCTCATTTCTCTCCTTGGGACTAGTGCCACTTCAGTTGCCAGCTGGTTAAGTGCACTTGGTTTTCCCTGGGGACACACTTAATGAACTACATGTGAAACAGTTCACTCTCTTCTCATTCAGCCAGTCTTCCCAATTCCTGTTTCCAAAAGTGCTTTCTTAGCTTATCCAGACACAAGCTTCTGACACTTCTGGTCTACCACCGGAGTCTATTGTTCTTCTTTCATGCTGGTTTTTCTCTTTGCACCTTCCTCATCCTTCTCATTACTGCTGTGATCTCCCGGTGAGCCATCTGCTTCTGTTTGTGCCTCTCACGGAAGCAGTCTTGCTCACAGCCCTCACTTCCTTAGTTCAAGGTGTTCAGCCTGTCCTCTCTGGTGTCAGCCCACCAGCCTTTGCCTCCCTTGAGGATGAGGCTCCAGTTCAGCCACTCCAAGTTTTGTCCTCCCACCCGTGCCACAACGCTGGTGTTGGCTACTTTCTCATAGCGAGATACACACACAGAAATTGAGACTAAGTGTTTTGGAAACTGAGAGTGGTGTGACATTGCCACAACGTCCAGGGATGCTTATCGGAATGTACATGGAATAGACTCGGAGTGGGAGGTCTTGCCAGGGAGCCCCCTATGGTGTGAGCTGTGTGCTGGGCACGTGCAGTGTGAGCGCATCCTTTCTGTGATGGATTGTAAGCGTAGGAAACAGGTCTGCACCACAGCTAATTTGGGAAGCAGCACTAATTCAGCCTTAGGCCTGTTAGACGTTAGCACTTAGAGTTAGCACTTACTAGACACAGTACTTGATAAATAAAAACTGACCCATTCTGCAGCCGTATCCTCACTCTCACGGCACTGACTCCTGAGTATACGTCACATGATGCACGCACTGCGTGAAATCTCCGTGCTGCTCTTCTCCCGTTCTGCTTCTCCTGTGAGTGTCTGTCATGTTTCGCTGGCCCTCAGGACTCAAGCAACATGCTTCCTCTGCCGTAGTATGTTTGGGTTCATTCCATTTAGACGCCATTTACGGCACTCACCACATACTTGTAGTCTTCACGCTTCCTATTTTAAAAGCACATGTGATTTCCCTCACTAAGTGGCTACACTGAATGACAGGCATGGTAGAGAGGCTGTTTTAGTCACCTCCGTGGACACAGACTGCAGTTCCTCTTCACCACGGCCTTTCCCTGTTGGCGAAGCACCAGCACTTATGCTCCTTTGATTTCTCAGCTGCCTCGCAGTGCTCAAAGGGGGATCCCCACTTTACAGATTAGAGTGAAACTTAACAAGAACCTCGGTGACTCGCTCAAAGTCATAGGTGCAAAATATGGACCAGCCAACTTGAACTAGAAAAGAATGATCTTACTGCCCATCCACATGTAGAAAATTGCTCGATGAACATCTGTGAGATAAATAAAATGGCTCAGCTAGTCAGGGGAGTATCGGAAAGAAATTTTAACCACATTTTGCCTCTTTAAAAGTTCACCCTAAATAAGCACATTAGTGTGTGAAACTATATTTTTATAATTGAGTCCTGATGGGACTTGACAAGTTAAATTGAACAGTGGGAATGTGAGCTTCCCTGTGACGATAGATTTTTCTTTTGTCTCCTCATTAAACCAGCCTTTTAATTATTTTAGTGTTAATACAATGAAATTGTTGGGGGAACTGATTCAAGTGGGGATAATAATGGTGCCACAGCATGAAGGTAATTTAAAGGGTAGACTAGGGAGAACATGGGCTTTTTTCGGTCCCCGTGGTCTATTGTATCCAAAATAAGATCTGCCTTTCTTATTCTGTGCAGAGAGTCTGGTATTGCAGTGAGCATTTGGAAATAGGCAAATTACTAGGTTGAGGCCAGTTTTTTAATTTAACAACCCATGGGTGGTGTTCACTTTGGCAGCACATATACAAAATACAATCCTTGGGGACATTAGAAGTGGCCGATGCTGGCTGGGGAATCCTGGCTGTTTGCTGTCTGTAAACCAACGTTAGGTTACAGAGGCCTTAGAATGCTGCTGTTAATGATTCAGTTATGGTCATTTTACACTTTCAGAGGGCAGGCGTTTACTAAGAGACCTATTAAGCATTTCTCTCAGCCCCAGCCTTCATATTAACACTTTCTTCTAACCAAGGGCATGATTGTAGCTCTCTGCTGACTTGGTCATGAGAAATGAGAAGTCGAGGGCCTTATTATTGTTTGTAAAGGACTGTTGAAGAGTTGAAAAACTAGTTTCTCATCACTTCTTCCCTTTGGGGCAGTATGTGTCTTTATTTGTTAAGTTTTAGTCCCGTACTACATACTTCCCTCTGGGCAGCACATCACAGAAGTTCGGGTAGGTAGTTCTCAAAGTGGGGTCTCACCAGCTCTCCCCTGTTCTGTCCGGACTTACTGATCCCATCATTGTCTTTCATGTGATGATTTCTCAGTGAATCCCAGATGTCAAATTCTGGCATTTTCTGCACTTAGCTCTTTCAAGGGATATTTAAAGATGGAGATCATTTTGATAATGAACTCCCTGACTATGAGCCAGCCAAAACTCCAGGTGTTTGCATTCCTATTGGTGCCAGTGTGGGAGGTTACCATGGTCACAGCCGCTGCCACTGCCGCCTCTCACCCTGGTCATCACCACGGGTTCTTGTGAAGCTGGAAACAGGAATGCACAGACTTTCCAGATAAGAAAGCAAAGAGAAGCAAACTTTGTCTTGGAAAAGTAAAGAAAAGTTTATTGAGGGAGAAAAGGCAAAGAGTAAAGACTCCCAGGTTTAAGGTGCCTGGGAGGGGCAAAGAGAGCAGTGATGGGGTCTTTGAAAATATATACTTCCTTTCCCTCAGGATTCTAAAATTCCGCTAGTCTTTGTGTGATTGGTTATTTCTTGATGGTCTCACTTAACCTACTTCTGTGTCGATTTCAGCGACTGGAATCTCCCTATTTTACCTTCATTGTCTCTTTCTTTGCTTTTGAATGCCCTTTCATTCCTAGTTCTGGAGTGTTAACTAGATCTCTTTAGAACTTTGTATTTCCCATCTTTGTTAGCCTTATTTCCAAAGTTTAACTTTAATGGTGTCTCACCTGTCCACTTCCCTAAAGCTGCTTAATTATTTTTATCTTGCCCTAGGCCTCACTACTTCTGGTGTATGTGTGAGCCCTCCTCTCTCAACAAGTTTACCTAGTTCACCCCAACAAGTTCACCTAGTACTGACCTATAGGGCTGCTCACTCATTCTCTTTCTTTTCTTCAATATTCATTGTAATTGAGTTCTGTATTTTGTTTCTTGTGTTTTTTAGTCAAATTTTTGGGAAATAAGTAGATTTTCCCTCTTGAATTAAGATGAACATTAATGTATGTGTACTGTTCTTCCAGCCTTAGTGATATAACTTATGTTTAAAAGTATACTATCAAGGTTAGAACTTTGTGGAGTTACAGCTCAAAATAGCTGGAAAATCTGGCCAGTTAGGCAAGACCAGATGCTGAAATTGAAGAAATCATGGATAATTGTGCTGTAGTGAGACCTGAGCCCTTCTGTACCTCACCATATTAGGGTGAGACCATTTATTTATAGCATTACAGTAAATTATAGATATATTTATAAGTATAATATATGTAAAATATATATGAATATAAAATATATATAAATGTATAATATATATAAAATTTTACACCTTCAGGGATACCACAAAGTAAGACCCTTAATGATTTAATGAGAGATCTTCCTCAGGACTGGGAAATCTTGGTCCTTCGTAAAAAAGAAGGGGTCGTATGGGCATGTGTTTGTTAAGGTGAAGCTTTCAATCTCCACAATCAGAATACCGCACAAATATTTATCACAAGTTAAATGACTATCAAGTACTTTATGTGCAGTGTAGTACAGGAGTTCTTGAAGATGAGGGATTTTTATTTTATTTTATCTATATCATTTCCCCCTCAAGACTGAACATAATTCGGAAGCTTGAAGCAGATGAAGTGGACTTTCTCCAGCACATCACTCAACTTGATTTGCGCGACAATAAGCTTAGTGATCTAGACGCCATGATTTTCAACAATATCGAAGTTTTGCACTGTGAGAGGAATCAACTGGTGACACTGAACATCTGTGGCTATTTCCTAAAAGCGCTCTACGCCTCTTCTAACGGTATGGAACAGAGACCACATCCAAGTTTCCTTTTGTTGCCAGAATTGACTTAGCACCATCATCTCTGCCTTGCTTTGATTTTCCTTCCCTCAAACTTAATAAAATAAGCATCAAATTTTGCTCAGATAAATATCATAAAAGAAGAAGCTGGCTTGATGCTTAGAGGCATCAAAAGGGAAGATTTTATATTTCCTAACTTGCGTTTCTCATCTTGTGATATTTAGATAAGTTATGCCTACTTTTGATTTGGCTCCTCTGCTTAAAGGAGGTAAGGAATGAACTATTTCTTTGGCTGCCCTGCTACGATAGGAAATCTGTAGCCTTGCCTCAAAATTGGAGAGTGAAAGTGAAAGGAATAACTTTTGGAGTTCCCATTCATGGTTTCAAATGTCATGCTCTGTTAACAAAGGAACTCACGTTAGGAGAAGTCAATTACACCTTCAGGGATACCACAAAGGGAGAGCCTTAGTGATTTAATGTGAGCTTTTCCTCAGAACTGGGAAATCTTGGCCCTTCTGAAAAAAGAAGAGGTCCTATGGGCATGTGTTTAAGGTGAAGCTTTCAACTCTGCATCAGAATGCTGCACAACTACTTAATACTTAAATGTTTATTATGTAAATGTCTATATATTATTTAAATATTTACTACTTAAATGTTATAAGTTAAATAGCTGTCAGGTTCCTTATGTGCAGTGTAGTACAGGAGTTCTGGAAGACGAAGTTTTTTTATTTCACTTTATAATAAAATACTTTATTATACTTATTTTAATTTATTTTACTAGTTTACAAAGTTGTTTGTGTTCAGTAGTATGGGGTCTCCTCTTTCAGATGTTGTTGCTGTGTGACACCCACCGCCAAGGCACCCCCGGTCCATCCCCGTGGTCTTCCGTGCTCCCTCACCTTAGTTCTCATCCCCCCACTGCCCCGCAGAATAAGGGATTTAAAAAAAAAAAAAAATGACTTCACTTTCATCTCATTGGAGAAACAAGCAAAACCTCAAATAGCTAGAGATCACCGAAGTGTTAAAAGATTTGTATAACCAGGAGGCATGAAGAAGGTGTTGAAAGAAAATAATTTGAATGTGGTTTGTTTGGCAGGTGAGAAAAGAGAGGGCTTCTGAACTTACAGGTGGCTGCTGGAGAGCGACAGATAGTTCAGGGAGGCTAATTCAGGGCTGTGTGGCCTGCAGTCAGATGGAGAATCTTTGAAGCCAGCAGAGTGAGCTCTAGAGGAGCAATAGCACTTCTCACGTGGGGGACGCATGAAGGCAGCGTACAGTGTGTATTTGTGGGGGCCAGACAGGAGCCCACTGCTCTAACCCAGGTTTCTGTGATGGTCTTTGTGTGAACCATGGTTTAAGACTCATCTCCTTAGAAGTGGTAGCGACAGCCATGGACATGAGGTAACTGGGGGTCAAGAGGTGGTACCCGAAGTAGACTTACAAAACCCTCGAGGTTAGCTGGTATCGATCAGAGTGCATGGCTAGAGGGGCGCTGAAGCTGTGAACTGCTTGGCCTTAGAGAAGCAGAAGAAACTGCTCCAAGAGACAAAGCCCTCGGTGGGTGGTGGTATCACATCTCATGCAATTGTAAGGAGGAACTCTCAGCTTTAAAAAGAGGAAGTCGTTTGTGATTCTCAGGAGTGCTGTTTTAGCAGAGTAGAAAAGGCAAGAGCCAGAGTGTATCTGGTTTTATGGAAGAAACCAGGAAGTTAAAAAAAAACAAAAACACGGTGTTCATTCACTTAATTTTTTGAGATAAAATTTAGCATGCAGAACAGGAGAGCCACAGGAGGTGGCTGGAAAAGAGGTAGAAAGTAGAATGAATGATTTATTTCAGGCTCTGAATGAGATCTTGTGATAAAATTAGAAGTTCTCTGTACTTTCCTGTAGTTTGAAAGTTGAACAAGTGGATGCATTGTGCTTCCTAAGCTAAACAAACAATGGCGAATAAAGCACAGTGATGACATTCTGCATGTAAAAAGAGTCTCTGTGTCACTTGAATGGTGATGTTTTTGTGGTTTCTTTCCCCCTCCTTGCCTCCTAGAACTCGTTCAACTTGATGTTTACCCAGTTCCGAATTTTCTGTCCTACGTGGATGTTTCAAGGTAAGAAGCCAAATCTAGAATATTCTAGAGTCTGCCTGCAAGTAGTTAACTCTGTCAGCTTTATGTGTAAAACCTTTTTTATCTATTTTGAAGGTAGATAAATAGTACAAGTTAAGCTCAGTTAATTTTTAGTTATCTCAAAATGGATACAAATATCTGTCAGTTAAAATATTACTTTTGCAGGGCCTCCCTGGTGGCGCAGTGGGTTAAGCAACGCACTACGAATCTATCTGCAGCCACTGCAGCACGAGTTCCATCCCTGCTGACTACCTGGGGAGGGGGGGGAACGGTTCCTAGGGTGGAGGATTCCCGAACTCACCCAGGGCGACCCACATGGCACAGCAGACCTCTCCTGCCTTGCCCGCTGCTCCCCTCAGCAGTGTGTTTCAGTAGACCTGCCTCTTCTGTTCCACTCTCCNTCCACTCTCACCCCCCCCCCCCGTACCTCTGGCCCAGTTCTTGTATGCATAAATAAATCTTTAAAAAATAAATATTACTTTTGTACACTATAGTTTAATCAGAAGAATCAAAGAGTCAGAGTGAGCACCAATCTTAACACCAGTTTGGCCTTGAAAGATCAATCAGTGAGTGAGAAATGTATGGCTGGAGTGTCCAGAAATTCTTGCCTTTTCCCCCTACCTCTTTGTTATTGTGTACACACATACCTTTGCTAAGAACCCTTCTAAACCTGCCACTGACGCAGGGTTTCTGTACAGCCTGCTCGGTTATGCCAGCATCTGTGAATAGACCGACCATCTCACCTTCTTACGTAGTCACTACTACAGGGTGTTGGGTCTATTCCAGTTTCCACAAATATTGCAGCGGACTGTTTCCTAAAGGCATAAAGTATGTATTCACACATTTTAACTTCAGTACTCTTAACCCACTAGAATTGAAATTCACTTTGAAGGTCATTTCAAAGGAAATACCCCAAGTTTGCTGAATAACCACAGCACACGGGGCCATGCCCCTCCTTAGCGATAGCTGCTAACCCACTTCAGTGTATAAAGTCTGAGATGTGTACTAGTCACCCTGCTTTCTGACCATGGCTGCTGTGTGATTTTTCAGGTACAGAATTTACTTTATTCATGAGAACCTACAGACATAGCTAGCTATTTTATTTATTTTTAAGATTCATTTATTTATGCATACAAGAGCTAGGGTACAGACCAGAGGCGTGGGGGGTGATTCACCAGAGACAGAGTCACCAGAGAGGATTCACCAGAGACAGAGTGGGGAGCAGAACATGCACATATACTGAAACACACTGCTGAGGGGAGCAGCTGGGGAGACAGGAGAGGTCTGCTGCGCCTTGTGGGTCCCCTCCCTGGCGAGGGATCAAACTCACATTGCAGTGGCTGTGCATAGCTTCACAGTGCTGCAGCTTAACCCCTTGTGCCACCAGGGAGGCCCAATAGCTATTTTAACAGTATGCTCAATCTTAGCTATGTAGGAATTATTACAATTATAATTTTATTAGAAATTTATAAAGTCCTTTATGATTTGTTTTTCATGCATGTCCTTCTCAATTCATGTCAGTTTTGTTTAATGAAACTTGAAGTCAGACATTGCCTGATTCAAGTTCCTATTTTGGCTTTTTTTTCTATCAGTCTTGAATGTGATCTTCACTCTTTAAACAAGAACAGTGTAAGAGTGGGCTTTGCTTACTTGGGTGTATATAGATAATGTGGAACAGATTTATTTGAGAGTTGACATACAATGAATATTTTTTTTATTCATAGAATGTAATTGACAAATGGCTCCCGTTGAAACTCTTAAGTGAAGTTGGCTTAGAAACGCTTGTATCTTGCCTTGAATTATGCCACTTAAC
Source organism: Galemys pyrenaicus (assembly GCA_019455555.1). NCBI lineage: Eukaryota > Metazoa > Chordata > Mammalia > Eulipotyphla > Talpidae > Galemys > Galemys pyrenaicus. The sequence continues at coordinate 389,224 of JAGFMF010011492.1, read as the reverse complement.
TATTGTTCATCTTTCTTTTGTAACTCTTCTGCTAGAATCCTCTCTCTCTAATGTGCTTTGCCTCATCCACCTCCAAAACTATAGCTCTCATAAAAAACCTTGTGATTGCCCCTTTATGTGAATTGTAGTGTTATCTGAAAGAACTGAGTTGTCATTCACGATAGTGCCTACTAGGTCCTCAGAAGTGCTCAAGTTCAAAGGTTCAGGTATTTTTTTTTTTATCATTCTGTGATATATTGAGGTACTTTATACTGAGGAGTATACTTTCATTCTCTTATCTTATTGAAATGTTTTAGGGGTTAACTACTGCAAAACAGATCATGGTATCAGTCTTTAGGGATTCACAGCCAGAATGGCTAATGTTTTCAATTAACTCTGAAGTTTATATTTAGTGTACCTTTTCACTGCTGCCATTTTTTTTTATAAAGAGTTATTTATTTATGCATACAAGCACTGGGGTACAGGCCAGAAGTGTGGGGGGTGAGAGGATTCACCACAGAGAGCAGGGAGCAGAACAGGCAGATCAACGGAAGTACACTGCTGAGGGGAGCAGTGGGCACAGCAGGAGAGGTATGCAGCACCATGTGGGTCCCCTCCCTGGATGGCGGCAGTGATCGAACTTGTGCTGCAGTGGCAGAGGCTTGCTTCATAGTACGTTCCTTAACCCACTGCGCCACCAGGGAGGCCCTCACTGCTGCCATTTTAAAACCACTCTTACTTTCCATTTATCCACTGCACTGCTTTCATCACACCCACTAAAATTCAGAAGCATTTTAATGTTAACAGTAGAAGTGTAAATTGGGATATGAATATAAGCCACTTCACTGTTTGACTTAGCTGGAAGTGTGTGTATATTTTGGTTTGGTTTTCTTCCCAATATAAGACATCATCTCCCTAAATTTGCATGCTTTTAGACTTTATAGGATAGCAGTTATGGGAGTCAGACTTTCCTTTTAGATGTAAGAGATAATGTAACTATGTCCTTTCCTACTTTTTCTTTATTTCCTGTCCCTCCTCACAATGTAACGTGCTTGTAGGGTAAAGTGAATGCACATAGCCTTTTGATTTTTGCTCATAGTACTTTGGCATTTCACTGGAAGTTTATTGTATGTCATTATCTTCAGTTTTGAACCATCTTTTAGGCCTAATTCTAATCAAAGGAAAAAAATTATATTCTTATTTCCAGGAACCGCTTAGAAAATGTGCCTGAGTGGGTGTGTGAAAGCCGAAAGCTAGAAGTTTTGGATATTGCCCATAATCAAATATGTGAGCTTCCTGCACGGTAAGTATTGGAGATAAGGTGAAAGAATCTGAGATTAGAGAAGAAAAGTTGCTCTTCCAGTATCTAACTTAGTATGAACAGTTAAAAGAGTGTTTTAAAACCTTTTTAAGTATCTTTTATCTCATGTGGTTACACACTTTGTTCATGCAGTGAAGAGGAGAACAAGGCTTCTACTCTCAGCCAGAGTCACGCAGGGGGTGGAACTTGGTAGAAATTTTTAAATGAGCCAAAAGAAATATTTGAACTCTCAGGAAGCAAAGTGATTGGTTCACCTCTGGAGGCCTAACTCTTTCAGAATCTACCACTTCTGTCCACTCAGCTTACATGGCTACCTTACCCCCAAATAATTTTTGGTTTTCCTTAAACAGAACTTTGGCGGGGAAAGGATTATTAAGTCACTAAGTCTAGAAAGTGCAACTAGATTCATTTTTTTCTTACTGTGATACTTGGGATAGAAGGTCCAAGAACTTTCCTTACTTTCTGTCTTAAGGCGAGTTGTTATTTCGTAGACTTCACCAGGATGGCACGATATTTAAAGGAGCTGTATGATGATGTCTAGGGTCTGAGTACAGGCAAATAGCTTCAGGCTGACTCCTGTGACACATGTGTTATCAGACTTTTGAGTGGCTAGGCTTGCAAGAACAACCAAGAGTAGTCTGTCTCTAGCCACCGTGCAGAACCCTCTGGTCGCCGAAATGGTCCGTCTCTCTGCCATCCACTACGGCCTCCGCCAGCTTAATTCGTGGCTACTGAGCATTTGACATGTAGCTGCTGTGATGGAGAAGCTGAATTTTAACTTTCATTTCCTTTAATTAACTTAAACCTAAGTAGGCACTCTGCTCAGTAGCTGCCACAATTCAGGTCTAACTCTTTCCTCTATTCTTAGCCAGTTACTGAGTATGGAAAATCAGTTGTTTTTAACTATGTGGTCAAAAGTATCAATGAAAATATTATTGAAGTATATTACTATTTAGGAGTAAACTTTACTTTCGATGCCTAATCTTTAAAGTCATATGATCCATATTCCTCTGTTTTCTTGTACAAGGATATAGAATAAATGTGCTTGGAAAGTCTAGTAAAATATGTTAGAGATCTCTGAGCTTACCAATACGTGACCATTGGCCACTAGCCAGGGGCTGTTGAGTACTTGAAAGGTGACTAGTATTAACTGAGAAGTGCTGAAATGTGAAGGTACACTGGGTGAAATAGCTCATAATGTATATTCATTACATGTTAAAATAATATATTGGGCCAAATAAAATGTAAGGATCTGCTGGGTTGATTTTCTTTTTTCCACTTTAATGTGGCTACTAGAAAATTTTAGATTGCATATATGTCATACATTATATTTCTGTTGAGTAACACTGTTAGCATGTAGCCATCATGAAAGAAATCTTGTTACATTTTCAGTCTCTGGAAGATTCAGTTATTTTTTTCTTTGTTCCTCAGCCATACATTATACCTTAAATTCAGTCCACGTGAAAATTCTTTCTGCTGTAGAGTTTTATGTTGACTGAGCATTTAGGTGACCTAGTGTAGCCCATCACAATTCTCAGTAGGACTTCTTGATGTGCCCTGTGGACAGCAGAGTGTGTGTGTGTGTGTGTGTGTGTGTGTGTTTGCAACAAATATGAAAGCAAACTGCTAATGGGGAAAAATTTTGTTGAAAAAAATTTTACTATTATCTTTTCCTTCCCTTTTATCTCTTCATTTATCTAATCTCCTCCACCCAGAGATGCCACAGTGGAGTCAGAAGCCTACAGCAACACCGATTAAGTACATAAACAAGCAATTAAATTAATACAAGATTACTGATATTTCATCTAATTTTCCCCAAAGTTAATTGCTATTTTATTTACTCTGCATTAGTACAGGATTTCTTGACATCTAAAACAATTATCAAAGGAAATCCCAAATGCTCTATTGTCAAGATTTCAAAACAGTGTTTATGTTTTAAAACATGAGACAAAACAATGTGGATTGTTTCCTCATCTATGATGATATTTAGTTTCAAATTTTGTTGCTGTTTTTTTAAAGATTGAGTTATTTATGTATGCAAAGGCTGGGGTATAGGCAGAGGTGTGGCAATGGGGGTGGGGGGGGTGGGTGTGAGAAGATTCACCAGAGACAATGGGAAAAATAACAGGTGGATTGAATACAGTGCTGAGGGGAGCAGCAGGTAGACAGGAGAGGTCTGTTGTACCATGTGGGTCAGCTCCCTGGCCTGGGATCAAACTGCTGCAACAGCTGCAGATTGCTTCTTAGTGCTGCAACTTAACCATTTGAGCCACCAGGGAGGCCCTAGTTGCAAATTTTGTATCATCCCTATCATTGATCTAATATTCAGTGATTCATTAGAAGTTAATTTAATATTGAATATGTAATTTGAGGAAGAGTTTGACAACAGGAAAATAACATTTAGAACTAACAATGCATTACAAGGAAAAGAAGGTATTTGAATGCTTAGATAGTATTCAAAAGAATTTAAGAAAACTAGCTAGTTATTCAGTTCTTAGCCTGTAATCATCAAATCTACTTTTTATTTGGGGATATCAAGATAAAGATTTTACCCTTCTTTCAGTTATTTATCTCTGGTAAAGTACATGCATATAAATTAACCCCTTTGAGAATCTTAAATTGTAAACAAGCCCAGGAAGAAAATTCATGAACCAAATGCTGAACACTGGGTTGAAGTGACCCAATCCCTGTGGCAGTTGACTGAATGGCTGGATAATCCGTCTTGTCACGTTGCTATCTAAGCCTGCAAAGTCTGGCGTGTTAGATATCTTTAATGGCGGCCTGTGGTGTCACAGCACTGAGGCAGTTTGCAAGTGTCCTTGTTAGCAGACATTCTAGTTTTGTCATCCAAGGTTCCAGCTGTAAATATGTAGTGATTTCTAACGACTTTGGGTGTCAGTGAGTGAACCTGCTGGTGGGCGAGGAGCCTCGTGCTCTGACAGCGGTGTAAGTGAATTCTTACTGCGTGGTGACCCCGGTGCATCATGACCTCACTTGTCCACAATCCCCACATTTCTGTGTTTAAGCCCAGAGCCCATTTTATTTTCTACAACTGCTGAAGAAGTCTGAAGCGACAGATTTCCATTAGAGGAGCAATTATCGATATTTGCTGCAGTTCTCGCAACTCATAGAAGAAACTTAATTTTCCAAAAATTTATTTACAGTTCAAAGGAAAAATGAGTCGCCTTCTGTTATCTTTATGAGGGACTTTCTAGTCTAGGATTAAACAGAAGAAAAAAAAATATACAGTCTTAGGGAAACAAGGAAAGGGAGAAGTAATTATAACGGTCAGTGCAACATTTTCTCAGTTGCCATTTGTTAAAGCTTCATTGGAGAGAAGATTTTTTTTTAATGTAATATTGATCCTGCTGGGGACAACTGCGCACGTCACGTTCTAGGACAATACAAGACCAACCCTCACCCTGATGGTTGTACACCCTTGTATGGCGTGGCCTGTGAGGCTAGGGAGAGTCAGTATGCACTTCAGTGAAACTCCATGTTTTTTCTTTCAGTAAGTGAAACTTCTCTGTTATCTATTCTTTTTCATAAATGCTCCCTCTTTTTAAAAAAGTATGAACAGTGTTGACATATAAACAACTCTCTGTTTGAGCTTATGCTAAAATAAACTTGCAGGGGCCTCCCCGGTGGTGCAGTGGGTTAAGCAACGCACTATGAAGCAAACCACAGCCACTGCAGCACGAGTTCGATCCCTGCCGCCAGCCAGGGAGGGGACCCATATGGCGCAGCAGACCTCTCCTGCTGTGCCCGCTGCTCCCCTCAGCAGTGTTTTTCAGTCAGTCTGCCTGTTCTGCTCCCCACTCTGTCTCTGGTGAATCCTCTCACCTCCCATACCTCTGGCCTGTACCCCAGCTCTTGTATGCATAAATAAATAAATCTTTAAAATAAATAAACTTTCAGTTGCTTTGAATGAGTTTGGTTTTTGAGAGTGAATTTAAATATTTTATTCATTTGCCATCCAAATAAGTTGCCCCTGTCTCTGCCCCTCTTTGCACAGCTTACTCTCTAACAGCAGTCTCCGGAAGCTCCTGGCGGGCCACAACCAGCTGGCGAGGCTGCCCGAGCGGCTGGAGAGGACCTCGGTGGAGGTCTTGGATGTGCAGCACAACCAGCTCCTGGAGCTGCCGCCCAGCCTCCTGATGAAGGCCGACAGGTGAGCGCCGCCCTGCTGGGCTTTCCTCTGAGCCACTAGCACTCCTGACTCAGAGAACCTGACACCATCTTGGTGGACCTGCTGCCTGTTGTTTATCCTGGAGTCATGAAGAAAATGCCTGTGTCAGCCGCCTCTCTGGCCATTGTGTAGGGGGTGGGGGCGAGGCGTGTCCTGCAGTCTTCATGCGGCTCCCTACCCAGGGAGAAGGGGCTGAGCTGTAATCAGCACGTGCGTGGGTGGAGGCAGGGGGCCGGGGTGACCTGCCAGTCGCTCCCTGGCCAGAACATGTGACCGTGCTCCAGGCTTCAGTGTCTGGCGATTTGGGGTATTGACTTAGCTCTTCCTAGAACTGACTTAGTTTTCTTGTTTGTTTCAGCCAATTCTTACCTTTACCAGCTTTCCCTTTCCACTGAAGTATATTGTTTACATTTGAACAAACAGAATAACTTGTTTCAAGTATTTAAAGATACAGTTTTGCTGTGTGTGGAAGTTAGTTAAAACAGCAAATGAAATCGATTTTCTGTCATGAGTTGCCACATGCAGAGATTTCTTTAAAGAAAGCTTTAAGTGCCTGTGAGTGCTGACTGGTTTTGGAACCTCTTGTTTGCCTCAGGGCTCTTTACTAAAATGCTTCTCAGACTGGTGGGCTGAATCATTTTGACTTCTGCTAATGTTTATTTTGAGCGAGAAACCCTAGTTTTGGAGACAATATGAAGGACCTGGCTTCAGACAATATGAAGTATTTAACTCAAGATAAAGAAAAAAGGTTAAGTTTAATGTTGTGCTTCTCTATGAGAAGGAAGAGAGATGATGGGTCTTTTTGCCTTAGGAAGTAAATTTGAGGTCTGTTTCAGCATGTGTGACTCCTCAAGGGGGACATAGTCCAGGCACCCTGGCTCTCCCAGACATTCAGACAGCCAAGCTGACTTGTGCTCGATGGCCGCATTATCATCTTGTGTGCTTGTCTGTCCCCACTCTGAGACTGTAAACTCTGTGGGCTGTTGCTGTGTCTTAGTTGCAGCTTTATCCTCAGCATTTTGCACTGTGTCTGGAGTGAAAAAGCAGGGTCCTCAAGAAATACTTGCTTAATGAGCAATAGAAACTGTAAGAAATGTTAAATACTACCTTTATGCTCAGGGAGGTGGTTTGTCTGAAAAATAATTTTATCAAGATGTTACTTATCAGCAAAAAAGTATACTTAAGCATACTGGTCAATGGATTTTTTTTCATCTGTTTTATACCCTCTGACTATCTCCTGTCAGGACAGAGAACATTTCTAACACTCCTTTCCTTCTTTTGTACTGTTTGTTTATTTAAAAAAAAAAAAAAAGAAATCTGTTCTCTGTGCTTAATGTAAGTTACCATGAATTCCTACTGGAAAAATTACAGAGAAATAATGGCATGGTGAAACAAGAGGGATTGTTTTATTGTAATTGACCAGCACTCTATGGTTCCCCTGGCAAATGGCAATGTTTCAAGATCATTTAAAGACTTGCCCTTGCTTTGGCACTCACGTCAAAGGATGTGGTATAGCACGTGGCCAGCGTAGACAAATGCTTTCTGTTGTCACGAGGACTCTTAAGATTTGATTCTTCCCCTGCGGAGAAAGATTCTAAGTTATATTGCAACCTTATGTTCTCTTTCATGAGGCAAAAAGTGGATGCAGTTTTATGATGATAATTGTTCCCCTGCAGCCCTACCCTGAATCTGTACAAGCACATTGATGGATGTAGGTTTTAGAGTCTTTGAGAAAGAGTCACTTCTGAATCTTCCCAAGTCTGATAAATTCATCGCTAATAGAGTAGGTGATTAGCACTGGAACTCTCCAAGGAATACTCATTCTTCATTCATTTCTGAGCATTTGTTTTCCGAAGGACAAGTCTGTATGTACTTTCCATGCTCCAGAGGCAATCCGAAAGCAGTCCTTGAGTTTCCTTGGTGCCAGAGCTGATCTGAAAACACATCCCTGCGGCAGCTCAGAGCATTGTTTGGGAGGCTGTGTCTGCAGGTTAAAGTGAGGATTTCAGGGGCCCACCCACCATAACATGGAGTATTTCATGGGTGATTCTGCTGCCTGCTGGGGGTGAGAAGCACGGCATGAAATGCTACCTTTCTGGCCTTGTGCGGGCCATGGAATCTCGGTTTTCCATCTTGTGTATTTTATGCAGTTCCCAAATGGTACCTGCAAATTGGAAAAGGAAGGGTTGCGTGAACTGGAATATTTCTGGTAATACAACATGGAAAATTTAGAACCCTAATTGAGCCTCCAAAAAGATGTCTCCATCAATGGAGAGCAGCATAAGCTGAGTTCGTAGCATGAGCTCAGGTATGGAGACAGACACTCCTATAGTGCCAGCAGATAAGTCTATCCAGAGTCATCTGCATTTGGGAAAATTGTGGGGAATTGGCCTCTTACTTCCTGGGTGCAGGAAACCTCGGCTACATACATTCTGGCATGGGGAAGTTCTTGGATGAGCGAGAAGGGGCAGGCATCCTGCTTTTAGAAGAGAAATGCAGATGACCAAAAAAAAGCTAAAGTAAGAAACTTTCTAGAAGGCATATTCCAGTGACTGTTTTCCAACCAACCAATAGCCACCTCTCCAGCACAGTGTAGCTAGCAGCTTATCTTAAGACTAGAGTCAGAGGGAAAAGTTATGAGATTCGGTGTCCTCAGGCAGATAGGCTTGTAAAGGGGGTGGGGCAGATTGACTAGCTCTCTTAAAAATGTCATTCTTGTATTTATTTTGCTTGCCGAAAGATGAGAAACAACTTTTTATAAAGCTTCTAATCAAGCTATTTACTACTTTTTAAAGGGTTAATACTTTTAACTACCCCCTTTTCCAAAACCTAAACAATAAAGCTTCTATTACCCAGATACTATTCATGGATGTGTAATTTGCATTCAGGAAAATGTAATCATATTTTCTATTTATTTTAATGAGTTTTAGGGAAAAGAAGGAACTAGTACTGAACAGTTATGAGAGCAGGTCCACCCAGAAAACATGAAGTTCAGAATATTAAAGAGGGTTCTTGTGACAAGCTCCTTGCAGGTGGCATCAGTGGTCATTTGTTTTTGTTTTCGTGGTTCAGTACAACAACCTCCTACGGACCGTAAGTTTTAAATCACCATGCTGGGTGCTGTAGGGGATTGAGAAAACATAGGCGTTTACCCTCTAGAAGCTTACAAGCTAAGGCAGAGTTTAAGGTAGCTACACAATAAACTATAGTAAAAGGTAGTCTTGATTGGATAAAAAGGAAGGAAAGTGATACAGTTAATTTTAATTAACGACACTTTGTTGTTCAATACATAGCTGTGTGTTTGATAGATTAAATTTTCATCCAATTCTCCTTCAATTTGCATTGGGATATAAACCTCATAAATATGTGGATGTCCTTTTTTCATTTTTTTGTGGCAGTGTTATTGCTAGTTCCATGTTTGGTTATGCTAAGAAGGAAAGGGCCTTTGTAAGTTAAAGTTAAGGCCTTTGTAAGTTAACAATGCAGTGTGTGTTCTAAGTAGAACTTGAGCTCAGAAACTTCAAGAGACTGTCAGAAAAAAAAAAAAAAAAAAAAAAAACAACCATGAGTTATTGGATGTAAAGCAAAAGACTGAACTTGGACTCTCAGGAGTTTTTCTTTAGTGCCAGAGCCCATCTGCTAATCCTAATGTCATGGCTTTAATTATATAATATTGTCTGTTAAATATTACAGTTCTAGAATGCTCTATGCTAATCTACTGTACCTGGTATCAGGAAGGTATTGGCAGTCAAATAACTGAGGGGAATCTGCTTTAAATTAGATGACGTTTAGTGATGTTTTTATCTTCCGCTTTAAACTTTAGACCAACTTTATTAAAATTCTTAAGTCTTGAATCAGCAACTTCAATTTATGAGTTTACTCTCCATTTTTGAGTTTTGTTTATTTTGACTTGCTTTTTCCACTGGCTGCTCAAAAACTATAGACAGATGTGAAATTTGATGGACCACATGTTGCAGAGAAGTTCTCTGTGATTTCCTATCTGAATAGCAGAGTAGGGCTGGGTTCTGTGAGGTAAACTGGCAAATATTCTCATCTGTGTCTTATCAGCCTACATGTCTCATCTTACCTCCTTTTGCTTAGAGTTGTGTATCTTCTTGAAGGAAACCCCCCAAGAGTTTCAGATAGCCAGTTTTCAACAACAGATGGGCATGGGGTGGCGTTGATACTCCCCACGGGTCACCAGAGAGTGTAGATGAGGTTCTTCCATCCTTCTGTCTTCCTAAAACCCTGGCGCTGGCTGACTCGCTGTCTGTCTTGCACTTATGCTCACTCAGTGGCCTGATGAGGTCAATCTGATTAACAAAGCCATAACCAATCTTCTGAAGGACAGTCACAGCTTCTGTTGTGGATGAACACCAATGTCTGTCTCCATCCCTGTTTGGAGCAGCACCAGGTATTTTCAGGAGAGGAAGCATGTATGTGCAGATGAAGTCATGGTAATTATTAAATATCCCCAGAGTATTAGTCATATTACAGACCATAAGCTTCAGTGACTCAGAAGATGTGTAAATATCAAGGGTACTAAAAAGGAAGAGAGAATTTAGGAGAGCATGATTGATTGACCATTACAACTGGTGCCTTTTGGCAAAGACAGATATTTCTGGCATTTTGGAGAGCTGAGTATTCTACTTTTTTTTTTTTTTAAGTGAGGAGAATTATCTCGTGAGCTTCTGGTATTTTGAGGAACAAAACAGTGGAATAAAACCATGTTTCTCAGAGTAGCTCCAGAATCCTATGGATTACTTACTAAATATGCAGATTCCTGGTCCTTGGTTCTGTTGATTTCACTTGGCCAATCATCAGATTTCTTAATTCTGTCAGTGTGGAGGCCTTACCCTGGCCTACTTAATAATAACGTCTCAGGGTTGAAATTGAGAAGCATGTCCCTTCAGACGGGAGGATTGGGTATTTAGAAAGACACACCCTGACTTCCCTGTACTTTTGCCAAATATGCGGCACCTTATTCTAATGAGGACAAAACATCAAACAAAATTAAACTGGGAGACATTCTACATATAATTCTCTAGCACTCTTCAGAAGTGTCAAGGTCATATGAGACAAATAAGACTAATAGAGGAGATTAAGAAGGCACAAAAATGAAATGCAACTTGGGATCCTAGATTGGATACTGGACCAGTTCAAAGACATCAGTGGGATGGTAATGGGCAAAATTGGGATAAGATGTGCAGATTAATTTGTAGTAGTACATCACTATTGATTGATTTTTCATTATACTTAATTTTTAAAATATTTTTGAATTCTTGTTTAACAAGACTTGCATCGCTATATAACTCTTGTTCATGTACTCTGTAGGCTAATGATCTTTATATTTATTCCAGTCAGGCAGATTTTCAGATCTTCCAAAATAATGTGTGGGTTCTATTAGACTATATGCTTTTTCTTCACTTGCAATCTCTGCTGTTTGGTGGTGTTGCTACCTAATAATTGTGGTTCTTTTTTTTTTTTTTTAAATAATGAGTGGGATGTGACCTTAATCCCTTGAGTTTTTATCAGTACTTTAAAAAATTAAACGGGATAGAAAATAGCATTGTGAGATTGAGTAAGGTTAAATATTGTTTCATAAAACTTTTCAATGTACATCTGTACTGGGTATAAATTATAGTTTATACTCTGGTTACCACCATGAACAGTTCAAAAGGCTTCTAGAGCTATTAGCCATGGAGATAGATGGGATGGTTAAAGTGCTGTGCTATAAAGATAGATGATAAGGAAACGAGAGCATTTGACACTTTCGGAAGATTTGGGGGTCAGAAATCAAGGAGTTGTCTAAAATAGAAGAGTTCTGCTTGGCTGAGGTCTTAACCTTTTACTTTTTTTTTTTTTTTAAAGATTTATTTTATTTATGCACACAAGAGCTGGGGTACAGGTCAGAATCACTGGAGGTGAGAGGATTCACCAGAGACAGAGTAGGGAGCAGAACAGGCAGACTGACTGAAACACACTGCTGAGGAAAGCAGCAGGCAAGGCAGGAAAGGTCTGCTACGCCATGTGGGTCCCTCCCTGGCCAGCGGCAGGGATCGAACTCATGCTGCAGTGGCTGTGCTTTGCTTCACAGTAAGTTGCTTAACCCACTACGCCACCAGGGAGGCCCACCTTTTACATTTTTAATAGAGTACAAGTCCCAGTGTTGAGCTCCAGAAAAATTAATGAAGTGCAGGGTATGTGGAGTACTTCCGTCTAGGTGAATCTGTTGTGCCACCAAATCCTGTGCTTGTTGCAAGGATAGAATTTGACTGTAAAATTTACAGGTGTGCTAGAAATTGCTGAAAAGCAGACAAAAACAGAACCACAAAATCGAGATGAGCCAGAGCAGATGGACAGAATGTGCCAACAAAGAACAGAGCAATTGCTCAAGAAGCAGGAAGTGGATTTGTCTCACTGCAGTTGTGGGCAGCTTTGCAAATGCCTTAGGGCAGGAGGCATAGATGAGTGTTTTTCCTCTATGACTTTCGTACTTTCTGCTAGGTCCAGTTTCTGAGTGCTGTGCTCTTTGTAAGTTATTTTAGGAATGGACTTCGAAGCGCTGTGCACACGTGGTCTTCACACTGCCCGGCAGGCACCCTGCATGACCCCAGCCTTTTGGGGACTGTAGAAATGTGCTTAGGAAAATGTTTTATTGTGGCTATTTTTACATTTGAATTTTGGAGAGGTATGTGAGAGAATAGCGAACGCTGGAGATTGGCGAGATCTGGATTTTATTTCTGACCCTGGCATTGATTATTATTTAACCATTGCCAAATGATTTGACTTCTCTCCGCTTTGGTTTCTGTCTCCTGTGAAAATGAGGGGTGCATCTCTGGGACAAAGGGAGACTTAGATGAAACAGAAATTAGGCCAGAGTTGCAATCTCTGCAGGGGTACTTAGAAATGGAAAGAAAACAGTGATATGTTACTGCATTCCGTCTTGTTCATTGGAGAGGGTTGCAGGCTGACAAGGGTTGTATTTACCAATCATCTTTTGGCACGGGAACAGTACTGTGTACAGTTATCACAAACATCTGTGAGGGTGAGTTGCGGGGAGGTTATCACATCATATTGAGTTGAGGCCCAACTCGGTGCTTTAGAGGTGTAGCTTTTTGAGGCTTTGAAAGAGGGGCCAGGGTTACTCGCCCTGGTTCTTGAATAAAACTCTTTTCCATACTGGAGAAATTGTGCCGCATTGAAGTAGTTACTCATTCTGGTGGAAGTACAACACCTAGACCATTAAGCCAATTTAATTTGTCTCCTGCTGAAACACTGGGAGGTTGTGGAACATGTGTTTTATTAAGGATGGGTATTGAATTGAATTTTCCTGAGCCCATTATAATAAAAAATCTTTTTAGTCCAGTTGTTTACTCTCTGGCCGTTAATTAACGAGATGATTCAGTCAGGCTTTAGTAAGTCCAAATGAAATCCTTTGGAGCTAGTCACGAACTTGAACTTAGTTCCATTTCCTGGAGCAGCAGGATGACTTCTTCCCTTCTTCCTCCCACATCAGGAGTACGGAGCTCCTTCAGTGCAAGTCAAGTTCAAGACGCAAGGGCACGTACATCCAACATGGCGCTCCCTCCTCCAGACGATGTGAGGGTTCTCTAAGTCCCTTTCACGCTTCCTGCATGAGCACTCGCACGTCAGTCTGTTTCCTTTCAAATCAAACAATCCCTCTTCTGGCATAAAAATCGGAAAACATTTAGGAGTTTATTTCTCTCTGCTCCCTTTTCATTTCACGTGTCTGTAAGTGTGGATTTCCTAGAGATCTGTGTCTTAACGAGATTGTCGGTTTCCCCGCCAGTCCCAGTTCGTAGGTTTTGGGGGCAATCATTTCTCATATTTTCTAATTCTACATTGAAGAAATCCCTAATAGGGTTTTTAAATCAGGTTGATATAAATGGGACCTAAAGAAACAGACTCATAAAATAAAGAACTATGGTGCTGAAACTGGTTTCCTTCCTAGTTCAAAACCATTTCAGAAACTGCTTGAATGACCTTTATTTTCTTCTCTGTAGCACACACGACTATAATTTCCCATGACTATTTATGGTCTGTACAGCCCTTTTCTAACTTCCTTTTTTTAAAAAATGTCAACGGAATACGTGTTTCTTTAATGGAAAATGTTCTATTTTGGGGAAGCTGCTTTTCCTCAGATAGTAGTGGAGTTGGGGGGTGTATAAGTAAGTGTGTGGGGGTTGCAAGACTGGAAACTATTAAATTAGTGGATTGAGAGTTTGGAATGACAGCCCTGGTGATGGCTCCTGAATATAAAGAGTTCTTTTTATCCAGGATTAAAAATACCTGCGCCTGGCATTCCTTAGTCTTCCTTTTTAAGGAAAATTTTACTCTTTTTTTTTCTAAACATACACAGATTGGCAGAATAGTCCTGAATTGAATGCTAAATGTTTTAAACCCAGGTGTCTTTGAAACGAGAATGGAGGTCCCTTTACAGGGTAGATCTAGGTAGGGTGACATGGCGACTTTGACATTGGTGCTACAGCAGGTGTGTCCTTGGGCGAACCATCTCCATGGTCTGGTTGCTGCAGCTTCACCATGGAGCACACACCAGAAGCCCAGCTGTGAAATGGGATGGTCATCTGTCGGGCTGCCCTGCCCTTCCCTTCCCCTCTTTCCCCTCCCTTCCCCTCCCCTCCCCTCCCCTCCCTTCTCTTTCCTTTCTTCCCTCCCCTCCCCTCCCCTTCCCTTCTTCCCTCTCCCCTCCCCTCCCTTCCCCTCCCCTCCCCTCCCTTCCTCTTCTCTTTCCCCTTCCCCTTGCCCTTCCCCTCTCCCTCCCCTTTCTAGAGATGTGGATCCTGGTTCCTGCAGGACTCTGATTTCAGTTCTCTAGCTTTACGGTTTCATGGTGAAACATAATTACTGTGTTTCATAATAACCATGGTAGGATTACACTGTTTTTGACAATTTTAGATATCTTAGGTACAGAAACATTTCTTTATATTTTATCTAGCATTCACTCTCATTGAGTGACTGGTAGCATAGCTGTCTTATTTGGTTTTTTTTGTTGTTTTTTTTTTCTTATTTGTTTTAATGCAAATTCTATCGAAGCATAATGTAAGCTTAGACAAAGGGTCGACTCATAAATGCATGTAGCACTTGATGGATTTTCTCTAAGCGAATACACTGTGTGACCAGCGCCCAGAGCAAGAGGCAGAGGGTCGTCATATTAAAAAATTAGGTTGCCCCTCCCTCACGTCTAACCGCTAAAGTCTGCCTGATTTTGAAGTCGATAGAACTATGTACCATATGCTTCCTGGCTTCTTTCACTCACTTTGTGAGATTTGATGCACATATCCATGGATTTTCATTTTATTGCTATATAATATTCCATTGTTTTAGTGTAGAATACATTATTCCCTACACTTGTGAATACGTCAGTAAGATTTGGTTTGAACATCGTGCTGCAAAGGACTTAGTCACTGTGTGATTTAGTTATATTGTGAGGCCATGCCTGTTTTGTTATTAATACAAGATCACCTTCAATCACTTCCTCTCATCTTTGTGCTCCAATAAAAATTAAATTTCTATCTCTTCGTAGTTAACACATTTATATAGATAGCCGTTGTCGTCACCATAGAGTGGAGTCGCTCTCCAGGTGCTTGCAAAAACCAGGGCCTCTCTTTAAATTCATTTGTAAACCCGGTTTCCCACATGCCAGGAATAAGTCAGAAAACTTCTCCATTTGTTCAGGATTCCAGACTAGCGCTCTGGCTTAGCGGATTTTGTTGCATTTTGTCGTTCTAGCCTAAGATTCCTGAATGCGTCTGCGAACAAACTAGAAGGCCTCCCTCCGGCCACACTTTCTGAAGAGACGAGCAGCATCTTGCAGGAGCTGTACCTGACAAACAACAACCTCACAGATAAGTGTGTGCCCTTGTTGACGGGCCACCCGCACCTGAAGATCCTCCACATGGCCTACAACCGGCTTCAAAGCTTCCCAGCAAGGTAAAGGAAGGCCCCAAAGTGGTATTTTTCACTGCCTCTCTGAAGACGGATTCCTAGGTGGAAAGGTGGAAGCTAAAATGTAATGTGAAGCTTCTTCCACTCTGACTCTTGTTCGCAGTCGTGTTTTTTATACACCACAGACAGCATTTCCTGAAGAGAAAGGTGTTAGGTTTTCTAAAGTGACTGTGTTCAGGGACCTGATCACTAGAATATTGTTATGATTTTGGAATGTTACTTACCAAGTATATTTTCCTTTTACTCCTTTTTAGCTTGTCAAATTAATCAAAAGATTTTTTTAAAAATTAGCCTAATATGGGGTGTGGGAATTAGGGCATCGTTTGTATTTGTGCTTAGGATGTAAAAAGCAGTGGTGGCTCCTGCCACCTGAAGGCTGTGTGATGGTATAAATAACAGCTCTTGAAAGATTCCATTTTCACTCTTATCTTAATTTCTGGACTTTGTCTCCTGCTGAAACACTGGGAGATTGTGCCACGTGTGTTTTATTAAGGATGGGTATTGAATTTTCCATGGCGTTGCATATAGTTTTGAGTGACTCCACACACGGAGCCTGGCACAAAGGAGTCTCTGCACCTCCTTGGCCCTGGCAATTCTCCATCTACCAAGTCAGGACTTGGAACACACACCCACACACCGGAGAAGCAAACCCTAACCCTTTGGTGTTTTGCTGCGAACTGCAAATAAGCATCGGGCCAACACAAAATATTGGCACACGCTCCCGCCGCCGCCACCAGGCTGCCGGTCTGTTGGAGCCCTAACTCAGGGAGGAAGGGCCACAGACGCAGTCTCGGAGCCCTGCTCCGTTCGGGTTTGTTGGGTTTTGGGGTTAGACGCTCACTTGTTTTTCCCCTTCGCTTGATGTTAATGATTAAACTTGTGTTTTGTTTCTCACTTTCATGTACTTTACCATGAGGTGAAGTTACGATATTTTAGTCAGAAAATATGGTAATCCCATAGCAGTCTGAGAGAACTCGCCCTGCTTCAGGTGGTAAATGCCCAAGTCCTGCCCACTGCAGACTCTGGAGCTTCCCCTGTGGCCCAGGCCGCTTGGGTCTCCCTGAGTTTGCCTCATAGAGCGCCATCTGGCTGTCTGTGCCAGCTCCCTGGGGACGGAGAAGGCCACATTCGCTCAGCTCTCAACCCAGCTCTCCTGGAGTGAGGGCGATTTCCTTGCTTCCTTCGCCTCTGTTTCTCCCTAGCTCTGATGGGACTGGGCGCTACAGAAGCTGCAGTGGTCACATCATTCTTTGACCACCAATCTGTGTTGAAGGACAGAGACTGCTCTTTCCTTTCTTGGTCCTGGTTCCTGTAACTGCAGTCATCTTTCAGACCCATTGCCCACGGGTTTCTTTATATTTCTTTTCCAGATATGATGAAAACATACTCAATTAACAGTCTGGCGCTAGCTTTTTTTTGTTTTTCTTTATTTATATATATTTGACATCAATTGTGGTGCCCATGGATTCCCCACCACCATTTCACCAGTGCACCGTCACCTCAGTCCCTTGTGCTCTTTCTACCCTCAACCCTCTCCCTCCACCCTCCCCACAAAGTGTCCCCAATTGTCCTTGTCTTCTTGTTTTTGTTGTGTTGTGTTTTTTTTATATATTGTTATTATTCTTTTCCTTGGTCATTTACTTGGTTCCCTTATATTCCTCCTGGGAGTGAAACCATCCAGTATTTTTCTTTTGCCTTCTGACTTATTTCGCTGAGCATCATCCCTTCTAGCTCCATCCATGTTTCTATGAATGACTCTAGTTGATCTTTTTTGATTGCTGACATCTTCTTGATCCACTCATCTGTTTTTGGGCAATTAGGTTGTTTCCAGGTCTTACCTGTTGTAAATAGTGGCACTAACCTGTGAACCATTCGAATAGGATTTCATTGCAGTGTAGACTAAACTATACAGCAAGGGACTGCTGTCAGAATAACCTGATTCACACACATTTTTAAGAGAAAAAGGACATTCATTCTTCTTGTTACTAGTTTGAAGAGTTGAAGTTAGTAGTTTTTGTGTTGTAGTAGAAAAAGCAATGTTAAAATACTTAGATACTAAAAAATAATAGTGAAAAAAAATCCTTTATTAAATGACTCACTGGAAAATCTTGACTCTTCAGGGTCCTTCATTCTCGTTACATACTGTTTTCTTTTTAAATTGCCTTCTGGTTACTTCAGGACCCTCTCCCCCATGGGTCTTATTATCTGTTTCAGTAAAATGGCCAAGCTGGAGGAACTTGAGGAAATCGACATCAGCGGGAACAAGCTGAAGGCCATCCCCACCACGATCATGAACTGCAGGCGCATGCACACCGTCATCGCCCACTCCAACTGCATCGAGGTCTTTCCCGAAGTCATGCAGCTCCCAGAAATCAAGGTACGAGCTGTGAGCCGTGAGCACCATGCTCTGGCTCAGCAGAGGCGCTGGTCTTCTCACTCCCCCACTCAGGGTGTTTGCGCCTTTGCTGGAGTTCCTCCGGCGCAGACAGCCCGGCAGTCCTTGCTCCTTGACCTGCTGTGCTGGGTCAGCAGAGGGGGAGGCATCACTAAACAAAAACGCTGGGTCCAGAGTGGGGAATGTGTCTCCTGAGCCCTGTCTCCAGCTGGCGGCGTGACACGAGGTGCTCCCTGCTCTCTGTCTGACGACACCGGCTCTGCTTGTTTGCGGGCTGCACGAGAGACTCCAAGATGGACTCAGGGGTGACAGCAGTTAGTGGAAGCTACTAGTGCTGCTGCACAGCGCCTTCCCCAACCTCCTAATTAAAGAGCATCCACCAGCACAGCGCCCGTGATGGGGCCATGCATAGGCAGAGCATCGCTGGTGTCAGCAAACATTCATTTCAGTTTAATGAAACTGCAGGACAGTCATTATTCCCTTTTGACAGGTGAGGAAACTAGGGTGCTGAGCATGAAGTGATTTGTGTAGACAAAGACAGCAAATGGTGGCAGAGACCGACTCCCGGGGAGAGACTCGTGGGCGGACAACAGGTCACTGGAATAAGCCGCCTGACAAGTGTTTATCCCTGTGCAAAAGTCCCAGATCCTTCACGTAACAAGTATCTTTTCACTTGCATTTGGGCATATCTGATTCCTTCAACTCTGTTGGCAGACCTAGAGCCTGTTTAACCCAGAAAGGAAAAGAAGTTCTCGCCCTTCACCATGCTTCACTTTTCAGGCACTTTCTAGAACAGGCTTTACGTGTCAGATTGAGACACTCTAGAGATGCTCGAAGGCATGTTACATAGCTTGCGTACATTTTCACCAAAGCCTTTTTTGACGCATTTGCACAGTCGAGGCACGAACAGGTCATTTTATGGGTGTGTCTGCGTATGTGTGCGCACGCGTTCGCTTTCAGCCGTGACCTGTTTCACTCTGTGCTCTCTGTCCTTTCCCGCATCAGTGTGGCATTTCAGAATGTTTATTATAAACTTGAAGAAATATTTTACTTTTACTTTCCATATAGTGCTTTTCACAGTGATTATTCCACAGGACTCTGAAAGGAGACAGATCCGGATTCCAGCTCACTTGGCTTCCAGCTCAGAGTTACTTAATTGCTCCACTTCCTCCTCTGTAACATGAGGGAAAGACTAGCCGTTCCCTCAAAGCCCAGCCGTGAGGAGGAAATGAAATAATGCACCTAAAACATTTGAAATAGCGCACAGAGCCCAAACTCCATCCCTGTCAGTTGTAATTAGTACAAGTTCTCTGTGTGGTGCGACTGTGGTGTTGATTATGCGGAGCAACTGTTTGGTTGGGTCAACAGTCAGGAACCTACTAGTTAAGAAAATGCCTCTTTGCCTCCAGCACAGGAGCCGTGGGGACGGCCAGGCTTTCCCGGGCCACGCTGCCTGTCGCCTTCCTTAGGGACTGCACAGTGGGCCCCTCACCGGGCCCTGCCTGCCAGCCCTGTGGGGCGCATCTCAAGACCCAGCTCTCACTTGCTGGCCATGCTTTTGTTCCTTTTAATGCTGTATAACATCTAATTGTACATTACAGGTTTTTTAAGTATTGTTTGAAAATGCAGATACAGTCAGACATTTCAATTTTTTAAATTTTATATATATTTTACATTATTTTTCATTTTTGTACAGTGTATATTTCTCATCCCTGTGAAATTCCCATCACCAGTTCACCCGTGCACCATCCCATAGTCCCTTGTGCTCTTCCCACCCATTTTGTTCCTTCTCCCTCCTCCTCCCCTTGGGAATATCTCAGATTTATTGTTGTCTGTTGATTTTGATTTTTGATTTATTGTGATTGATTTTTTTTTCTTAGTCCCTTGTTTGTTTCCTCTACATTCCTCCATTAAGTTACACCATCTGATATTTTTCCTTTTCTTTCTGGTTTATTTCAGCATAATCCTTTCTAGCTCCATCCATATTGCTGCAGATTGCATGCGTTTATCTTTTTTGATTGCTTCGTAATAGTCCATGGTGTATATATATCATATCTTCTTGATCCAGTGATTTATTTTTGGACATTTGGGTTGTTTCCATAGCTTGCCTATTGTGAAAAGTGCTACAATAAACATAGGTGTGCAGGTGTCCTTTTGAATCAGTGTTTTTGTGTCCTTTGGGTAGTTCCCTAGGAGTGGGATTGCTGGATCATATGGTAACTCCATTTTTAGTAGTTTGAGGATCCTCCACACCGCTTTCCATAGTGGTTGGACCAGTTTGCGTTCCACAAACATTTCAGATTTTGACTGAACTTTGCAAAATATGAATCTTGCTGTGAAGATGACTCCTCTCCAAGACCGTCACTTGGATTCCTAGATTGTATAGTTAGAGATTTATTGTTGGGTGTTTTGGGGTAGGGGTGAGCAATATCAAGTATATTTTATTACAAAATAGAGATTTTTCACTTTTGGACAGATAGTGTTATTTAAAAAGTGTTAGTGTGCAGAATGAGGGGCACCCCAGATGCCCTAAGCTTGCATCATACTCTAAATGGGTTCTCCCATCCACCACATAAAGACAAAGCAAGCTCTTATTGTGAAAAAAATTTAATAGATTAGTGTGCAAAGAGAGAAGAGAGAAGAAAGGATTATAGGTTCCCAATTAAACACCCAAAGTTACCCATCCCCTCGTGGGTAAATGCCAAGCAAATAGGGTTGCCCCAGCCTGGCGCCACTGGGGCCCAAAAGCTTGCCAGAAGTGTAAGGCACCTTCTGGTGGGGAACGATAAGAAAGGGGCAGAAGTGGCTGGGCAAGTCTGGGGTGAAGGGAGCAAAATCAAAAATCAACAGCTCACCAACTCCCACAGGTCCCTCACCCATGTTTCTCTACATGTCTGAACTCGACAAGTCTCTTTCCATGTCCCCCAAGTCCCTGGTGCAATTCCACAGCTGAAAGGCAAGCAGGACTTCTTCACATGTCTCTGTCTACTCCCCATGCCTCCTGCAGGCCGTCCAAGTCTCCTGCTTCTCCTCCCTGCTCAGCTCCATGCCATTAAGTGGGGCAGGGAACATGGAACCCCCTTTCTATGAGATTCCACTCTGTAACAAAGTGGTGGTTAATGTTTCAGAACTTTGGTCCATATTTTTGTGTTCTTTTTCACCTGAGAATATTTTAAGTTGTAGTTTAAGTATCTACACACACATTTAAGCCATCTAAAAGAAAATTACTGATAAAAATAGCTGCTGTATCTCAAAGGACATATAGGCCTATAAAAACCTTCACTGCAAACTAAGCCCTGAAGCATGTTTTTAATGTAAAGGAAATAATGTTTTCCTAAGTTGAAATACTCCAGCCCATATTAACATTTTACTGAGTTAATAACCCTAGGTTATATCATATTGCATCTTTTAAGAAATTAAAGGAAAGTGTTTATTCACAGTTTTGTTACCAAGGCGTTAAAACCAATTATTATTTGAAAGGTTGACATTACTTTAAAAATGGGGATTATTCTCAGGTGAGCTCCATAAAGGCTCTGAAGCCTAGGAGAAGTTTCTATTCTCTCGAGTCCTGTGCCTGCCCTAATTGAGAGATACCTAGAAAAATATGGGGGAGCCGGGGTGTCTTATCCAGTTGTGGGTTTATCAATGAACATGTCTTCTCCGTATAAAAATCTCATTTTTACCCTCAGAATAAGGATGAGATCACCCTCTTCTTATCCACCAGGTCAGGTACCCCCTCTCTCTCCTTGCCACTCCAGGCTCCTAGACACAGGATAAATATTTCCTCGCCTGCTGTTTTTCTTCAGGATTCGCAACCATGTGAATTTTCCACAGGGTGTTATTAAATTGATTGTTTTTCCTTTACTAAAAAACCAAAAGGGTGAATAAGGTTCCCAACTAAAATAGACACACCAAAAAAAAATTTTTTTTAAAGATTTATTTATTTATGCATATAAGCACTGGGGTACAGGCCAGAGGTGTGTGGTGGGGGGGGTGAGAGGATTCACCACAGAGAGCAGGAGCAGAACAGGCAGATCAACAGAAGTACACTGCTGAGGGGAGCAGTGGGCACAGCAGGAGAGGTCTGCTGCGCCATGTGGGTCCCCTCCCTGGCCGGAAGCAGGGATCGAACTCGTGCTGCAGTGGCTGCAGTTTGCTTCGTAGTGCGTTGCTTAACCTACTGCGCCACCAGGGAGGCCCGACACACCAAAAATTTTTAAACTTGGAAAATTAAGTCATTGTTCTTATGCCCTGAAGCAGAGACTATATGTACCATCTAGTCGCAGAGAAAATTTAGGTTTTAGGTCTGGTTCCTCTGTTGGGTTTTTTTTTCTTTCTTTCTTTCTTTTTGGCACACCAGTGATACCTCTTAAAGGCATTTTTCAGGATCAGTTCCTATAGCTGGGTAGGAAGGTTATATAAGTTATTCGTATAAAGAAATGTGTTTTTCAGCATTTTCTGGCGAGCCCAAATGTACCCAAAGTCCACACGTAGTACCTTAGTGTTACAGGCCTTCACCTTGTTAGCACTTTCAAATTGATCTTCTAAAAAAAAAAAAAAGACTTATTTATTTATGTATACAGGAGCTGGGGTACAGGCCAGAGGCGTGGGGTAAGACTGTTCACCAGAGAGAGTGGGGAACAGAACCAGCAGATCGACTGAAGTACACTGCTGAGGGGAGCAGCGGGCGAGGCAGGAGAGGTCTGCTGCGCCATGTGGGTCCCCTCCCTGGCCAGGGATCGAACTGGCACTGCTTCACAGTGTGGCACTCAATCTGCTGCGCCACCAGGGGGGCCCTCAAATTGATCTTCTAAGGCCCTATGTGCTATGGTAGTCTTGGCGCAGACCCTGATTCTAAAACAGACAGACTTTCCTCTAGAGAGAGATCAGCTCTGGCCCACTAGAGAGGAAAACATGGCCCGAGTCACCACGTAAACCGTGCTCGGCGGTCAAGTGGCTGTCGTGGACGACGACCCTGAGCAGCCGCGTGGCCATGGCTGGGGCATTGGTTCACTGCCTCGGGCCCTCCTGCCAAACATCCGTAATGTAGATTTGCAACAAGACCCCAGCCTTTAACTGAGCGATTTCTAATTAGTAACTTATTTTAACTCTTTCTGAATTGTGTGTAAGCAGATGAAATAAATGTGTTGACACGTGGTAAATGAAATTTCAGCAACTTCTTTGTCAAATTTTCCATGTTCCTGTGGTGTCTTGATTCTAATTAACTGGGTGAACAGCATCTTTTAAAATGGCTTAAAGTCCCTTCAGAAGATTATTTTCATGTTTGTGCTGTACCACAGTAAAATATTGATGTTTGGATAAGGTGAGTGAAATCTTCTAGGAGCTGTGTTATTTTGCTAGGAAAGGGAATGTGGAGTATTTGTAATGTGTCATACTGTTAAAGCTGAACCTCTCCCGGAATCAAACTTGGTTACTGTTTCTAAAGCAAGGCGAGAGAGAACTAGCTTGGTGGTAAAGACACAGATTATATTGGATCAGAATAGATGAAAGAAAAGGATTCATTCTTTGGGAAGTAGGATAACAGAAATGAAGACACATCAAGATCCTTTGGTCATCAGATTGCATGTGTGAGGGGAGGTAGTTATGAACAGGTCACCTTGGCATCTGCACGGTATGTACAGAGGTCAGAAGTGGTCACCTTTGTGCATCTGGGTAACAGTTACTGAGGATGGTTGCTGTGATGAGGAGTCTGGAATCTATTCCTGCTTGGAACACTGTGCATTCATTGCAAGAGGAAGGAAGTAGTGGCTGCTAGCAAGTGGCCATTTTTAGCCACTTTACTCCCTCCCTCATTACCAACAGGACATCAAGGATGCGAGTACTACAAATTCTCTTTCAAAAGTGATATGGGGCATCCCTGGTGGTTCAGTGGGTGAAGCATCCGCCGCACAGCAGTGCCAGTTCGATCCCCGGCCAGGGAGGGACCCACATGGCGCAGCAGACCTCTCCTGCCTCGCCCGCTGCTCCCCTCAGCAGTGTATTTCGGTCAATCTGCCTGTTCTGCTCCCCACTCTGTCTCTGGTGGATTCTCTCACCCCCCACACCTCTGGCCTGTACCCCATCTCTTGTATGCATAAATAAATAAATCCTTGGGGAAAAATTGATATTGTAAGTTAACTCAGACTACTTGATTGGGTTTTTTAACTCTCGTTTGAAATTTTATTTCAGCAGATCTTTTTAACTCAGAGCTATACCCTTTCCTCCCAAATGCTGGGTGCACTTTTCCTAGTGGTTGTGCACACATGCAAGTAAACAACTGGCCCTCGCTGTGCTCATGCAGATTAACAGTATCCCTTTGAAGAAGCCCCCAGCACGCGTGTGACTGCAAGTCCTCAAAGACATAGGCAGCGAGAGAGAAAGCGCCTCTATTGGAAGTGCGCTCATGCTCTCAGAAGCCTGGGGTGTGACCCAGAGTCACCTGTGAGTTTCTCTGAAGTTTCCTTTCCCAACTAAAATCTCAGGCTAATTTTGTGCTCTGCTTTCTGCCATTTCTCTTCATTGTAAAGTAAAAGTAAAGGCTCTTCCTCCTTCCATAAATCTTCAAATACAACTAAAATGCCCCGAAGCCCAGGCCAGATGCTGAGTAACTTTGTGGGGTACCACTGAGTACCCCCAAAGGCACACATGACTGATTTTAAGACATGGCGCTATAAAGAGATCGCTGCATTCGCATAGGGTGCATTATCTTTTTTTTTAAATATTTATTTATACATACAAGAGCTGGGGTACAGGCCAGAGTCGCAGGTGGTGAGAGGATCCACCAGAGACAGAGAGGGAGCAAACAGGCAGACTGACTGAAACATACTGCTGAGGGGAGCAGTGGGAGAGGCAGGAGAGGTCTGCTGTGCCATGTGGGTCCCCTCCCAGGCTGGGGATCGAACATGCTGCAGTGGCTGTGGTTTGCTTCATAGTGCGTTGCTTAACCCACTGCACCACCAGGGAGGCCAGGATGCATTTTCTTAAACTCAGATTTTGTTCACAATTTAGTTTTAACACTTAGAGCCATTCACTATTTGAAGGAATAGAATAATATTTGGTAGAGTGAGGATTTTTAAAATTTTTGCACTGATTGTCGTTTTCATAAAATTATCACCAATATAATTTCCTAAATCTGAACTTAAGTTGAGAAAAATCAGAGTGTGTGTATATAAAGTTAAAAAGAAGGCTTTATACAAAATTAAAGGTTTTGTTTTGCAACAAAGATAAGGTGATTTATAGATAGATAGAGGTAGGTAGCTAGGTAGATAACTTTGAATAAGTATACGTCAATGTGATTTTGTACAGAAATTAAGTAGAACTTCAACCTTGACTTCAGGGTCTGTGTTTCCAGTACAAGGTCAGTTTAGACTGGCTCTCTCCCTTAATAGATTTGTACAGCTACATGACTATCCCATATAATGACCCCTCAGTCTTTCACATTATCAGGAAGAGTATGTCAGTAATTTAAGTGTCTAAGTAGTTCCAGTGCTATATAAGAACTTGACTAAAAGTTACAGAATGAGAAATAATTCACATGTGTAAGTTTTTTTAATTGAATTGGAATGTTCTAGTTCTCACGCAGCTGTAAGGCAGGCAGGTGGCCTGGACTGTCGGCTGCAGCTGTGTCTGCCTCCACAGCCTCACGCTCTACTCTCAGGCCCGGCACCTCAGCCCCCATCCTCTGCACTCAGCTCCTGGCCCCAGGAGTGCTTCTTGGCTGCTGCCCTGCGTGCATGCGCACAGGCCTTCCTGGGTCCTTCCGTCCTCATCTCCCTCATTCTCTTCCCAAAATCCGCTCCTGGCAAGTCCTCCCTGAGGTCTGCACGCTGCCCTTTGCTCTTGACTCCCTCCGTAGACTTGGGGTGTGTTGTTTCTTTTCCCCTCTCCCTGGGAGCCTCTCAGGGGCAGGGCTATGCCGGTCCTCTCTGCAGAGTCCTGTATCTAGCTGATTGCCTCTGGGGTGCGCGTGCTTTCGTGTCACTTCAAAGGATACCCTGTGAAGGTTTGTTTCTTATGGATTCAAAAACAAAAACGGCTGAGCCTGTTCAGTGGGGACGCGTGTTATGCACCAGCAGTGTTTAACCTTGCAAAGGCGAGGGACTGACAAAGAGGGCTCAGGGGCCCCTGGGAACTGCCAGCCTGTGTGCAGCATGGCACAAAGACAAGCCGCTGTGGTCTGGGAAGGGAGCAGCTCCCTCCTGCAGCATCTCTCCGAACCTGTAGATTCCGTTGCTGTTTCAAGCCTGGGCAGGCGGCTCTTTGGTGGATGATATATAACACACTGCCAAGAAAATTGATAGGCCTATTTCTTCATAATGTTTAGTGAGGAAACATTATAAAAATAACTGTGCATTTGTGATAATTAAACCGTATATCCGATTGTATTCCTTTTTCCCTGATACAGGATTTTTCTATCTGAATATACTAGTAATAATTTTCTTCTAAATCATGAGTTCCTTTTCAGTGGTGCGTTACCTCACTTTTTTTCTGTTGTAAGTATTCCTTACCAGAATTTTATAATATAGCAAAGTAATCTTAGAATAGGCGTGAAAGAAGGAAAGGTAAGTTTCATCAGTCACATTTTAGCCAGATTTGATCATCTGTTCAACAGTATGTTTTCAAGAAACTTTTCAGTGCATTAAACAGAGAGCTGCATCCATTAAGTAACAGTGTATTGGTACTTTTTTATTCACCACTCTCACCCCCAAATTTTCTACTGCATTTAATTCCATCAACAAGTGTATGTTGAGAGTCAAAATTAAGGACTGTTAATAGTGTGTTAGGTCGAGCACTCCACGTGTGCCAGCACCACGGGGTTAGCACCATGTATCAGTGTCCCGGGATTTTTAGGAACAAGCCTCCTTCAGCGGTAAAATACAAAAGGATGTTTCTCTGTTTCTCACCATTTAAGAAAATAATCGTCTTCTCATGCAGAAATAAGCAGTCACATTAAAATGTATCAGAGTTGCATTGCAGTGCTACTTTAGCATGAATTTAACCTATGCATGTGTATCTTGCAGATGTAATTGCTGAAGGTCTTTCTTATAAGGTTCATTTATCCACTCAAGGATAATTGTCTGTTAAGTACAAGCAATCAGTTGTTCGTTAACTTTTCAACAAAATCCCGTGTTGAGTATCCTCTTCTCAGTGCACTGCAGTTAGCATACAGGAGAAGAGGAAACTCCTGCTCTCTGGGCGGTCATTATCTAGTGGGAGAAATAAGTCAGCAGCTACTTATACAAAGACATTTAACTAATCAGAAATCAGAGTAGAACTGGTACGGAGTCTTAAAAGTAGAAGGCAAATTTTAGTAGGTAAAAGGCGAGGAAAATTTGTCGAGTTTCATTTCCAGAGAACAGCACGTGCAAAGACTACAGAGAATGCACCAAATACAGGAACTAGAATTAACCTTGGCAAAGCTGAACATCACATTTGAGGAAGCAAGTGCTGAAAGGACCTTATCTGACAGGGAAGTGAAGGTTGAAGGGTCCTGGGGAGCAGCTGAAGGACTATTGCTGGGGTGCAGTGGGCTGGAGTAAACCTCCAGGGAATCACCCGCCAGCTTTGTGGGCTGTGCGTGGAGGGAAGTGAGACTAAAAGCAAAGTTAGGACTCAGTTGTGCTCCTCCAGGGGGAAACATGATGTGAACAGTGATGAGGATATTGGCGCTAGAGGGAAGAGAACTGACCACAGCGAATCAAGAGCTTGGTGACCGCGACTGGGCTGGCAGGAGTAGCAGGCCAGCCCCGTCTCTGAGAGGGCATGCACCACCATTGCCAAGACTTGCTTTGTAAATGGCTACCCTAAGGAGCTCCTTTTATGAATTGATACTTTAAAGAATGAACAATTTTATATCTGCTGAACTTTTTAGAAGTCCATAAACTCAGCAGTGTTCCAGGCTGTCTTTGCGCTTGCCCTCCTGTGTGCTCTGCCCTGGGCTGGTGTCTGTGGACCACTTGTATTTGAAGTGCCCCACACCTGGTCCCTAAGCTCCTGCGCGTCACTGCCCAGCCACGGTATTTACACACGCCTTGTCTCATCTGTGCTCATAACACAGCCCGTACTGACAAAATTGCCCATTATTAACGAGGATTATCACAGTGTTTCATGAAAACCCAGTTGAGTGTCTATGCAACCGTGGTTTGTAACTGTGAAAACAAAACAAAAAGGAAGGAGATGCCCATTTCCCATTATTAATGTTCCAAGTAGTAATATTGCATTTCTGCTTACTGCTCTTCTACTCAAACGGGTTTGGACTCTTAGAAGAGGTGGTGAGGATGAAGACGTGGTTACAGCAGAGTTATCAATGATAAACGTAATAATATACCTATATTTATGATTTTTAAAGGCTTTTTGATGTTAATATTAAGACTGGCGGGGAGTGGAAAGTCTAGAATGCTAGCATCGTGGTAAATTTGCTATTAGTCAAACTTTCTATAATGTATGTACAATGCTCCCATAATAGAAAGTATTTCTGCAAAACTGCACTATAGTTTTATATCGTTGCTACAGTTTGGGAGCAAGGATATGAAACAGTTCATATGGAAACATTGTGTTTGTTTGAAGTCAGTTGGAGAATATATTCCTCCAGAAATTCTGGTTTTCATTTTCCACTTCTACCCCCCACCTTCAACAGACTTACGCTTTTAAATAATTTTTTCTCAATAAAGATGGTTGTGTCTACTTTTTTAAAAAAGCTCTTGGACAATTTGCCTTTCAAACCACCTTATGATTTTTAATAGATTCTTGGGACATATTTAAAAATCGTATGCCAGGTCACACCAGATAATTGAATGTTTCCTACCCTCTTCTGCCAAGTTCCAGGTTATATATTTTCTTTTTCAGAAAAAAATGCCAACCTCTCTTGTTCCCCCTCAGGCACGGCGAGCATTCTCCCCTGGGTCTCTTCTGGGGAAACAGATAGGCAGTACCTCGGTCAGGGCAACTTCGCAGAAGCCCCACGTTGGTTTTGTGAGGGGAGAAGTAGTAGTATTCCCACTCACAGATAACATGAACACTTGGTGCCTCTCACCAGGCTGGTGCATTGTGTGGTGGTTTCCAGAGTGAGAGGAGGCAGGCAGAGGTACTGAATCCCGCAAGAGAAGGATCCATATTTGGCTCAGTCCCTTCCCTCGCTCAGATTGGTCAGGCTCAGCTTTTCTGTCTTTTACCAATTTCTTATCTAACTTCTTTCAAAGTGTCCTCTCATTTGTGAGTATTTGTGTCTGTTAACACACTTTGTAGGTTTTTTATTAGATTTATTTTATTGTATTTGACATCATTTGTAGTCCCCATGGGTTTCCCACCACCATTTCCCCATGCACCTTCACCTCAGTCCCTTGTGCTCTTTCTGCCCTCAAACCTGTCTTTGTCCTCCCTCCCCTACCCCCCCCCCCATTATCCTTTTGGTTTATCTTTGACCTTTTGATCTTGTTGAGTTTTTGGTTGGTTGGTTGGTTTTGATTGTAATGGCCCATTTTCTTGAGTTTTCTCTTGTTTTTTGTCTGTTTGTTTAAGAAAGCCTTTCAAAGTAACTGTAGCCTTCAGGTCCAGCGGTTTTGTGAGCTCTAGGAAAACTGTTACCCAGAGGATTTTTCAGTTAATTCTTTTTTTTTTTTCTATAATGATAAAAAGATAAAGGGGGAATAAGTCACATGGACTTTGTATGTTATTCAAAGTAAAATTTAACTACATTTAGCAAAGTCTGTTTTAAACGTTGATGGCAGAGAAGTAGACGAGCAGAGATTCGGGCATGTGGCCAGTTGGTGTAGTGGACGATCAGGCTGATTTGCCCGCAAAGAGGAGACACGTGGAACCCCCTGACGGCTCCTGCAAACCCTTCTCCTATTTCTGTTCTTCCTCCAGTGCGTGGACCTGAGCTGCAATGAGCTAAGCGAAGTGACTTTGCCAGAAAACCTGCCTCCAAAGCTGCAAGAACTAGACCTGACTGGAAACCCCAGACTAGCCCTGGACCACAAAACCCTGGAACTGCTGAAGTAAGTGTCTTAAGGCGAAGCACTCAGCCCATATCCACTGATGACCAGACGACTTAACAAGCACAGGAGGCGCTGTCGCCTTCGTGATCTGTGTCTACACACATTGCCAAGTGAAGTGACTTGCGAGTCAGTCGTTCACCAAAAGGGAGGGCAAAAATATTTCAAATAATTGGATACCCGTGTCCTTTCAGATCATTTTTGAGTAAGTATCCAGACAAAAAGAGAATACCAGAAACAATGAGGAAATGGAGAGAACAAGCAAGACGTAACTTTACATCTTGCTTAGGTGATGCTTCGTGCAGGTGGTAGGAAAGGATTTTGAAAGTGGTGCATATTGTGGGAGTAATTAAGCATGTGCAACTAAAATCTAGATTGTTTAAACAAAACTGGGAGTGTGGAGTCGTTAGAGCCTGCAAACTTCTATCCATGTTTCAGGAAAAGTTCACTAATACAGTCTCACTACTGATGGCAATAGAAAATTACAGGTTGAGGTGAACTAAGTAAAACAGTAAAGGTCACTTCATCAGAAAAGATATCTTTATGAGAATCTGCATCACAGAATTCTAAATGTCTGTCAATACACTTGAACAAATTATGCTCCACAACTGAACATAATTACCTTTTTAAATGATGATGCTGTTACTGACTCAAAAGACCTCTATAGAATGTTAAGTGGAAAGAGAGTGTACAAATAAATATGTACAGCGTAGTCCCACTTTTTGCAAAACAAATTTGTGTGCATTGGGGACTGTGCATGTGCATGTCTAGAGAAGGCCAGGAGGCGGTAAAATAATTAGTCCGTTCTCTAGATAGTGGGATTATGATTCGTCTTCATTGTCTTCTTTAAATCATTTGGAATTCTTGAGCTTTTTTTCTGCAGTGTAACTTTACGTAACAGTCTTGGGCATCGGCACACACTAGTCAGTGTATGGTTACCACATACACTGAAACACTGTCGTGACAGCCATTGCTGAGGTCATCTTTAGTCATCAGGAAAAAGTAGACATTTGCAAACAAGAGTGGTCCTAGTGATCTGTTGATGCCATCCTAGATGCACTGAGGCACTTCAGTGCAACCTGAATTCTGAAAAGCCTTAAAGTGATTTCTGGATGGAACTGGTCATTTACAGCCTATTTTTTGACATTTTAAGTACTTATTGAAAACATTGATTTCTTTTTTTTTTTTAATTTATTTATGCCTACAAGCACCGGGGTACAGACCAGAGGTGTGGAGGAGTGATAGAATTCACTAGAGACAGAGTGGGGAGCAGAACAGGCAGATGGACTGAAACACACTGCTGAGGGCAGCAGGGGAGGGAAGCAGGGGAGGTCTGCTGCGCCATATAGGTCCCCTCCCCGGCCGGCGGCAGGGATAGAACTCGCGCTGCCATGGCTGCAGTTTCTTCATAGTGCATTGCTTAACCCACTGCGCCACCAGGGAGGCCCCCAACATTGATTACTATATATAATTAACAAATACTCCCTAAGTAGAGTGTCCAAGGGAAGCCACAGGAACCTTGGCTGTTTGTTAGTATTTGATGGCACAGCCCAGATCTCTCACTCTGTCAGCTCCGTCTTCTCTCTAAGATGAGAAAGATGGCCCACATACTGTCGAAGGTTCTTTTCGGAACTAAGTGCGTCACTAACAAGATGTATTTCAGCTTTATACAGGTAATTTGTGAGTATTTTTATAAATATGATATAATACATGGTGTAATTGGTAATTATATCAAAATTGATTAATAAGTGGAAACAGCTATTTGGAGAAAAACAAAAGGGAAATTTCTTATCTCACACCCAAATTAAAGAGTTAAATCAATAAGATGAAGTAATGCTTAAAAGTAAGAAGAAGAAAGCATATGAGTATAGTCACAAACCAGAAAAGGGCTTTTTCATCTGAGAAAGGGGAAGGGAAGACCATAAGAAGAGAAATCCATATGTGCAGATTGGTTTTGAAATTTATATCATGTCCCGTTATATATAAAAATGCTTTCTGTATGTAAAAGTTTAAAAGGCCTATTCTAAAGGCTGCCAAAAATCTAATAGCAAATGACAAATGAAGAAGAAACACTAGCGAAAAATAAGAGCAATATTCTCTTACTAGAAGATGTTCTTACAAGTCATTAAGAAAAGTACTCAAATGGAAGATAAATAGAACTTAGTAACATTTGGAAAAGAGCTGATTTTTTTCATGAAAATATCATGTCCATCGATGTTAGTAGATCAAGAAAACAGTAAATAAGTATTTTCCCACCCTCTAAAATTTGTTGCTAGCGTACTGTAAATTGGTATAACTTGTCTTAGCTATTGGCCCTGTATCTCAGGTTTTTAAAATATTTACATACTAAGACCAAGGTTTCCTATGGCAAAAAATTTGATCTGAAATCAGAAGAAACCTGATATTCATCGTGGGCACAGAAACAGTCATCAGATGCTTCTAATTATATTTAGGACAAATACAAGGTGACCTGGGCAAATAGTCATGATGTGATTAGATAAAAAAAGGAAAAGCAAATATGTAGAATGACCGTACTATTCTGTGTGCACGGGAGAAAACAGTCATTAAATTCTCTACAGTGGGTTCTGTCCCTGGAGCGTGAGCTGCTGTAGCTAAGCAGGGGCGTGCAATCCCGTTTTTTTTTTTAAAATGAGTAACTGACATTGACATCCTGATTCTCTTGGGTGGAAACATTGCCTTCTGTTTAGTATTTAGAGGGCTGTGGCTTCTTACTAATCCGGAAGGTTCCCGCCTCTAATGTGTCACTTGTGCTTGTCGGGGGGTGAGTGCCCTCGCCCCACATACGCCAGGGTGAGTGCACAGGAGCTCCTCTGCGTGACTGAGGCCCGCGCCAGCCTCTCAGACCCAGGTAGAGATGCACCAGGCTCAGCACTCAGGTCCCACAGCAGCTGCTTAGCCGCTGCACTCAGCTAGATAGAGAGTGAGAAATTGCCGCTTCACTAGAAGGGATTTTAGGGGAATTTAAAGATTACTTTTTTTAATAATCAGGCTACATAGTGGAATTATTTCTTTGAAGACTCTGTGGTCTGTAGAAAATGTAAATGTCTTTAGAATTGAGCTTTAGATTTTTCTCTAGACTTCAGGAAGGCGGCAGAGAGCTAGAGGAGCCCTGAGGTGCGCCTTGGGAAAGCATCGCAGGCTTCCCGTTTCTGCATGCGTGCCCTTGGTGCCGGGCCGGTGCAGAGCATTCTGTGGGTGGCTGTCTTTTTTTTTTTTTTAATTAAGATTTATTTATTTATGCATTCAAGAGCTGGGGTACAGGCCAGAGGTGTGGGGTGGGAGTAGGGGAGTCACCAGAGACAGAGTGGGGAGCAGAACAGGCAGATGGACTGAAATCCACAGCTGAGGGCAGCAGCGGGGCAGGAGAGGTCTGCTGCGCCATGTGGGTCCCCTCCCTGGTCGGCAGCAGGGATCGAACTCGTGCTGCAGCGGCTACAAGTCTGCTTCATAGTGCGTCGCTTAACCCGCTGCGCCACCAGGAAGGCCCCCCTCTTTTTACTGGTAGGACTAGAAACTTTTAAAAGGGAATGCACAGCCCTGCTGTAAATGAGGTGTTAATTTGGTTTTGGGATTTCTGTTGGCACCAAGTATGATTGATTTATTTTTCAGTTTTTTAGGATAAAGGGAAAAGTAAACATTTTCTGGGGATTCAGAATAGAATATTTTTGAAACCAAATACATTTAAATTTCAAAGAAATTTCCAGTAGCTATTTCTAGAATCAGTGTGAATAATATGACATTTTGATTTACTTCTTAGTGTTAAGTGGTTCTGAAGGTAGGTATTCATATTTATAAAGAAATAACATGTTCTCGGGGTCAAAACAAAGGTATTTTTTCAGTGTTAAAAGATGTTACATATGCTTTTTCTCTTGTTTAAAT
Organism: Galemys pyrenaicus; assembly: GCA_019455555.1. NCBI lineage: Eukaryota > Metazoa > Chordata > Mammalia > Eulipotyphla > Talpidae > Galemys > Galemys pyrenaicus. The sequence goes on along the minus strand of JAGFMF010011492.1, from coordinate 355,457 downwards.
AAAAGGGGGGCAGAATAGGTCAATCGAGAAGAGAGTAGAACTTATTTCACCATGTGGTAGCCAGCCTTTCTTAAAACCAATTTTACATATGTTTGACTTTCTATTTTGGGGCAGGTACTGAATGCTTTTTGGTAGGCTGGTTTTTAATAAACCCCATTTGGAAGGTTACACTTTTATCATTTCTGTTTTGGGTCCCACTGGATCAATTATGGCATATGAGAGCTGAGATAAGAACTTGCTTCCCAGTTTAAATATTATATGGTTAATCTGTGACTTATTAAAATACTCATTTACTTTGTAATCTGATGATAGTAGTCTAAGCATGAGTGGCTGTACAAACGAGGAGAGAATTGGAAGTTTCAGGGGCTGGCAAGTTCTTAATAATATTTGTGAAGTATTTGAAGAAATGATGTGGATACAAAGAAACTGTATTTGGGGGTGAACATTGCAGAGTTCTCTCACGTCATCCTAACACAGTATAACTGTGCCTTACGTTTCACTCCTGTTACATCTGGGTGTTGGGGTTGTAAGAATACACCCTCCTTGATACTTCAGTGTCCTGTCCCATGCCAAGGGCGAGAGCTGCCCTTTTCATCCCCAGGAGAGAGCACCGTCTAGCACAGCGTGTGTGAAAGTTGCTAATAACCACCACACAATGCTGATAAAAACTCATTTCGCAGTCTGTGCATAAGCCCTTGGTTTGCATTATGACGAGTAGTTAGCTCTTGTTGCTAATAAATATTTCAGATGCATTAAACACAGAAGGCATGATTCCTACGAGTGTTTGGCTGTTTCCATCTCTCACATAAGGCAGCAATTCGCACATGTCTGCATTTAATGAACTCTCCCCACCGTTTCTCTCGTTAGTAACATCCGATGTTTCAAGATCGATCAGCCTTCAGCAGGAGATGCGTCGGGAGCCCCAGCTGTCTGGAGCCATGGCTACACAGAAGCTTCGGGGGTGAAGAACAAGTAAGTGGGCAAAAGCCGGGAGCAAGCACCGCCTCCTGCCCGCCTCCCCTCTTCAGTGCTCACACAGCCTCTCTCCGCGGAGCATTCATCTGAGCATGTTTCCCAAAGTGGGGCCACCTCATATTTGAACAGTAAGCGAGGGCCCTGCTTGGCATCTCACACTCTTGTCTTTGTGAGGACGTTGCTAGGAGACAGTGTAACTGACACATTATATCTGTGTGAGGCTCAGTGTTTGGAGAAGGCATAAGTACTGAAATGCATCTCTGCTCCTTTGAAAAGCGCCTTTATCTTTCTCTGAAGCCTGTTTACCAAGCAAAACAGGGATAGTGTTAAAGGAGAAGGAGACTTGATTGTCGCATTCGAGATCACTCACGTCACAGACCAGTTAGTGGTTCCATGAAACTCTTTTTATGATCTGAATTAGCATGGCAGGGCTTGATGTCTGTTCCCTGTCATGTCAGCTGTGTGTCTTGCCACCAACATTTACCCACCTGAATTTCTTCCTTTTCCTTTTTTTCACGGGCCTTCCTTATCTTGAATGCAAGTGTTGATTTTCTTGAGAATTGTAGTCCAACCCTTTAGGCTTGCTTGCGTTTTATGAAGAGGTGCTAATAATACTAGAAAAGTAAGGTATAAGAACTGCAAGTGTTTGAGGATAGGGGAGAACAGAAAGTGGACGAGGCTCCAACAGTAACCAACATTACGATTCAACCTGAGGACACGCGGACTCAATCATTATTTAAAAATTGTGTTTTTTTAAATTAAAAATTTCATTGAATTTGAAAATTTTCAGTACATTTAAAAATGAACATTTTTTGAAAAATCTCCCAACCTAGACCCACTATGTCAGAATGGTTCAGAACCACCCCCACCCCCACCCCCAGGCGACCCTAAGGTCCATCTCGGACCGAGAACCACTGACCGAGTGGCCCTCATGGGATTTGTGGCTGCCGTGCTGGCTGCCTCCCTTTAGGACGGAAGACAGAACTGGCTCGAGCTTGGGTCTGACTCTGGTCCCTTCCTCTCCGGGGCGTGTCTCGTCTTGGACACTTCCTTTCATGGAAAGCTTGATCCTTTCAGAAGTTGAAGCGGGAGACTCCACAGGCCGCCAGAGCGCTCAGCACCTCCCTCCTCCTACTGCCTGCCCGTGAACCCTGCTCAGCCCTCAGCTCCGCTCCTCAACTTAGGGAGTCCCGGCCCCCTTGGGCTCCCTTCTGCCGCAGCCCGGAGGCCTCTCTGGGCAGTAGGTGGGGCAGCGGAAGGTGCGCTGACTGGTCTCACCTTCCGCTTCTAAACACTGTTGTTTCATATACTTTTCAGCCTTTGTTTTAGTTGTGAGCGGTGTTGCATGTGTTTTTATGTACTTTTCGTGTTTCTTATATCTTGTCACTGTTTCAATTATTCATCTTTGTTTGCGGTAACAGTTTTCCTTAATGTTTTGTAAATGAGCATGGAGAGATGGATCATTGTCTTCTGTTATTTCCCATGATTCTTATCTCTTTTTTTAAAGATTTTTTTTTAATTTATTTATGCATACAAGCTGGGTACAGGCCAGAGGTGTGGGGGGGTGAGAGGAATCACCAGAGACAGAGTGGGGAGCAGGACAAGTAGATGGACTGAAACACACTGCGGAGGGAGCAGCGGGCGAGGCAGGAGAGGTCTGTTGCGCCATGTGGGTCCCCTCCCTGGCTGGGGATTGAACTCGCGCTGCAGTGGCTGTAGAAGCCCCAGCATGGCGCTCAACCCCTTGTACCACCAGGGAGGCCCCCCTTCTTATCTTTTATAATAAAGTCATCAGAAGGGTGGGAGACCCCACCTGGGCGCACACTGTTGTCATCCTTCTTTGCTTGAAGAAGGTAGTTGATACACAGTAGCTGGGGCTGGCTTCCCAGCCTGTCCGGAGCTGTGAAAAAGAACTGGGGCAGGAAATCTGCAGAAGAGACCTGGGTGGGCATGGGGAGGAGGCGGTGGACTCGGCGTGACGGCCCCTGCTCTGCAGGCTGTGCGTGGCAGCACTGTCGGTGAACAACTTCTGCGACAACCGGGAGGCCCTGTATGGCGTGTTTGACGGAGACCGGAACGTGGAGGTGCCCTACCTGCTCCAGTGCACCATGAGCGACATCCTGGCGGAGGAGCTGCAGAAGACGAAAAACGAGGAGGAGTACATGGTGAACACCTTCATCGTCATGCAGAGGTGAGGCGTGCGTCCTGGTGTGCTCTCCTGCCTTGAGTGTCTGCCCTCCGCTGAGAAATGCGGTGTCCAGGCGTCACACGGCTGTTGCTGGCGGTGGGACCCCGGGGTGGCTGAACCGCATTTTCGACGTGTTGCCGTCGTGACAGCGCATAGCAGCCTCAGTCAGTGACAGGACTTTTGTGTCTCTTCGAGCTGGACCTCACGGGCTTGTTGACAATGCTCCTCCGCCTCTCCCGTGTCACTGAAGCCTTTTCTGTATCACCGAAGCTTAGAGGCTCTTAGATCTCTGGGATCTGGACCGCGCTTTGAATTGGGCTGTTTCTATCTCAGTTTCTCCACGCACAGGAAGGAAGAGTGCTGGTTTGAGGTGGTGCAAACTTGTGAATCTGAGATGGTCGAACTTTGAGCCAGAAGTCTAATCATTCTGCACATGGTGTTTGCGCCCCATTGTGAAGGTGTCACGAGCAGCCCTGAGCGTCAGGTCCCCAGTGATACTGCACTGGCTGAGACGCGGGCTGGGTGTGGTAGGACCCTGCATCCAGCGGATGCTGCTTTGTCACTCTGCTGGCTTTGCAGCTTGTCTGGGCTCGCCTGTTGTCCGCGCACTGCAGACCCTCGTGCTCGGGCTTCCCTGCTGGGCCGCGAGACACGGGGGCAGAGGCGTCTTCTCTGCCCTCCTTTTTCTCTCCCTTGATAATCTGCCACAGAGGTACGTGTGCAGCAGGGATAGGAAAAGACGTGTGGAAGCATGCTGGTCCAGAGCAGCCTTCCAAGTCCCCGTGGCCGTGAACGTTCCTCTCGAGGACTTGGGTGCAGGCCCAGGGAAGTTCGTGCTGCCACGCTCACCCCGGTCCCTCAGGGTCTTGGTGGGTGCAGGCAGTGTGAGCAGTGAAACCCCGGGAACAGCTGAGATTCAGGGAGCCCTTGGTATGTGAGCGTTGTGGCTCTGAATACCTCAGATGCCCTAGATTTCACCCAGTGAGACAGGCAACGTCACCACTCTGACGGCTGACGCGATACCGTGGCCCATGTGGGAGCTGATGGGTGGACGGCCGGCCAGGACTGGACCTCAGGCAGTGAGACTGCAGAGTGCTCTGGCTTCTGGGCATGTCTGCTCCTGCTCTTTCCACCATCTCGTTTCGGGGGAAAAGCAAGTGTGTGTGAGACACACACACGCACCCACCCACAGCCGCACACACCCTTCACATGTCCCTGCGAGGTTTAGTTTTCACAGACCCTCAAGCATAAATAAAAACCAACAATCTCAAACTCTGGCTACTAGCTGTAATTTTCTCAAATACCATCCGATTTCTTGCTTTGCCAAGAGACATCTCTGTGCCTCTGAAAGGAAGGAAGGAGAACTGCTTTGGCAGGGCGAGGCAGTGGCACCAGATCCAGTCACGATGTCCGGTAGCTAGCGTTTAGAGGCCCGGTTATCGTCCACCCCCGGCACTTTGCGTGCCTCGTGCGGTCCCTGTACCTTAGGCGTACGGGACGTGGTGGTCTTTTCGGTGCTTGGGGAGGCTGGATCCCGTCCTAGCAGACTGCTCTGCATGACCAGTGCCGCCTCTTGCCTCACCGAGACCGGTGTCTGCGCCCGCGCACAGACCCTGCCTGTCGCGGGCTTCTTGCACCACGCAGGTCAGGAGAGGCCTGGAGGCCACGTCTCCCTTAGGGCTGTGCAGGCCTCCCCAGCTCCTGTTCCCTGTGGGCGCGCTGCGGGTCGTGGGTTGAAGGCCATGTCACAGCACTTTCAAGCTTGCTTATTAGAATGTCCCTTCCGGGAGGACTCTGGAACAGGCTGCCATACTGGTCCGGGACGTCAGGGCGGGAGCACCCAACACTGCTGCGCTCCGAACAGCAGCACCCTTACGGGGGGCAGGCGGAGGCCGCGGTAACTCCAGCGTGCGGCAGGGGTGGGGTGTTCACACCTGCCCCTGTTGCAGTGGTCCCTGTAGCTCCTTCTCCTGGGAGCGGAGGGAGGAGAAGGAAGTGGCCGCTTCCTGCTGTCCCGCTGTCTGTGGGTATGCAGCAAGACCTCGCCCTGCACAGCAGCCCGGGCTCGTGGTGGCGCAGGAACACTTGCCCGTCCTGTGAGCAGAGCCCTCTGGGAGGCTGTGTGTCAGGGAGAGAGGCCAGTCGAGCCCCGGGTCAGCGTTTCCTCCAGCCCCGTCTGCCTGTGCGTCCTGAGTTCAGATTGACGCGGTGCCGTCGCGCTGACCCCTGCCTCTGATTCCAGGAAACTTGGGACCGCCGGGCAGAAACTCGGAGGCGCCGCTGTGCTTTGTCACATCAAGCATGACCCTGTGGACCCGGGCGGCTCCTTCACCCTGACCTCTGCCAACGTGGGCAAGTGCCAGACAGTCCTGTGTCGGAACGGGAAGCCGATGCCCCTGTCCAGGTCCTACGTCATGAGCTGTGAGGAGGAGCTGAAGAGGATCAAGCGGCACAAGGCCATCATCACCGAGGTGAGAGAACGGCAGCCTCGGGATGTGGGCCGGGCCAGCATGTCACAAGAGGCTGTGCCAGTGCGGGTGCGGCCAGCTGATGGCGCTCTTCCCTCCTGTCCCTCGAAGGCAGCGAGTGGTTTTCCACCAGGGGTGAGTCCTGACAGGGCACATGGCCACACCTGGAAACATTGTTTTGTTTTGTTTTTTAAGATATATTTATTTATGCACACAAGAGCTGGGTACAGACCACAGTCGCGGGAGGTGGGAGGTTTCACCAGAGACAGAGTGGGGAGCAGAACAGGCAGATGCACTGCTGAGGGGAGCAGCGGGCCAGGCAGGAGAGGTCTGCTGTGCCCTGTGGGTCCCCTCCGTGGCCGGGACCCATCTCGCGCTGCTGTGCCGCGGATGCTTCAGAGTGCTTGGTCAGAGTGCCGCGCTCCCCCCACCCCCACCCCGGGCGGGAGAGCCTGGAGCGGGGTGGCACGAGGGCAGACTCATTTCAGCACTGCTTACAGCAGCGGCGGCAGGAGCCCCGCTCCGGCCACTGCTCTCCACGCAGTCTCACGAGCCTGCTGTTGTCTGAGGAATGATGTGAGGCACAGACGTGCTTCCCGCAGACACACATGTGCCCACAGGTGGCCTCCAGGCCTGTGTGGTGGATGAACCCACAGAACCACGTGTGGCTCAGGTGTAGACTGGGGAGGAGGAAGGACTGTGCGTGCAGGTGAGCTGCGAGGGTCATGGGAGAGTATGAGACTCAGACCCCGCCCTGCGTGTCCAGGCGTTGGCTCCAGTTCGCCCCTGCCCTGGGAGCAGAGCGGACTCAGTGGCCACTGTAGGCCCCGTGAGGGAGCAGAGTCCTTCCAGACGGGACAGGAAGGACTGCATGAAATGCACGCATCCCGGGGGCGGAGCGCACAGCTTCTACTCCCGGCGTTTACTCCCTCTGCGCGATCACGCACAGCACAGCCTTGCTTTCGTCTCTGTTGCTGAATGCTCAGCCCTCTGGCGTCTCCTCTGCCTGGGGGCACACCCGAACACACAGAAAACTGCTGGTCCTGAGTAAGAGAGAGCTACAGGGTTGGACAGAACCATGAGGGAAACTGGCCAAATTCCACACTTTGGGGAAGAACGGGTTGACAAGAACAAGATTATGGGAGAGTGCGCTCAAGGGGCCTCCCTGGTGGTGCAGAGGGTTGAGCACAGCACTGTGAAGCGTCCGCGGCACAGCACTGCGAGTTCGATGCCCACCAGGGAGGGGACCCACAGCAGACCCCTCCTGCTTCGCCCGCTGCTCCCCTCAGCAGTGGATTTTGGCCAGTCTGCCTGTTCTGCTCCCCACTCTGTCTCTGGTGAAACCTCCCACCTCCCGGGACTCTGGCCTGTACCCAGGCTCTTGTGTGCATAAATAAATAAATCTTAAGAAAAGGAGTGCCCTCAAGCCCCATGTGGTAGCGTCACCCCAGAGCGCCGTCTGCTCGCCAGTATGGCAGTGCTTTGGCAGGGTTGGGAAGGCCCTGAGTGCTGGAAGGTGGACGGGTTGGAAAGGAAAGGGAGGTTCTCTGGAAGAAACACTTGGAGGACGATGGTGAAGTCCTCTGTATGACCTCACCCGAGAGAAGCTGAAAGCGCATCTGTCACGATGACAGCGCTTTCTCTGGAAGAGGCGTTAAACGTTGGGGCGTGCCAAAGCTTGTTGAGGCCCTGGGAACCTCAGACTGAAGGAACAAGGAACTCTGACTTCAGAGAAAGGTCTTTTTACTGGCCCGCCCCTCTGACCGTGACTTGTATGGCTTGAGCCCCAGTGGACGCGAGCACTTTGTCACCGTCATCTGCACCAGGCGAGCAATCCAAGGAGCGGTCGGGCCTGGCGCTTCTCCTTTGGCACCCGCCTCCCCGCACTCGGCCTTTCTTGCCCAGCTAGTCACGCTAAGGTCTGCCCCATCAGTTATTTTTTGCCTTGGGAAGTTTGAGCAGCGGCTCTCTCTCGTCTGGGCAGTGGACACTGCTCCTCGGGCTGGTGTGGTGCTCCAGGGGCACCTGAGCTGGACTGGGGCTTGGCCTTGCTCTCCAGGGGTTCCGGGCGCAGCCGCCAGCCTCACTGGGTGGCGGGCAGGGCCCTGGCGGCACTTCAGATGCTGGAACAGCTCACTTCAGCTGTGTCCTTTTGCCCTCCTGCTTCTGACCCACCAGGCTCCTGCCCTGGGTTTCTGGGGACAGGTGGCCATTCGCACTCCCTCACCGGGGCTGGGCAGGCGCCCCGGGTGGACCCAGGGGTGCCTGCTCTCCTCCAGCTGCCAGCAGGAGTGGCAGGGCAGTCCAGAGGTGCCGGTGCTAATGTGTCTCTGGAAACCTCTCTTCTTGCAGGACGGCAAGGTGAACGGAGTCACGGAGTCCACACGCATCCTGGGCTACACCTTCCTGCACCCCAGTGTGGTGCCTCGCCCCCACGTGCAGTCGGTGCCCCTGACGCCTCAGGACGAGTTCTTCATCCTGGGCAGCAAGGGCCTGTGGGACAGCCTGTCCATCGAGGAGGCGGTGGGGGCCGTGCGCAACGTGCCCGATGCCCTGGCCGCCGCCAAGAAGCTGTGCACGCTGGCGCAGAGCTACGGCTGCCACGAGAGCATCAGCGCGGTGGTGGTGCAGCTCAGCGTACCCGAGGACAGCTTCTGCTGCTGCGAGCCGGGCGCCGGCGGGGCCGGCCCGCCACCCAGCCCCGGCATCTTCCCGCCCTCGGTCAGCATGGTGATCAAGGACCGGCCGTCCGACGGGCTGGGCGTGCCCTCCTCCAGCAGCGGCATGGCCTCCGAGATCAGCAGCGAGCTCTCCACCTCCGAGATGAGCAGCGAGGTGGGGTCCACGGCCTCGGACGAGCCCCCGTCCGGAGCCCTGAACGAGAGCAGCCCCGCCTACCCCAGCGAGCCGCGCTGCATGCTCCACCCGGTCTGCCTGTCCCACTCCTTCCAGCGCCAGCTGTCCAGCGCCACCTTCTCCAGCGCCTTCTCGGACAACGGCCTGGACAGCGACGACGAGGAGCCCATCGAGGGCGTCTTCACCAACGGCAGCCGCGTGGAGGTGGAGGTGGACATCCACTGCAGCCGCGCCAAGGAGAAGGAGAAGCAGCAGCACCTGCTGCAGGTGCCCGCCGAGGCCAGCGACGAGGGCATCGTCATCAGCGCCAACGAGGACGAGCCGGGGCTGCCCCGGAAGGCCGACTTGGCCGCGGTGGGGACCATCGGGCGCCGGAGGGCTAACGGCTCAGTGGCGCCCCAGGAAAGGAGCCACAACGTGATCGAAGTGGCCATGGACGCGCCTCTCCGGAGGCCCGGGGGCTACTTTGCCGCCCCGGCCCAGCCGGACCCGGACGACCAGTTCATCATCCCGCCCGAGCTGGAGGAGGAGGTGAAGGAGATCATGAAGCACCAGCAGCAGCAGCAGCCGCCGCCCGCGCCGCCCCACCTGCAGCCGCCGCGGCCAAGCGCCGACGCGCTGCCCGAGTACTGCGACACGCCGCTATGACCGGCTGGGCCGGGCCGCGCCCTCCGACAGCCCGCCCGCCTGTCGGCAGCTGGTCCGTAGGGTCGTCCTCGGCTGGTTCTTTTTTAATAATTACCACTTTCTTCTAGTGATGCTTTACCAATATGATTTAAATTTGTTAACCTCTTCCCCTAACATATCAAATGTGTAAAGACAAAGAACAAAATGTTTAATATATTACAGAGAAACAGTTAATGATAATGTAATATTTTTTAAAATGGCTTTTTGTTGTTTGTTTGGAAGGCAGGGCAGCTTGCCAGTGCTAAATGATTTAATAATATCGTAGTTCTGTATATCTCTGGGGGGAGGGGAGGCTTTATTTTTTTTTTTTTCTCTTGTCTTGAAAATGATAGACATTTGTAGAATATGGAGACTAACTCCTAGGAGTTGCTTTACTCTGCCAGGTGACCTAAGTCACTGGGATTCACTCATTTTCTCTGAGAGAACAGTTGATTGAGAAATTTCTATTGTAAATAGCTCAGTGCCGTCTAGTGATGCTGCCAGCGTTTTGTAGTTCAGAGCGTAAGGACACAGCGAGTAACGACTTCTGCCCCCGGCTGATGCGCCCACCTCACCACCCACCCGCAGTCATCCTCCACACTCAGCAGCTGAGGCTGCTTCTGTCCCAGTAGGTGGGTCTGAGGTCACTAGGAAGGAACCCGCACCCCAGGCGCCTCTGGACCTCCCCCGCCCCCTCCGGTCCCAGCCCTTGACTTTTGCAGACACTTTTTAATTGTGTTCCTTACTGCCGCCACAATCAGCATGATTGTGTAGAGTCCAGTTAGACCATTTACATACCGAGAGTTCTATTAAAGCAGAATGCACAAATGAACATGTCATAATTTTTGTTACAATAAATATAAAATTTACAAGACAACAGATGCCTTGATCTCAGCAGCCAGATGTGTACTGCAGGCGGTCATAGCCAGCTTGGGTTTAGCGTGAACCAGTGGAAGGCCGGGTCACCAGACGCTTCAGACTTGAAGGCCAACCGGCAGGTGAATGACCCGCACCGACCGAGCTCACGGATCGGCCCTAGGGCTGGCAGTAGGAATCCGTGGGTCTCAACCTTCCTGTTCCTTGTTCTCGGGTAACAGGTATTCGTGGGGAAATAGGTAGAGGTTGCAGAGAGGAGAGCCCTGGAAAACCTCTCAAAGCCACATTCATTTCCAGTTCTCTCGGGGCCCTCCCTCACCTGGACAGAGTAATCCAGCTTCTCTGTAAACAGTGCGAGTCAGGAGCTGGCTGACTGCGCCAGCACTGATAGAAGTACCTGGCGCAGTGAGTCCACCAGAAGTCCCGAGCCGTGCTGACTCAGGGCCCTTTGCAGACTGCAGCCACACACCCATGCCTCCCTGCACAGCTGAAGCCCGTGCTGAACTGGTCTTGATCTTATAGTCCACAAGGACCAGCTTCCCCGCCTGCCTGCCTCCCTGGGTGCGCCCTCTCCGTAGGGCAGCTGGCTGCTGGCGGCCATCAGCGTGTGGCTCATGGGCACTGGGATGGACGGTCTGAGGTCCCTTTACCAGGCGGCGTGTCTCTTCTCCATCTCCCTGTCGGGCTACTTGCTCGTCATGCTTTTTTTTTTTTTGAAGATTTATGCATATAAGAGCTGGGGCACAGACAGGGTGGGGAGCAGAACAGGCAGATGGACTGAAGTACCCTGCTGAGGGGAGCAGCGGGTGAGGCAGGAGCGGTCTGCTGCACCATGTGGGTCCCCTCCCTGGCCCAGGATCGAACTCACCCTGCTGTGCCTGCCGTGCCTGCCCCAGATGCTTCACAATGCAGCGCTCAACCCACGGAGCCACCAGGGAGGTCCTCTTTGTGCTTTTTCAGAGATGAGGAAGAAGTGTGCTCCTTTCAGCATGGAGGGACACACTGCCCAAGGCACTAGAGCCCCTCGGAGTTCTCTGGCCTAGACCGAGCTGGATGGATGCTGTTAGGAGACCTGCCGGGCCTCCCTCTGTCTTCGCCCCACTCCAGATGAATGGGAGCCCCCAGGAAGGCCTCGGTTTTCACCCCAGTACATCAGGTACTGCTGCTGACTCTCTGCCTTCCTTGGTTCTGAAATCCTCCCCCCATGGGTAAGGTTCATCTGTTGCCTTGGGTGGGTCGTACCTGGTGTGCCCGCGTGACCCCCTTGCTTGCTTTTAGACCAGTGAGTGTGGTCAGCAGGGCCAGCACTCGAGGAGCCCATAGTGGGCCCCACGGCAGCCACGGGTGCCAGAACACCCCCAGGAGCAAGACTCATGGCCAGACACCTCATCTAACTCCAGCGGCTGATGCGGGGCTTGGCGTTGTTTTCCCAAGCCCCCCAGATCAGCCTGCGCTTGCTTCTGTGTTACGTCACTAAGTCACATTGAGCACACACAGGTGCTTTAGAGGTGAGGGACAATGCTTTCCCCTCCGGGGGTCTGGGGTGAATAGGCCCTGTGGATGAAAGGGGACCAGGTGAGCACCTTAGGTGTTCCGAAGAGGCAGAGATAGGCAAACAGACCTGCCCGCTGCCCGTGTATCCTGAGGGGGCAGCGCTCGATGATACATAGACCTGCTTATAGAACTGTGCTGTGCTAACACCTGAAGGCCCCTGAGCCCTGGGATCTCCTGGGTGAGATGAAGAAGGGCATCCCCACCTGCTGCTCGCCTGCTGGGAAGGCCGGGCCATGGGGAAAGCCTGGGGTGTGGGGAGGTGGAGCAGAGCTGGGAAGCCGCAGGAGGCCATGCTCCGGCTGAGGACCCTGGAGCCTGGTTGGTATGGAGCCTCCTGGCTGCATGCCCACAAATGCCCACACTGAGCAGGCGCTAGGTCAGACCCGGGAGCAGGGCCACCCACTGACTGCCTGGGTTCTCCTGATTGCTTTTATCACAGCACCACCTACTGGCGAGGTTAGACTCCGGGTGGAAATGGGCTAACGCTTGGTCTTTTGACTTTGTCCTTCTGATGTTTTTGGAATAAGTGGGTTTGGAGAGCCGGGTTCTTGGGTTCACTGTGAGAAAAGCTTTACGAGAGCTCCCCGTTCAGTGGCATATGGCGAGTTCCCCAGGTGAGTTTCTCCAGGAGGCAGAGATGTTGATTAGATTTAAAAGAGCAGGTTTATTAGGGAAAGGGACAGAAGAATAAAAGACACTTGCATAGACACAAGTGAGCAGGAGGAGCTGCCCTGAGAGGGACAGGTTTGCTGAGAGAGGCTGCATGGCTGCAGGCGGCAGCCTTGAGGAGAGCTGCCTCCATTGAGGGAGGTCAGTGCAGAGAAGCCCCGGCAGGTGCAGGTCACGGCAGGCAGGAGGCTGCTGCCCTGCAGGGGAGAGAGCTGGTGGAGAGAAGCACCTGCATAGGCACAGGTGGGCAGAAGGACGGCTGCCCCGATACTGCACTGATCTAGCCTTCTTCTCTTTGGGAGGGCTCCCTCCTTCCTGGAGTGGCTGCTGGTTGACTGTGAATAAACTCTGGAATCTGAACGGGACTGGAGATTCTACATGGGCTCAATCGCCATATCTTTACCTCAGGTCTGGTATGCATCCCTGCACCTAAAGAGCTGGGTGTCTAAAGCTGGGTGGCAGCTGTGCTTATCCCTTCCACCCCACCTCCTTGCCTAAGCCAGGTTCCTGGTCTTAATGGTCTCCCTTCCAGGTTCTCTGTTCTTACCCTCCATCAGTGAGGACACAGGCCTTTCTTATTTCTTGCCATTGAATTTCACTTGTCTTCCGGTCATCCCCCAACACATAGTTTGTGCAAATGACCCCAGGCAGACTAGTCCCAGTAATCATTCAGCTGCCACGGATAGGTCAGAGCTGGCTCTAAAGATGCCCACCCTCACCCCCATAAAGTCATACTGAGCCTGTAGCCCTGTTCAGACCCAGTTTGGCAAACCCACTGGCTGGATGAGTAACTGAAAATAGAAACTACGTCAACTCTGGACCCTAACTAGGTGCCACAACCACCTGGCAGCCATCTGGCCCACCATTTCCACTCGCGCAAGGTGCAGGGTGAAGGACACTGGGGCTGTGGTGCACCTGTTACAGGGCAGGGAGAGGGGCACCCCAGAACCCCCAAACCTGCTCTCTCCACATGGGTTCTGCCATCCACAGCAGCAAGACAAACATAAAAGGCCTTTAATGGAAAGGAACTTAAATACAATTAGGGAACAATATTGAGAAGACAAAGAATAGAGTTACTAAGTCAAGCACACAAAGTGACTCATCTCCTTGAGGATAAAAGTCCAGCCAAATAGGATTGGTCCAAGGCAAAGCCCAAAAGCTGCCACAGTCAGTCTAAAGGACCTTTCAGTGGAGACCCACAGAAAAGGGTCAGAAAGAGTCAGGCAAATCCGTGAGGAAAAGAGCAAAATCAAAATCAAGATGACAGCTGCCATTGTTAACCTCCCCACGGGCCTCTCACCCACATCTGTTCCAACCAGTCCAGGACCAAGAAGCAAACACAGTTTCTTCACATGTCCCTCTGCTCCATGTGCCTCCTCCAGGTCTCCTTGCTGCTCTCCATCCTGCTTCCTTCTTCCTCCATTCCTTCTGTCCTCCTATCTCCTCTCTCCAGCATCTTCTTATCCCTTCTTAGCTCCACCCACTTAGGGCGGGACCCCGGGATTCTGGAACTTCCCTTTTTCCTGGGGACCCCCGTTACACACCTTGAGTCCTTACAGAAGACAAAGGCCCAACATGTGACAGGAGAGACTGGGCTGAGGGGTCCCCAGGGCACGTCATTGTCCTAGCTGCCTCCTGCCCTAACTTCAGAACCCATAACAAGTACTGGTTTTACCTTCGTGGGTTTTTTTTTCTTTTTTTTAAGATTTATTTATGCATGCATGCAAGAGCTAGGGTACAGGCCAGATGTGCAGGAGGTGAGGGGAGTCACCAGAGACAGAGTGAGGAGCAGAACAGGCAGATCCACTGAAATACACTGCTGAGGGGAGCAGCAGGAGAGGCAGGAGAGATCTGCAGTGCTCATTTGTCCCTTCATTCTAAGTCAGAAAAAAAGAATATTCTATCCTGTTCAAAGGGAGAAACAACAGAACATTTGGAGAACTTTCTTCCATCTGCTTAGGCTGAGGTTGCTCCCCTTGTCATTCCTCAGTTTCTAAAGGGAAACCAGGGAAACCAGGAAAGGAAATTCCAATGGAAATTTCAAGTGATTTCTAATCATGACTATATCTTAGGTCTCATTCCAATAAGCTTGAACATTTCCCCAATTACTAAACTTATTATCAAAAGAAAGATGACATGGTGACAACGATGATTGTCCCCAGTGGTGCCCTCCAGGTGTTGATTTTCCATGAACTCATCGCGGGTCTTTGCTGTTCTGGGTTCTTAAGGAAATGGCTCCACAACGGACATTTAGAAGTTTAATCTAAGACCAGTTTTTCACTTAGTGGAAATTGCCCTGTGAGCCAGGAATAAATCAGGCACACACAGTCTTTTGTTTCATCTTCTACAACACTTTTGAAGAACTGTGGAGTGATTTCTTTTCCTGGAGTGTCTCCAGTAGGTTCACATTAGCTGTTCCTCAGGACCTACCCTGTCAACCCCTCAGGCCTTTCTTCCTAGAAACTTCTTCTGGCCGGTGATACAGTGTTATCTGCATATAATGTGCATCTAATTTTGATGTAAACACTTCCTCTTTTCAAATGCAAATGTAATTGCCTTCCTGGGGTGTTCCCAGGAAGTCCCCAGGCAGGGCTTTGTCCCCACCTCCTTCTGCCCCCAGTGGTCTTCTAACCAGTGAGGAAGGGCTTGGGCAGGAGGCCTGTCCTCACTTGACCTCTGCTCTCCCTCTGCCTGGCCTGACCTCCTAGGAGGAAACCTTTGGGAAGCTGCAGTGCTGGGAGGGGGGGGGGGCAGGGGGAGGGAAGATGCTTTTGTTCTTTCCAGCTGGAGCTTCAAAGACCACCCCTAGCTCCTAGTGCCCATGATGGAGGTGCTGGTGTAGGCAGGTGCAGCACCCCAGAAATGAGGAACAAACTAAATCGTCAATGATGTACAACCCCCACTACATCATCAGCTACAACCCCAACAACACAGGTGCATGATTGTGGGGTGGGGTGAGGGAGGGACTTGCCCCTTCCGAAATCACTAATGGTCAACCCTGAATTCAGGGTTCTCTCTAGATCCTGGCCCTGCGATGGGAGCACGGGGAAACCTGTTATGTGTGACATTCTCCCAGCCACCTGTGACCTTCAAACTCCGGACCGGTGGTGAAGTCAGACAGAAACCGGGAGCAGGAGCAGGAGAATCACCCTTGTGGCTTCCAGCCAAGAGCTGGAGTGGGCTTTGTGTCACTGCAGGAAGGTTTTTGATTCTCGAAGTGTCATCAGTCAGACTTGGCCCCAGGAGCATTGGATGGAGGGGGGCTCCCCCTTGCTCTGGCTGACTTCCTTTGCACCCCAAGGAACTTAGACCCATGGCAGTCCCCTGTCCTGCAGCAGTGAGTCTCAGATTGTAACAGGTTGGTTCCCAAATAAAGGAAAGTTCCAGGATCCCTGCCCCACCCTAAGTAGGTGGAGCTAAAAACAAACAAAAAAAAACCCTGAAGGAGGCACATTAAAAAAAAAAAACATAAAATAACTACACTTACTTTCTTAATCCTAAACTGATTGAAACAGAGGTGGGTAAAAAAACCCATAAAAAATTTAACAATCACAATTTTTATCTTAATTTTAATTTTACTTTTTTA
Source organism: Galemys pyrenaicus (assembly GCA_019455555.1). Classification (NCBI taxonomy): domain Eukaryota; kingdom Metazoa; phylum Chordata; class Mammalia; order Eulipotyphla; family Talpidae; genus Galemys; species Galemys pyrenaicus. The sequence continues at coordinate 339,619 of JAGFMF010011492.1, read as the reverse complement.
CTCCTAAATTTGTCTCTTTCTAACCCTTTTCTATAAATCCCCACCAAAAATTACTTTAAACTTGTGGCAAGCTTTCAAACCTTGCTTTACTAAACTTTCAAAGGTTTAATAAAGGGTTTTATTTTACAATAAAGTAGTAATAACACAAGGAGAGGAGAGGGCTACAAATCTGTAAATATCCTACCAGATCGTCCAAGCTGGAACCCAACGTTGTGTTGAGAGCTGGCTCTGAAGGAAGATGCAGTTGGGGTTGTTCATCGTTGATGTAGTTCGTTCCTCACTTTTGGGGCGCTGCACCTGCACACCCCGGCACCTCCATCATGGGCACTAAAGCGAGGTTTGAAAGCTTGCCACAAGTTTAAAATATTTTAGCTAACTTTGACCCACGAGGGGATGAATAACTTTAAGTACTTAATTTAATAACTATAGTCTTATCTTTTCTATATTATTTACTAATTGTATTAAAATTAATTTATTAAAATTTATTAATAAAATTAATCTATTAAAATTTATTAATTAAATAATTTATTGAGATTAATTGTATTAAATTAAAATTAATTTTAATTAATTAAAAATCTTATATATTGATATTAAGACAGCAAACGACAAAACCCATTTAGACTGGGCAAGTTTAAAAATTCTAAAGTGCCTCTCCCTGTCCTGTAACAAGAACACAGAGCATCTCGTGCCAAGTGTCAGCTCCTTCATGGAATAACTGGGCCCTCTCCGTCGACCAGGATCCCTGCCCCGTGTGTACAATGAGGACAGTAGCCCCCTTCCCCAGTGGAGGCCCCCCAGCTGTCTCTGTCCTCCTGAATCTGTTACAGGGCAGGGAGAGGGGCACCCCAGAACCCCCAAACCTGCTCTCTCCACATGGGTTCTGCCATCCACAGCAGCAAGACAAACATAAAAGGCCTTTAATGGAAAGGAACTTAAATACAATTAGGGAACAATATTGAGAAGACAAAGAATAGAGTTACTAAGTCAAGCACACAAAGTGACTCATCTCCTTGAGGATAAAAGTCCAGCCAAATAGGATTGGTCCAAGGCAAAGCCCAAAAGCTGCCACAGTCAGTCTAAAGGACCTTTCAGTGGAGACCCACAGAAAAGGGTCAGAAAGAGTCAGGCAAATCCGTGAGGAAAAGAGCAAAATCAAAATCAAGATGACAGCTGCCATTGTTAACCTCCCCACGGGCCTCTCACCCACATCTGTTCCAACCAGTCCAGGACCAAGAAGCAAACACAGTTTCTTCACATGTCCCTCTGCTCCATGTGCCTCCTCCAGGTCTCCTTGCTGCTCTCCATCCTGCTTCCTTCTTCCTCCATTCCTTCTGTCCTCCTATCTCCTCTCTCCAGCATCTTCTTATCCCTTCTTAGCTCCACCCACATAGGGCGGGACCGGGATCCTGGAACTTCCCCTTTTCCTGGGGACCCCCGTTACAGAACTTCATGCCCCCTTGTTCAAGGTTGAGACTGAACCATTTTCAGTTGTTTTGAGAGGCTAAACAATTGATTGCCTACCCACGATTTCTCGTGGTTTATTTTAGTAATGATGATTCTTTGGGACTGTGGGAAATATCCTGTGGAGCTAGATCACCCCAAACACTCTCGGCTCCCTTTTTGCTCTGGGGTGTGACTTAACTGTTGTTAGGGACTGTGGAAATGGAAAGAGAAATTACCTAGTACGCCTCTGGGTTCTTGTAGGCTGGTAACTAAACAAGCATCGGACAGATTGATAAGAGAAAAAAGCTTTAACAAAACGAGACTCTCCCGGTCTATGTGGCAGAGACACAGCATGGCTGAGTGCCCCCCCCCCCCCCCCCCCCCCCCCCCCCCCCCCCCCCCCCCCCCCCCCCCCCCCCCCCCCCCCCCCCCCCCCCCCNGGGCCCCCCCCCCCCCCCCCCCCCCCCCCCCCCCCCCCCCCCCCCCCCCCCCGCCCCCGGTGTGCTGTCAGACACCATTTTAAATAGCTGAACTCTGCCTGGTGTCCTAGGGGCTAAGTCTCAGAGCTATTGTTTTTTTTGGAGTCAGTGGGTTTGGAGAGCGGGGTTTATGGGTTCACTCTGGGAAAGGCTTCACCAGAGCCCCCTGTTCAGCAGCATATGGCGAGTTCCCAGGTGAGTTTCTCCAAGAGGCAGAGACGGTGGTTATTTTAAAGAGTAGGTTTGTTAGGGAAGGGGCAGGAGAGTAACGGACACTTGCATAGACACCAGCGGCAGGAAGAGCTGCCCCAAGAGGGACAGGTTTGCTGAGAGAGGCTGCATGGCTGCAGGCGGTGGCCTTGAGGGAGCTGCCTCCACTGAGGGGGTCAGTGCAGAGAAGCCCCTGCAGGTGCAGGTCACGGGCAGGCAGGAGGCTGCTGCCCTGCAGGGGAGAGAGCTGGTGAGGAGAAGCACCTGCATAGGCACAGGTGGGCAGAAAGAAGGCTGCCCCGTTGTGGGGGAAACATTAGGTTTTTATCATCTTTTGGTAGTGAGGGGCTCATCTCTGTGGGCGGCTGGTTTATTCCTTCACCTTCATGTTTGTGCTCTTGACATTCCCCATAGCAGTCTGATCCCTTTCTGGGTGTTGTGCTTCTTAATCTGGGTGTCGACCCCTAAGGGTCGTGGCTGATGTTTTATGCTAATCCCTTCTACCCCTACCTCCTTGTGTAGTACATGTTCTTGACCTGGTGGTGTCTCCTCTACTCTTTAGCCTCCATCGCTATCACTACACTCCAGCCTGAGTTCAATCCCCGGCCAGGGAGGGGACCCACATGGCACAGCAGACCTCTCCTGCCTCGCCCGCTGCTCTCCTCAGCAGTGTGTTTCAGTGGATCTGCCTGTTCTGCTCCCCACTCTGTCTGGTGAATCCTCTCACCTCTCGCGACTCTGGCCTGTACCCCAGCTCTTGTGTGCATAAATAAATAAATACTTTAAATAGCTGAGCTGAGACAGAAGGACATGGGGCAGAAAGAGATGGTCATTTGGGGAGTTAACCGGGGAAGGCACGGCAAACAAAGGAATGTGGATGTGAGTTCTTGGCTACCCGGGAGAGGGCTTTGCAGACAGGTCACATGTGAGTATCCTTTCCAAGGCATATCCTTTTCAGAGCCCTCTGTGAAATCAACCTTTGGCTAAAATGACATAGCTTGGGTTGACAAATTTTTCCCACCTGTAGCATCTCACAGTGCCTATCAGAACAGAGTGGGCCTGTTACAGGGCAATCCTAATATAAAGTGGGTTTGCCTGACTGGGTCCTCACCCGCGCCTGAACGGCACTTATAATGCCCCAACTGCAGGCACACACAACAAAGGTTAATAAAGGGTTTTATTTACAAGAGAAGGGGAAATAGCGTAGTGAATAATACAAGGGGAAGAGAGGGATACAGATTCGTAAATGTTTTACCAGTTTTTTAGAGCTGGAACCCAATGGCGTGCTGAAAGCTGGCTCCCAAGGAAAAGAGAGACCCCCCCCAAGGTCCACGTGTCTGCTTTTATACCCAGCCTGGCTGCTCAACTCCACCCTCAGGTCCCAGTGATCTGCTCTTCAATAATGACCTTATGGAATTTGTAGTTCTTGGATCTTGTAGGTCTGGAATGGGGGTTGAAGCCTATAACTTATTTGTGTAATCCAGTCAGGAGGGTCTTTCCCCCCTAACAAGCCCGTCACAGGAAGTTCACATACTCCACAGTCAATAAAGATCAAGTAAATAAATTATCCAAAAACAAGTGGCCGTTTGGACACTTTGCTGATCTGCGCTTATCCTGAGGTTCTGTCACTGCCGATGAATGCAGCCGGCACCCCAACACTTGCTACTTCCATCTTGTTCCTCACGAGCCCCCCAAAAGCCAAATGGGAACAGCACCTCAGGGGTTTCTCACTGAGTGGGTGGGACATGCCTCTTGGCAAATAAAATCAATGGCGCCTGACCGAACCCTGCCCTTGGGCCTGTGGTGGGCACAGAGGACCCCCAGCGCCACCAGCCCTGAGCTCTGAAGAGGTGCCACTCAACTGTGTCGTGCTGAGGGGGCACTGGGCATGGAAAGGAAAGACCAGCCCCCTCCCTTTGTGTCTGTGTTTTGGAAGCTGCCTGCACTCAGCTCCCCTCCGGTGCTCGCCACAGGAAGCAGACATACCCAGAGCGTCCTCCAGGGCCACCTGCTTCATCTCTCTGGCTTGTTCGTTGTCAAAGCAAACACTTTTATTTTCTAAGTAAAGGTGTTTCAGAGAACTGCATAAAGGCAAAGGCAGAGGAGGACAACTTAATTGTTAACAATAGCACTAGGACGTGAAGAGTTAGAATCCTCTGGTACACAGAAGCATGGTGAGGCTCAGAGGCTCCAGCCATCAGCCCAAGGTCACCACCAAGGTCACTACTAGTAAGTGTCAGAGCAGGGCTTTGAACCTGGCTGGCCGCCTCCAAACCATCTCTTAGCATCATTCGTTAACCATTTAATGGATGAGTGGATGAGGCCATCTCCACCACGGTGTCATGTATTCAGGCACTAAGCACGCGCAAGCACACACATGCATGCAGGCCCACCTTGGTTTTTAGTGAGAGATAACATTCCCCTGGGGGTAAAGTTCCCACCCACAAGGCTCCTCCGGGACTCAGGCCCCAGAGTGAGAATCTGGACAAGCCCCTGGGAAACTGAGGGGCCCTTTTGGATACAGCCCCCGGGGGGTTTCCAGCTCAGTCATTCCCTGCTCCCAGGACAGCAGTAGACCACAGAGCAACTCCCTGATTCATTCTCACACAGAAGCTTGAGTTTGGGGGCCAGGGAGTTTCCCTTGCATTTGGATACTTGGTTGACACTGGTTTAAAAGGGGGGTCTCCCTGGTGGTGCAAGGGGTTGAGCACTGCACTAAGGGGCTTCCGCAGCCATCGTAGCATGAGTTCAATCCCCGGCCAGGGAGGGGACCCACACGGTGCAGCAGACCTCTCCTGCCTCGCCCGCTGCTCCCCTCAGCACTAGATTTCAGTCAGTCTGCCTGTTCTGCTCCCCACTCTGTCTCTGGTGACTCCTCTTGCCCCCTGCACCTCTGGCCTGTACCCCAGCTCTTGTATGCACAGGTAAATAAAATTTTATTTTTAAAAATAATTTTAAAAAAAAGCTTCCCTGATGGCACAGGGGTTAAGCACTTTGGTATGAAGCGTTCACAGTCACTATATCACAAGTTCGATCCCCAGCCAGGGAGCGAACCCACATGGCGCAGCAGACCTCTCCTGTCTTGCCTGATGCTCCCCTCGGCAGTGTGTTTCAGTCCATCTTCCTGTTCTGCTCCCCACTCTGTCTCTTGTGGATTCTCTCACCCCCCCACACCTCCAGCCTGTACCCTAATTCTAGTGTGCATAAATAAATAAATCTTTACAAATAAATAAAAAGAAAAAGGCGCAAACCCCCCTCCCTGGCGGGCAGCCATCGATGTACTGGAGGAGTTTGGAGACATTGTGGCCCTGCCCCCTCGCTGCCCAGAGCACTGCCCTGACTTGTGCTCCAGACGTGGCAAATGTCCCACGCAGCCACGTCACCCTCCTGAGTGGCCCGGTCATGTCACCCTGTCTGTCTGTGCCAAGCAGGCCCCAGTGTCTCACCCCTCAGCCCTGCTCAGCGGTGCTCCTGGGATGGTCTCCTGTCAGCGCCCGCCTCTGAGCTGACACTGCTGCCCTCACCTCCTCCGAGGGGCTTTCGTGACCCCGAAACCAGGGCCCCTTCGTCATCGTGCTGTAGGACCGACTAACTGTGTGTGAATGTCTTATCTTTCATCGACCTTGGCAATGACCTTGCTTATTTGCCTCTACATCCTTGTGGGGCAAACTTCATGAGACCAAACCTGTCTGTCTTCACACAGGCCCCCAGCACGCCACGCCACCAGGTCTGCACCTTTTTGAACCAGGGGACCGATGACAGCTGTCGAAAGGACGCAGAGATGGCTTCCTCCTCCTGGACCAAGACGCTTCAGACAGCGGACGAGAGAGCACGAGTGGGTGGCAAATGCTAGGGCTCATCCAGGAGGACTGTGGGCCAAGGCCTCGAGGCTGTTCCGACGGCACCTTTGCTTTGCCTGGCGAACATGTGCTGGGGCACCCCATCCAGTTTTCTTTTTTTTTTTTAAAGATTTATTTAATTTTGCATACAAGAGCTGGGGTAAGGCCAGAGGTGCGGGAAGGTGAGAGGATTCACCAGAGACAGACTGGGGGGCAGAACAGGCAGATGGACTGAGATACACTGCTGAGGGGAGCAGCGGGCGAGGCAGGAGAGGTCTGCTGCGCCATGTGGGTCCCCTCCCTGGCTGGGGATCGAACTCATGCTGCTGTGCCACGGATGCTTCACAGAGCAGCACTCGACCCGCTGTGCCACCAGGGAGGGCCCCATTCAGTTTTCTTACTGAGGGGGTCCACCCAGTCTTCCCAGCTCTGACAGAAGGGTTACTCCTGGGACAAAAGAAGCGGGGTTGGGGGTGTCAGGGCCAGGCCGTGGCCTTGAAGGGGCTGTCCCCAGAGAACAGGCGCCTGCCTGCTGGGTGTCAAAGCGTGGAGGGTGGAGGCCATGGTAGAGGCTGGGGCGACCCTCCCTCTCTGGCCATGGAGCCTGACGGGCTCCGTCCTTCTGATGCCCCCGCATGCCCCACCCCCTCCAGAGTCACAGGAGGCCTTTCCGGTGGCCTCTGGACGCTCCTTTGCCAAACGCATGCCAGGGCCGGTTCTGTCTCCCCTTCAGACCTCACTGCAGCTGCTGACTCAGTGAATCACTTTGGGTTCTCATCGTCTCTCTGCTCTTGGCAGCCTTCCTAACAGCAACAAAAAATTCCTTGCAAGATTCATACTGGCCACAGAGGATATGTTTTCCCACTTCCTTCCCCTTTCACATCTCATTTTTCAATCTCGGTGGATTCCACTTGTAGCAACTACGGTTGGACATTAGAGGCAGGAGCTGGGGAAAGGAAATATTGGCAGCCTGGATGCGACCACTGAGGCTTTCTTTTTTTAAAAAAAAAATATTTATTTATGCACACAAGAGCTGGGGTACAGGCCAGAGGTGGGGTGGTGGTGAAAGGAGTCACCAGAGACAGACTGGGGAGCAGAACAGGCAGATGGACTGAAATCTAGTGCTGAGGGGAGCAGCGAGGAGACAGGAGAGGTCTGCTGCACCATGTGGGCCCCCTTCTGGGTGGGGCTTGAACTCACGCTGCCGAGGATGCTTCACAGTGCTGCACTCAACCCACTGCACCACCAGGGAGGCCCCAAAGGACTGTTTGATTCTAGGGAAGCACATGACAAGCTGACTGTGCATGCATAGACTGAAAGCAGTTTTGGTGTGAGATTTACTGTTCGCCCCCCCAGTAACACATGTGCAGGAGGCAGGAGGGGCCCAAGTGGGCATCTGGAAGGGGGGACGGGAGGCTGGGCCGTGTCCTGGAGGCCTCAGCAGTCAGGGTGAATTGGGGAGCTCAAAAGAGCTGCTCCAGGAAATGAAGGAGCAGCAGCAGGGTGTGGGGCAGCTGAGACGGGAGGGCTGGGGGTCCCTGCTGGCGGCCAGGGCTGCTGGTCTTCTCCCCATCGGTGCGCTCACCACAGCCATACTGTGGAGTTGCTTGGGAGTATGGAAAAGAACCTGATGCCAGCTAGCACCCTGAGATTCTGCTTGAATTGGCCTGGGGGTTGGCCCTACATTAGTGTTTTCATGGCATTCTAGAAGATTCTGTTGTGCAGCCAGCATGGAAAATCATAGTTGTGGAAGGGACAAGAGGAGAAAATAGAGAGCTCCTTTTCCAACCCGACAGCGAAAGGACTCCAGTGCTCCTTTTAACACCAAGCGGAAAGCCAGAGCACTCATTACCTCAGGGGGCTCCAGAGGCTTCTCCACTGCACCTCCTTCAGTGCCAGCGACAGAGCGGCCTGGCCCCAGTCAGGCGGGCCACATGGCAGCTGGTCGGTGGGCGCTTCCTCTCAGAATCTCCCCACAAGATCCCAGCTGGAAAATTGTGCCTGTCCAGAGAGGCCATAACTGCAGCTACAGCCAGAGGGCAGAGGGCTCTGGGGCAGGCTGCGAGGATACTAGGTGGAACTGTTACCAGGCTGCAGTGGGCAGGAGGAGTGGTCTCTGGCTCCCCTGCAAGTTAGTGTGGCAGTCCTACCTCAGAAATCTTTTATGTAGCAGTGTGCCGCCTGGATCGTGGAATGGACCAATCGGGTGTGAACTGTGGGTTGATTGACACCAGGACTCCACCTCTCACCACAAATCAGTGATAGCAGAGCCCTCTTGTAAATTACACTTCCTGAATTCTGCAGTCAAATGCTCTACCACTGAGCTATACCCCCACTTCCTGAATTCTGGAACAGGCCAAAATGGACCAATCAGGTGCAGGATTGAAAAATGAACCAATCAGGTGCAGGATTGAAAAATGGACCAATCAGGTGCAGGAAAAATGGACCAATCAGAATGTGGGGTGTCACTTTGAAAGTGAATATAAGGCAGGGTGTAAGGGAGCTGATGGGGATTCAGAGCGACCTGGAGGAGCAGAGGGAGAAGCAGCAGCCCAGAGGAAGAAGAGCTCCTGCAGAGGAAGAGGAGAAGATGGTTCCAGCCTTCAAAAAAAGGAGGGAAGCCTCCAGCAGCTGCCCTCTGAGGAGAGAGAGACTGGGACTCGGTCCTGGCTGTGACACTGACTGGAAGGAGCACCAAAGGCCCTGGGCCTGGCGTCTCAAAGAGCTGTTTGTTGGTGGTATAAACCAACAACTCACAAGAGCTGTAACACTGGGTGTTCCTGAACACCGCTTCTGCAGGCCCACAGTGGTCATTGCTACTGGACAGTGCTGCCTAGAACTGGTGACTGGTGACTGCCAACACTGATGCTGTATGAAGCAGCCAGCCTCTTGTGGATACGTAAGCATTCTTGTTTCCCCCTGTTTGTAAATAAACCCGCTGGTGGTTGTTCCTGTAGCCTGAGGTCCCTTGCAATTGTGTGCCTGAGAACCCATATACAGTGACCTGTATTGGGCACTGTCCTCTGATAGGCTATAGCCCCTGTTGCTATAGCCCTGGATTCTGGTTTGTAGCCTTTTGGCCTTTAGGGGCTTTTGGGGGGCTCTCTGGCCTCGGTCCCTCCTCTGACCCCTGTCTCAGTCAGAGCCTCCTCCTCTGCCCCCTGTTTCAGAACCCCAGAGGCACCCTTGGGGTGAGCTGGGAGGCCCCAGCAGGGTGAGCTGTGGAGCTGGACCCTCTCTCACAGCTCTGGTCCTGTAGGTGGGTGCCCCCAATGGAGAAAGCACCCCCACATCCAGCTCCTGCTCCCGGGATGCCAGCATAGGGCGTGCAGTCCTTGCTCCCGAGGCCTGGCGCACTCATTGGCCCTCCCATGGGGTGGCAAATCCCAAGTGCCCCCATGGGCTTTGCAGCGGTTAATGATGGCCCACGTCTGTGCCTCTGTGGCACTGGGTCCGTAAGCCTGGGTTCCCTACCGCCCTCACCCCCCACCCTCTCTCTGACTCTTCTGCTTCAGGCCTGATTTCCTGCTCACTGGAATGCAGCGTCAGCCCCTAAACTGGCCGGGCTGGCTCGTGGGGCGCCCAGGAGGGCAGGGAGGTGCCAGAGTCCTGTTCTCCAGGTTCCTTTCACTGACTTAAAGTCAGGGCCTGGGGTCTGAGAAGCTAGGGTCGGCACAGTGCCCACGGGGCACGAAGCACTTCCGTATTTATCTTCTCACAAGTGATGAAACTGAGGATAGGAGGGTCTGGACCGAAGTCTGCCCCTGGCCAGCCCATCGCGGGACCCCTCCCCACCTTCCCGAGCATTGTGGGTGCCGCAGATGTGATGTCCTAGATCCTTCACTCCTTCTGCAGCAGCGAGCTGCAGATCTATCACAGCAAACTCTGTTACAACCAACTGTTTGCCCTGCATACATTTTGCATAGGAAAAACAAGATAAACACGGCCTCTTTTGCTTTTTCAATCAATTTTCAGAACACTGATAGCTTAGCACGTTCCAAGAGTGGCTGAGAATTTGTTTAGAGCACAATGATTAACTCATGGGCTTTATATAGATTTAGATTTCAATCAATGGCATTTCTTTTTCTATCTTTCTTTTTAATTTATGCATAGAAGAGCTGGAGTACAGGCCAGAGGTACAGGAGGTGAGAGGACTCACCAGAGACAGAGTGGGGAGCAGAACAGGCAGATGAAGTGAAACACACTGCTGAGGGGAGCAGCAAGGAGACAGGAGAGGTCTGCTGCGCCATGTGGGTCCCCTCCCTCACCGGAGATCGAACTTGTGCTGCAGTGACAGCAGATGCCTCCTAGTGCTGTGACTTAACCCCTTGTGCCTCCAGGGAGGCCCCATTGCAGTGTTCCAGTTTAGATCAGTGGGAGCCCTTTAAGTCTGGCCCCTATGGTCCATTTAAAATTTTTTGCCTTTCTTCCTTTCATGTTGGTGGGCCCATGCGGTCAAAATAGTGCATGGAAAGATTCTCTTGCTCCAGGGACCCTGCCAGCTGTTTAATACACACTAGGTCAACTCTCAGTTTGTCCCCAGTACTGGCCTTCGACAACGCCATAATCTAGGGTTAAAAATCACTTGACTGCTCAGCATTTCCCCTTTTGGAATCAGTTCCATAATGTGCCAGGTCTGGTGTGTGAGGAAGCTTCTAGAGCCCCGCACCTGTTTACCTGGAGCAGGCAAAGGGGGGCTTGTTCATGGTTTTGTCTACCAGTTATGCAAACACAAGGTGCCAAAGTTAAAACTGTAGCACAAGCTGCAGCTCAAGAAATCTAACTTCTTGTTTTCTTCACCAAGTCTCTCCTTTCCCAGGGTTTTCAATTTATCGCAATTTGCACACAGCTGGTCACCTTCACCCTTCCTTGTTGAAAGGATAAACCACTGGTAGTGTACGATAAAAACAGTTCTGCAGCTCGATTTTGCCCGCACCTGACAAGATGTGCAGGGAGTCCTTCCAGAACAGTCTTCGGCGACCCTGCTGTGGCTGCTCCCCACAGCGTGCACAGGACTTCACAGGGGTGGACAACGGGGTTGTTCTAGTGATTCGCTCTCACATGTAACATGCCATGCCTCGCCTCGCACACACCACTGGGCTTTTTTGGTTTTGTTTTTGTTTTCAGTGTCTCTTTGGGGTTGATTTCTAGAAGTGGAATTACGGAGTCAGAGGGTAAATTAAACGCCTGTGTCATTTCAGTAGGCTGCCCATTTCCACTTCCTAGAGGCTTGTGCTGTTGGGGGTTCCCGACAGACAGCAGAGTGTGGAAACACCTGCCCCCCCCTCCCAAACCTCGGCTTGCCCGAGAGGTGAGAAGTAGCACCACAAGGTGGTTCTGGTTTGCATTTCTTTCTTTCTTTTTTTTATTATGTATATATATTTTTAAACATTTATTTATTTATGCATACAGCACTGGGGTACCAGAGGTGCGGGAAGGTGAGAGAATCCACCAAACAGAGCAGGGAGCAGAACAGGCAGATGGACTGAAACACACTGCTGAGGGGAGCAGCTGGCGAGGCAGGAGAGGTCTGCTGCGCCATGTGGGTCCCCACCCTGGCTGGCAGCAGGGATCGAACTCGTGCTGCAGTGGCTGCGGTTTACTTCATAGTGCATTGCTTAACCCACTGCACCACCAGGGAGGGCCCATGCATTTCTTTTACTATGAGTGGAGTCTGGAATCTCCTCACATGTGTCAGCATCATTAGCCTTTAGTTTTGTGAATTATCTCTTGTATCTTTTGCCTTTATTTTCATTCAAGTTGCCATGCCTTTCGTCTCAATGTTTTGACTTTTTTGAAATTCAGGATATGACTCCTTTGTCAGAAAATGCAATTTTTTTTTCAGTCTGGACTTTGTGTCTTTTTTTAAAAAAAAAGATTTATTTTATTTATGCATACAAGCACTGACCCCAGGCCAGAGGTGGGGGGTGGGTGAGAGGATTCATCAGAGGCAGAATGGGGAGCAGAACAGGCAGATCTACTGAAATATACTGCTGAGGGGAGCAGCAGACGGGGCAGGAGAGGTCTGCTGCACCATGTGGGTTCCTCTCTGGCCAGCGGCAGGGATCGAACTCGTGCTGCAGTGGCTGCGGTTTGCTTCATAATGCATTGCTTAACCCACTGCACCACTGGCGAGGTACACTTATGTCATTTTTCAAGGTACTGCTTAGCAGAAGGGAAGGGGGTGGGCAAATCAAGATGGAAGTTAGACATTTAGTGGTGAGCTCAATGTAGTATAGGCAGGTGTTTGATTTATAACACTGTACACCTGAAACCTATAGAACATAATCCAGTATTGACTCAACAACATTTAAAAAAATGAATAGATTTTAAGGACAGATTTAGGCTTACCTAGAAAGAAGGCCTATACCTTCTTTCCTTCCACATATTTTCCCCTTGGAAATTATTATTATTACTATTACCATCTTGGGTTAGAATAGTACATTTGTTATAAATATTTGTATGAGCTGTTATTACTATCTACAGTCCATCATCCACATTAGGATCCATTCTCTGTGCTGTACCTTCTATGGTGCTTCACAAATTCGTGTGGCCATACTTGCACACCAGGATCATAGAGAATATTTTCACTTCATTAAAAACCCCTGTGTTGACCTCTTCCTCCCTCCCTCCTTCCTCCAAACTCCAGACATCCACTGACCTTGCGGCTGCCTATGGTTTTGCCTTTTTTTTTTTTTTTGCAAAATGTTATATAGATGACACTTGTCTGAAGCCTTCTCAGACAGAGTTCTTCCTTCTAGCAATTTGCAGTTAGGATTTGTTCATATGTCCAAGTGTCAAAGGATATTCCATTGTCTGGATCGCCACAGCCTGCTTATCCACTCACCTAACGAAGGGCATCTCAGTAGCAGCCACATTGTGACGAATAGGAAGAAACCTGCTCTAAACATCAAATGAAGATTTTTGTGTAGATCTATATTCAGCTCGTTGGAGTAAATACCAAAACCAGGATCGTCAGATCATAAGGAAGAGCTGGTTTGGCTTTGTAGGAAACTGACAAACTGTTTTCCAAAGAGGCTATACCTTTCTGCATCCCCACCAGCAATGGAAGAGTGTTCCTGTTGCTCCACATCCTTGTCAGCACTTGGCAGTGTCAGTGTTTGGATTTTAGCCATTCGAGCAGGTCAGTGGTGGTAACACATTGCTTCCATTGGCCACATTTCCCAGTCACCTGCGCCGTCACATATCTTTCCGTGTTTCCTTCCCATCTATGTACCTCCCTCGGTGAGGTATCTTGTCCATTTTTTTGTTGTTGGATTGCTTGGGTTATTTTTAATGCTGTGCTTTATGAGTTTTTGTTTGTTTGTTTTTAATTAAAACTTGGGTAACTCATTGCTTTCTTTAAAAAAAAAAGATTTATTTATGCGTACAAAATCTGGGGTATAGGCCAGTGGTGTGGGGGATGAGAAAATTCACTAGAGATAGAGTGGGGAGCAAAATGGGTGGAACTACTGAAACACACTGCTGAGGGGAGCAGCGGGTGAGACAGGAGAGGTCTGCTGTACCATGTGGGTCCCCTCCCTGGCTGGAGATCGAACTCGTGCTGCAGTGGCTGCGGATAGCTTCATAGCACTGAGACAACCCACTGTGCTACCAGGGAGGCCCTGTTTTATGTGTCTTATATATATATATATATATATATATATATCTTTGATACATGTTCTTTATGAGATATATGCTTTGCAAGTTTTTCTCTCCCTCTATGACTTGTCTTCTCATTATCTTGACAGTGTCTTTCACAGAGCAGAAGTTTTTAATTCATGAGGTCCAGTTTATCTACTTTTCTCATTCATGCATTATGCTTTGTGGTTGCATCTAAAACTCATCGCCAAACTCAAGGTCATTTAGATTTCCTCCTATGTTACATTTGAGTTTAATAGTTTTGCCTTTTGCATTTATAACCCTTCTTGAATTAATTTTTTGTGAAAGGTCAGTGTCTGGGTCAATTTTTTTTGTGTGGATGTCCAGTGTTCCGCACTATTTGTTGAAAAGACTATGGTTCTTAACAATATTGCTTTTGCTCTTTTGTCAAAGATTAGTTGGTTCAATTGGTGTGAGTCTATTTCTGGTCTCTCCTATTTCACTGATTTGTCTCTTTTTTCACCAGTACTGGGTTATAGTGATAACTGCAGCTCTATAGTAAATCTTGAAGCTTGGGTGTCAGGTCCCTGACTTTGTATTTTGTCCTTTGTTCTGGGTCTTTGCTTTTCCAATGTCAGTTTTGTCATTTTCCGCTATTAGGCTTTATATATACTTATCAGATTTAGACCTACGTATCTCTTTCTTCTATTGTTGGGCACTATTCTAAGTCATGTGTTTTGAAATTCCAATTGTTCATTGCTGGTATTTGGAAAGTAAGTGACTTTTGTAAGTTAACCTTGTATTCCTGCAAGCTTGTTTTAATAACTTTTTAGTTCCAGAACTCATACTGCCAGCTCTTTCTGATTTTCTATATAGACAGTCACATCACTTGCAAACAAAAACACTTCAATTACTTCCTACCCAATCTGTATACCTTTTATTTCCTTTGCTTATTTTATTGCTTGATTTTTTTTCTGTGTATTTAAAATCAACCTGGTTAACTCCAGGGGAAAAAAAATCTCTCCCTCCTCCCTCCCTCCT
>JAGFMF010011492.1:275571-324452 GCA_019455555.1 Galemys pyrenaicus | reverse complement strand
CTCCCTCCCTTCCTCCCTCCCTCCTTCTCTCCCTTCTTCCTTCCTCTTCCTCTTCTTCCTCAAGATTTTTTAAATTTATATATGCATACAAGAGCTGGGGGAGGCACAGGGGGTGAGAGGATTCACCAGAGACAGAGTGGGGAGCAGAACAGGCAGATCTACCAAAACACACTGCTGAGGGGAGCAGCAGGCGAGGCAGGAGAAGTCTGCTGTGCCATGTGGATCCACTCCATGGCCTGGTGGGGGGAAAGAACTCACACTGCAATGGCTACCGAAGCCCCACAGCACAGTACTCAACCCCAGCACCACCAGGAAGGCCCTAGAGCAGCTTTCTTTTAATAACTGAGCACTTTTTAAAATTTGCCAATAGGTTATATTCTTATGTGGCTTTTTTCTTTTTAAGTCTTTTGTCCAGTTGTCTGTTGGATTGTCTGTCTTTTTCTTATTAATTTCTGGGACTCTATATATTCTAGAAATGAATTGTTGGGTATGTGTATTACATATATCTTCTCTCATTCTAGATGCTCAATTTATGCTATTTTTATTGAATTCTCTTACTGTTTGCAGTTAGGTTTTCCATTAACTTTTGTGTTCCCCAAATATATAATCATAAGATCTACTGCAAGCAGAGATCATTTTAGCTCTTTGTTTCCCTAAGTGCTTTCTCCTGTTTGATTTATTGGTTGATTGCTCCAGTGAATTTTGAATGTGGACATAATGGGCATTCTTGTCTTTTCATTAAGTGAATTTTTTCATTAGGTGAATAAGCTGACTTTGGGCTGAATTATTAAGAATATATACTTTTTTAAACATCATTTTTAAAGGGTAATATACCTAAAGGAAAGTCTACAAAATGATTAGTTTACATAGTAAGGAAAGTGAATGCATTTGTATAGCCAGCACACTGGTGAAAAAGAGAAGGTTGCTATCTCCCTGGAAGCTTCCTTCATGTTCCCACCAGCCACCAGCCCTGCGAAGGAACCACTGTCCCCATGACTGGCAACTCAGTAGAGCACTTGTGGCTCTTATTGGCCAGTATACCCAATAAGTACAAGACAGTCATGTTTTGTAGCTGCCTTTTTTATTCAACATTGTGTTTGCAAGATTCACCCATTGTGTCATGCATGAAATGTTCTTTTTCCTTGTTCCTTTTCATAGCATTCTGCTTTATGGAATACACCTCAAATTTATTTAGCCATGCTATTGTTAATGAACACTTGGGTTGTTTCCAATTTGAGGCCGTTATGAACAGTGCTGCTGTTAACAATCTTGCTGAACTTCAGTGAGGGCTATAACTAGGAGTAGAACTTCTTTATCACAAGGCATGCATGTTTTCAATATAAGTTTAAATAATTTATTTCTCAATTTAAATAGATATAAATAATTGAATTTTTGACATATTCGCAATAAAATATGCTCCCCTTTAGTAGTACTTGGATGTTTTAGTTGTTTCAAATCTCACTTGCCCATGGTATTGTCTTTTTGTTTTATGTCTCTCTCATTTATTTTATGACTACAGCTTACCATGGTTTTACTTTGATGTTGAGCACTTTTCAATAACTGAGCGCCTTTTAAAAATTGGTTGTTAGTTTATATTTTTGTGTGACTTTTTTTTCAAGTCTTTTGTCCTGTTTCTGTTGGATTGCCTCTCTTTTTCTTATTGTCTTCTGGGATCTTCTATACATTTTGGAGATGAATTAGCTATTGCGTATGTGTACTACATACAGCTTCTCTCATCCTGGGGCTTGTTTTTCACTTTCTTAAGTCTTTTGCTGAACAGAAGTTCTTTATTTCAATTAGTTATAATTTCCCAGTCTTTTAGGGTTACAGTGTTTTAGATATTCTGTCATCTTCCAGATGACTTAGTACCTTTTTTTACATTTAGACTGATGATCCATCTGGAATTGATTTCTGTGTATGGTGTGAATTAGGTGTCAGGGCTCACATTCCCCATATGGTTATCTAATAGTTCCAACACGATTTATTAAAAAAAGGTTGGTCTTTCCTTATTGTCCTGTACTGTCATCAATCAGGTTGCCATTTGTGTGTGAGTGTCTGGATTTTTATACTGCTTTATTTGTTCATTTGTCTGTGTGATGCCTTTCCCACCTGTCTTAGTTGCTGCAGCTTCATAACAAGTTTTTTTTTTAATTGCAGCAAAATCTACATAACAAAAAATATTCCCATGTTAACCATACTGACGTGTATAGTTCCACGGCTGAAGTATGTTCAGTGTCATGCAAAGCAGCCATCCATTACCAGAATTTTTTATTTAAAAAAAGTGTTATCTTATTTATAATCGGTAAGATTAGAATCAACCCAGATGCCCAAAGACACATCAAGAAGATGTGGTCTATATACACAATGGAATACTACTTAGCAATCAAAAAAGATAAAAATTATGCTGTTTGCAGTAACATGGATGTAGCTAGAAGGGATGATGCTCAGTGAAATAAGTCAGAAGGCAAAAGAAAAATACCAGCTGGTTTGACTTATAGGAGGAATAAAGGGGGTCAAGGAAAAACAACAACAGCAAAACAAAACAAAAATAAACAGATAACTATAGATCAGAGACATTCTTCAGGGAAGAGGGAGGGATTGGGATCAGGGCAGGGATGAGAAGAGCAGAAGGGACCATGTTGATGGTGCACGGGTGAACTGGTGGTGGAAGTTCTTTGGGGACTACGCCTGTGGAAAGAAAGCAACATTGTAAGAAAGAAAAAAAAATAGAGTAAAATTTAAAAAAATGTGTTATCACCCAAAGTCCATACATTACACTAGGGTTTTCACTCTTAGTGTTATAGATTCCATGGATTCGGGTACACCTGTCCCAGATCTTCCAGGGGACTGATTCAACTCTCACAGTGGTGACAGTCTCATGTAATTCCTCCATGCACTTTGATATCTTGAGAGAATGTTTGTTAAACCTTACGGAGTCAGCATGTTTGCATGTGTGTGTGCGTGTCGTGAGCATACTACACGTGCTCATCCTTACAGGCCTTTCTTATTTTTGTGTTTGGTGCTGCCAGGCTCCTGGAAAGGCTGAGTGCACACGTGTCCTGCTGGCTCCACCTGTCAGGGGGTGGGGCTGCCTCACGGAGCTGCTGGTCACACCGGGGTCTCCTCACTTCCTTAGCGACAGCAGCCTCATAGGTGATGAAAAGCAAAGGGGCCTCTGGCCTTTGGCTCCCATCACCAGAGGTTCCCTCTCTGCCCACCCAGATGATGATGGACAGACGATTGCGTCAAGACTAGGGGAGTCCTGATGTACCCAGTCATCACTTGGCTGTTGGGGGTCAGGTGAACATTTTCACTCAGAACACTTCCATTAGTCAATATGTAGTGTTGTCCACACCAGCAAGCAATCCTCCCTCTAGCGACCAACAGGGCACCCTGTAATTGAGCTCAGGACTGACGCTGGCCACCACCTGGGGCTGGCACCAGATGCCACATTGGCAAGGCTGCCCCCTCCCCAGAGGGTGGTGCCAACAGCAGATCCCCTGTCCTTCCGGTAACCAGTTACTGTGGAACTGTTTTGTTTTTTTAAAAATTATTTATTTATGCATACAAGAGCTGGGGTACAGGCCAGAGTTGCGGGAGGCACGAGGAGTCACCAGAGACAGAGTGGGGAGCAGAACAGGCAGATGGACTGAAATCCACTGCTGAGGGGAGCAGCGGGGGAGGCAGGAGAGGTCTGCTGCTCCATGTGGGTCCCCTCCCTGGCCAGGGATCGAACTTGAGCTGCTGTGCTGTGGATGCTTCACAGTGCGGTGCTCAACCTGCTGCGCCACCAGGGAGGCCCAACTGTGGAACTGTTTTGAGTCAAACAGACTCCATTTTGCCTCTAACTGCCTTGTAAGACTTCTGGGTGACAAAGAAACAGCAGTTTGGCCACTACAAGAAGGAATGTTCTTTTTTATTTTAAAACATTGCTCCTGTTTTCTTCTTCTCTTTTCAGTTATGTCTATGGAAGCAATGTTCGTTTACAGCACGGCACATCATTTAGAAGTGTAGGTTCAGTCCTCTACCACACCATGCCGGCCATCAAAGCATCTGTAACCTTCCACACAGACCATGAAGCGCCTCCCTCTTTGCTCCCCGCCCCACCCCCGCCCCTCTGGAGCCTCAGTTCTGCAGTCAGCGTTCTAGGCTTTGCTTTGTTTTAGTTCTGTCTTTCTTTGTTTTGTTTCTCTAATATCTCACATATGAGTGAAATCACCCAGTTTTCATTTTCTCCTTATTTCATTTGGCACAATACAAAAGAGATTGTTTCTGTTTGGATCAGAGACCCGGAGTGGGAGGGCAAAATGGTATCGTGTGAGGACAGACTTAGGGTCCAGCTCATGGAACGTCACTGAGGAGGAAAAGAACATTTGTGTTGGATCACACGGAGTTGTTCAGTGCGGTTTGCAGAGAGGTGAACAAAACCATACCAAGAAGTACTGACACAGGGGCTTCCCTGGTCATGCAGTGGGTTAAACAACGCACTCTGAAGTAAACCGCAGCCTCTGCAGCACGAGTTCGATCCCTGCTGCCTACCAGGGAGGGGGCCCACATGGTCTGCCTGCCCACTGCTCCCCTCAACAGTGTATTTCAGTCAATCTGCCTGTTCTGCTCCCCACTCTGTCTCTGGTGAATCCTCTCACCTCCCGTGATGCTGCCCTGTACTCCGGGTCTTGTGTGCATAAATAAATCAATCTTAAAAAAAAAAGTATTAACACACGGGTTGTGGAGTCTGTCGTAAAAGAATGAAAAGAGATGGCTTCCTGAATCCCAGCATTTCTATATCAAGGTGATCGCCTCTGATTTCCCAAATATTTTCTCTCATTTCATTTTTGGCAGAGGGACTTAGGGGTTGTGGCAAGTTTAAGAAAATCCGTTTCCATGCACAAGAATAAAAACAGGGTGGAAAAAAGAAGCAACCAGGAAAACGGTCTTTAAGAAATGGCTGGACGTTTGTTGCATTTTGCCATCTGACCACTAGGGGGCAGGAGATGATAGTTATTTGGGGTGACTAAAACCCGTGGCAAACTCAATCCTGTTTCCCCTCCGAGACAAAATGCTTAAGTAAAATAGAAAAGGTATAGCAAAAAGAAAAAAAAAAGGCTTTACCATTATCAAAGATTCATTTTAGTCTGCTGAGGTGTCTTGTATTTCGTTCAGAATGCTGAGTTCCGCGTGCAGCTGTGCCCTTACCGGCACTTCAACGAGTTAAAACGTTAAAACGCAGCCCCGCCTGCCCTGGCGCGCTGCCCCTGCTGGGTCCTAGGCCACACAGGCGCGTCTGGGTGTGTCACCCGCCCGATGTCCAGCTCAGTAAGGTCTTGCAGAACAGACATGGGCACTTGGACTCTGCACAGCTGCTTCGGAACCAGCCAACCTGCTATACAGGCGTGAAGGCAAAGTAAAGATAGCTTTAACGTTGGACCTCCCTGGTGGTGCTGTGGGTGAAGCAAACCACAGCCACTGCAGCACGAGTTCGATCCCTGCCGCAGGCCAGGGAGGGGGCCCACATGGTGCAGCAGACCTCTCCTGCCTGGCCCGCTGCTCCCCTCAGCAGTGTGTTTCAGTCAGTCTGCCTGTTCTGCTCCCCGCTCTGTCTGGTGAATCCTCTCACCTCCTAAAACTCTGGCCTGTACCCCCAGCTCTTGCGTGCATAAATAAATAAATGTTTAAAAAATAAATGAATAAATAAAAAATAAAAGGATATCTTTAACAAAATAAAAACAGAAAGTTTGCCCCCACTAGAAACACTAGAAAGGACACTTCAGAGAGGGGAACGTTGATTAAAGGAAAGAATAGGCGGCAGGAAGTCTTTCTGCTCTCCCCCTGTTTTTCTCCCCCGTTCCTCTCTCTCACCCTCACAGCTTGGGGGGCCTGGTGAGGAGGCTGCCTGAGCCTGGGGGGCGGCAGAACCTGTAGGCCATTCTGGACCCCGTCCCAACACTGCAGTGGTCTCTGTCCACCTAGGCCAGGCCTCGGTCTCAGCTGCCTGCTGGAGCTTCGACTGCGGGAAGGACCACAGTTTCTGGCTGTGTGAGGGAGCGCCCCACAGGCTCAGAGATGTCTCTGGCCTCCAGCACAACCACTGGTAGAGTGAGTGCCCTGTCCTTTTTCTTTAAGATTTATTTATTTATTTGTGCACACAGAGCTGGGGCATAGGCCAGAGGCACTGGAGGCGAGAGGATTCACCAGAGACAGAGTGGGGAGCAGAACAGGCAGAGGGACTGAAATACACTGCTGAGGGGAGCAGCGGGTGAGGCAGGAGAGGTCTGCTGCACCATGTGGGTCCCCTCCCTGGCTGGGAATCGAACTCGTGCTGCTGTGCTGCGGATGCCTCACAGTGAGGCGCTGAACCCGCAGCTCCACCGGGGAGGCCCGAGAGCCTGTCTTTGTTTGGGTTCCCTCTAAATGCCACCCGAAGCCTCCAGATGGAGCTGTTTATAGGGGAGGCAAACCCAGGAGATGGTGGCAGGGGCAACGGAAGTGAGACATGGGAGAGAAGGTGGCAGAGGAAGCATGTGGTATCTGATCAGCTCCTTCTTGGGCGACGATTCCTTCTTGGCAAACTCAGGGAGCCAATGGAAAGCACACCTTGAGGTATTCTGCCTGAGGGGAGAGGGAGCTGGGATGTTGGTAAACCAGTTCCTGTGGACAGCACTGGGAGCCTGCACCTGGGGCATCGCATTGACTTCTGGGTGCCTTGGCTGCTGCACTGGAGGTGAAGGGGCTCCAGGTCAAGAGAGGTCTTTGGGCCATGAAGTGAGGAGCTGGTAGTTGGGACTGGAGGCTGTTAGCACTGAACAGGAAGGGAAGAGGATTTGGGGGAAGGTGGAGCTGCGGCAGCATCTGCTGTGGCGCCTTCATGAAACGCCAGGTCCTGACAAACTCCAGGCTGTAACTGGTTGATGTCCTCAGAGATAAAACGTCTTTTAGAATGTCAGGTTGCCATTATGGAAAGCAGTGTGGAGGTTCCTCAGACTACTAAAAATGGGACTACCATATGATCCAGCAATCCCACGCCTAGGAATATACTCGAAAGACACAAAACACTGATTCAAAAGAATACCTGCACCCCTATGTTTATAGCAGCACTCTTTACAATAGGGAAGACCTGGAAACAACCTAAATGCCCCAAAACAGAGAACTGGATCAGGAAACTGTGGAATACACGGTGGGATACTATTCAGCAATCAAAAAGGACAAACTAGAGCTATTCATAGAAACATGGGTGGAGCTGGAAGGGATGATGCTCAGTGAAATAAGTCAGAAGGCAAAAGAAAAATACCAGATGATTTCACCCCTACGAGGAATATAAGGGAACCAAATAAGCAACCAAGGAAAATAATAATAATAATAATAATAATAATAATAATAATAATAATAATAAACCACAACAAAAACAAAAAGATAAGGACAAATCAGACACTTGGTAGGGAGGGGAGAGGGAATGGGATGAGGGCAGAAAGAGCACAAGGGACTGAGGTGATGGTGCACGGGTGGAATGGTGGTGGGAATTTCATGGGGACCACAATTGATGACAAATACGTATAAATAAAGGGGAAAAAAACTTCCAGTTGCTCCCTGGCATCCTCTAAGTGAAGCAACCTCCATTCTCACTTCTCTTGCACACTTGGGAAAGGGTGCAGACACCTGGAGTTTTCCACACTCATTGAAGTGACAGGATCTGGAAACAGCCAAGTGTGTGATTTGCCCCCTGGCTCTGTCGTCTGGCAGGCGGTGGGCAGGCAGACCGAGCCTGGAGAAACACGCAGGTGCAGCTGGCCCAACGAACAGCAGGTGCCGAACTCCAAAGAAGCAGGAAATTCAGGCTACTTAAACTCACTGCTGACTTAAAACAAAAAAAGAGGGCACCCTTTTAGATTATTGCTATTTGCCCAGGTTTCAGTGCTATAAAAAGAAGTAGAGAGGGATAAAATTAGAAACACACCTTTTGGTGCTCCTAAAATAAATCAGAATAAAAAGCCTTGGGGGTGACAGGAAAACCAAGTACATGGCATTGCACATTGCAATTTAGCCTTGGTGGCTGCCACTGTGAGGTCACGCTCCTGTCCCGTGCATGGCATTAAAAACGGTCCTTTCTCTCTTCCTTTGTTCATATCTATGCTTTACAATTTTATTTTAAATGCTTGGTATTTCATAAGGTCCCTCCTTACTTGAGTGTTCATTTTTGCAACAGGTTCAGTTAGTTACCTTGCCTGTAAAATAAAGGTGTTAACTCTTGCATGTCCTCACTTCAAACTCTTCTCACTCTTTGCCATTCTCTGATGGAGGGCTTGGTCACAGTTAAAAATCCTGTATCCGTCTTGGCTGCTGTTAATGAGACTAATAGAAAGAGCTGGATATTTCTATGTTCCCTAGAAGAGAATAATGTCAGCCACTCCGCTCTTCCTGAGCTGAAACAAATGACACTATTTGAATTAGTCTTTAATATCGACTTTTGGCATCCATTCATTTCATCCATCTATCACTCTTCTCATCCATTCGTTCATCACATGGTTTCTTCAGTCCTAACCATTCTCCCACTCATCCATCCAGCCAACTCAAGCATGCTTTCCTTCCCTCTTTTTGTCCCCCTTCCCTCTTTTTCTGCTTCCTTCCTTTCTTCTTTTTGTCCTGCCTCTTTCATTCAGGCATCTCAAATGATCATCTTTACATCCACTCTCTACATCCATTCACCATCTACCCATCCACCCACCCATCTGTCCATCCATCCATCCATCAAACTCGTGCTGCCTTAGCTGTGGTTGCTTCATATTGTGTTGATTAACTCATTGCGCCACCAGGGAGGCCCCCATGTTAACACATAATATCAAAAAGTCAGATAAGAGAAAAATGAAAATTGATAATGGCCTGTAGTTTCTGTTGACAATTTGGTGTATTATCCTTTCAGAGACTTACACTGAGAGCTGTATACTTTACAAATATCAGGTCATGCATACAAGTTTGCCACTTGTTTCCTGTGGCACACTAAAACCAGGGCAACTTTCCATGTCAGTGTGTATATTTCACAGCACTTTAATTAACTCCTAGTATTGTGCCCATGAAGGTGTCACAGTTCACTCACCTCATGCCACTGTGAACTGTTTCATGTGTTCCTCTTCCCCAAATTTGGATCTTTCCCCTTCAAACAACACATCAGCATGTCAGGCAAGTAAATGTTTGGGTGCCCATATATTGCTGAATTGAATTTCAGAAATATCAAACTATTTGTTCTCCTGTTGCAGTATATGAGAATCTTTCCACCTCCACCTCCACCCTACCCCCATCATCACCTCCACCTCCACATCACCTCCACCCCCACCTTCACCTTCACCTCCACCTCCACCACCACCTCCACCCCACCACCACCTCCACCCCACCTTCACCTTCAACATCACCTCCACCCCCACCTTCACCTTCACCATTACCTCCATCTCCACCATCACCTCTACCTCTACCATCACCTCCACCCCCACCTTCACCTTCACCATTACCTCCACCTCCACCATCACCTTTACCTCTACCATCACCTCCACCCCCACCTTCACCTTCACCTCCACCTCCACCACCACCTCCACCATCACCTCTAGAATAAGATGTATTTATTTCAGTGTGAACTGGCAATGCCTTCTTTATCTTCAACAGTCAGTTGTCAAAGAGGAGGGTGGAAAGTCTGTCTCCCAGTCTTATCCCTGGGCCAGGTGTCCCACAGGTAACCTCTTTAAGCAATGCTTTCCTAGTTCCATTCAGTTTTACAAAACCAAGAAAATACAAGCGTAAATTCCTATCTTGCATCCCTGTGGCTACAGAGGTAGAACACTGTCCTGAACCTTGCTTAGTTTTCTTAACCAGACATGATATTTAGAATATGAATCAGTATTTAGACTACAACCTCCTCTTTTTCAGCAGCAAAAACGTTCACCCCAGCAAGGCATCCAAATTTGGTAAAAGTCATCTGCTGTTTGCATTGCTCTTTTTCATCACAAATGATGCCACAGTAAATAAGCCCATACACGTGCCCTCTGTGCGCATGCTGGCAGCTTTAGGAGAAATTCTCAGAAGTGGAATTACAACAGCCTTTCAGTATTCTGGGGCATGGATTCCAGGACCCACCTCGACATCAAAGTCTGAGATACTTAAATCCCTTACATAAAACAGCATCGTTTTTGCATATATGTGGTTCTTTCCATAAACTTTAAATCATCTCTAGAGTACTTCCTATGTTTAATGCAATGTCAGTGCTGTGAAGTACTCATTATAGCACAGTGTTTAGGGGTTGAGGACAGAGGGGAGTCCGCATGCTTCAGTACAGAAGCAGCCACTGGAGGCCTAGCTCCGACTGCGCATTTCTCATCTGGCCTGGTTGATTCTTGAAGAGCAGCTTTGTTTTTGTTTTTTCTTTATTTATATATATTTAACATCAGTCGTGGTCCCCATGGATTTCCCACCACCATTCCACCCGTGCACCATCACCTTAGTCCCTTGTGCTCTTTCTGCCCTCATCCCATTCCCTCCCCCACCCCCACAAAATGTTTCTGATTTGTCCTTGTCTTTTTGTTTCTGTTGTGTTATGTGTTTTTTTTTTTTTTTTTTTTTTGTGCAGCTTTAGCACAGACTTGTGAGCTGTGATTAATATAGGCAGCTTTCCCTTCCACGGTGCATATACCAATTTTCCTCTCCACTAGCAGTTTTGAGAGGCCCTGTCTTTGCACAGACTGGCCAGCCGAGTGTGGCATTAAGTATTAGGACTTTTGTCAGTTGCGTGAAAATGATGACCCCGTGTTGCTTGTCCTGAATGTTGTCTGAGTCTTCTAATCCCTCCCACCTTTTCTCCCTTCCTTCCCTTCTCTCTCGTTATCCTCCCTTCCTTCTCTAGAAGCTTTTTAAAATTAGGGAAAATGAGGGCCCTCCCTGGTGGTGCAGTGGGTTAAGCAACGCACTATGAAGCAAACAGCACCAGTCCGATCCCTGCTGCCAGTCAGCGAGGGGACCCACATGGCGCAGCAGACCTCTCCTGCCTCGCCCGCTGCTCCCCTCAGCAGTGTATTTCGGTTGATCTGCCTGTTCTGCTCCCCACTTGGTCTCTGGTGAATCCTCTCACCTCCCTGGACTCTGGCCTATACCCCACCTCTTGTATGCATAAATAAATAAATCTTTAAAATATAAATAAATAAAATTAGAGAAAATGAGGCCTTTTCCATATACATTGCAAGATTATTTTTTTAAATATGTCATTTACAAAATGTTAGCACTTGGTGACGGGTTTTCTTTCGCTACAAAAAGTTTGGCGAATGCACTAAAACACCTTACTCTCAGCCTTTACACCTTTGGATTCTCAGTTGCAGGTTGGAAGAGGCTGGAGGCTGGAATTTCTGAAGAACAGTGCACCCCTGGGAGCCTCATGGGGAGCTTTTGCCAATGAGACCCCAGGACCCCTTCGCTGGTAAGACCCCAGGATTTACAAGCACCCTGAGGCCCTTTGGGTTCTGGAAGGCTGGTTGCCTTTTTCTTTTGAGTTAAGCCCCATTTCAGGGTAACAGAAGCACTGTGAGAAGCTCACATATTCACTTAGAGAGGACAGGGGCGGGACACAGGTGAGGGCGTAAGTTCTGGGGTCCTAACCCCCCAAGTCCCTCCCCAGCTGTGGGTGCAGTGCGTGCACCTGCCACAGGGGGCAGCACCGCCGATTGGAACCTGGCATTGTGCCAGGAAAGTTGGGGCGCCCTTTTCTTTGTTTAGGGCACTGATCACCACCCAGAGATTTAAAAAAAATCTATTCATACAAAAACTGGGGTACAGGCTGGAAGTGTGTATTGGGGGGTGAGAGGATTCACCAGAGACAGAGTGGGGAGCAGAACAGGTGAATCAACTGAAATCCACTGCTGAGGGGAACAGCGGGCGAGGCAGGAGAGGTCCACCCAGAGATTTTTAAAACAAGTCTGAGACATTTATAGACCATGAAATTGCGAGGTGGTGCCAGGAAGGAGTTGCAAGGACAACCTGCCACATGTGTATCTCTGTCGTTCATCCTGGCTCTGACGGAACATTCTAGAAAAGTCCTGAGGCCGGAAGAATCCTGCCACCAGACTCTTAAGTGTTGGGAAGTTTGACTGCCCCCCGAAAGACAGGGCTCTCAGACTGTAGGTGACAGTGAAGTAGCCTTGGTGGGCCGGGCCTGGTCCAAGCAAATCATAGGGGCTCACTGGGTTTTATCTTCACAGCACCCCGCGAGGCAGACGATCGTTGCCCCCTTCTCACGGGTGGGAAAATGGAAGGACCGAAAGTGCGAGAAACTCGCCTCAATAACACACCTCATAAGGGGCAGAACCCAGGCAGCCTGCACCTGGCGCTGGCCTGCCGCTCCAGGAGGGGAGGGGTCTCAATGGCCGGCTCCTGGGCTCCTCGGGACTAAAGAAGAGAAAACGTGACTCCGAGGGAACCTGGGGAGGGGGGCAAAGAAATGGAGGTGAGGACACTGTGCGAGCGATGGAGGATCAAACTGAGGGAGGGCAGGAGGGCAGGTTGCTGTGTCAGGTACAGGCAACGTCTGTAGCCATCAGTCCCCCTCAGGAGCCCATTTCCGCCGTGTGGGGGGATGGGTGGGTGCGGGGGTGGGGGTGGTGGAGAGATATCAACTATAAAATGTACTGTTTTGGGGTGNGCGGGGGGGGGGGGGGGGGGGGGGGGGGGGGGGGGGGGGTGGTGGAGAGATATCAACTATAAAATGTACTGTTTTGGGGTGGTTTTTTAAAAAGATTTTGTTTATTTATGCACACAAGAGCTGAGGCATTGGCCGGAGGTGTGGGAGATGAGAGGATTCACCAGGGACAGAGCAGGGAGCAGAACAGACAGATGGACTGAAACACACTGCTGAGGGGAGCCGTGGGCAAGGCAGGAGAGGTCTGCTGCACTATGTGGGTCCCCTCCCTGAACGGGGATCGAACACGTGCTGCTGTGGCCGCAGAAGTCCCACAGTGCGTTGCTTAACCCACTGCACAACCAAGGAGGCCCCAAAATATACCATGTTTTTCTATTTTAAGTGTATAGTTTGGTGCATTCACAATGTAGAACAACCGTCCCTGTTGTCTATTTCTAATGCTTTTTCATCCCAAACAGAAACTCCACCCCCATTAAAAACTAATTCCTGGGCTTCCCTGGTGGCACAGTGGGTTAAGCACTGCACTATGAAGCTAGCTCAGTCACTGCAGCGTGAGTTCGATCCCTGGCCAGGGAGGGGACCCACATGGCACAGCAGACCTCTCCTGCTAGGCCTGCTGCTCCCCTCAGCTGTATATTTCTATCCATCTGTCTGTTCTGCTCCCCACTCTGTCTCTGGTGAATCCACTCACCCCCCACACCTCTGGCCTGTACCCCAGTTCTTCTGTACATAGATAAATAAATCTTTTTTTAAAACCAAGCTAATTCCTGCCCCTCCTCCCCCATCAGCCCTGTTCACCTTGTGTGTATCAGCTTGGCGGGCCTGCGTACCTCCTGTCAGCGAAATCACAGGCTTGTCCTCTTGTGTCTGGCTTGTTTCATTTCGCAAGTGTTTTCAGGTTTCATCCATGTTCTGCCTGTGTCAGCATCTGATTCGTTTTTAAGGTTCAGTAATGCTCCCTTGTACACACACACACACACGTTTATCTGTTGGTGCGTGGCCATTTGGGTTGCTTCCACTGTTGGCTGCTGTGATGGTTGTTGTACAAGGATCCCTTGAGAGAAGATGCTGCTTCCAGTCCTGTGGTGTCCCCACGTCAGCGGAGCTGCCAGCGCCTGTGACAACATTGGAAGATGCTGCGAAACTCATGTTATTCTTTTTTTTTTTTTAAGATTTATTTATTTATGCATACAAGCACAGGGTACAGGCCAGAGGTGTGGGGCTGGTGAGAGAATCCACCAGACAGAGCAGGATGCAGAACAGGCAGATTGACAGAAACACACTGCTGAGGGGAGCAGCGGGCGAGGCAGGAGAGGTCTGCTGCGCCATGTGGGTCCCCTCCCTGGCCAGCGGCAGGGATCGAACTTGTGCTGCAGTGGCTGCGGTTTTGCTTCATAGTGCGTCGCTCAACCCACTGCACCACCAGGGCGGGCCACTCATGTTATTCTTAAACAGATTTCCCCCCTCTCACTCAGGACCCTGGGCATAAGTAACCTTCCTAGTCATTTCCCTCAGCCAACAAACTTCCAGTACTTTCTCCCTGAATTGTCCACCGTTCCAGAGCCTCGTTCGTGTGGGGGCTCAGCTCCGTCTGGCCTCTCGCTCGCCTCAAGCCACAGGCCGGCAATGGGATGTGTGACCCCACATGTGAGTCCTTTCCCCTCCGTCCACCCCTTGACGGGTCCAGCGTGGACCAGCTCTTCCTTCTGGGGTCACTTTCTGCATTTGTTTCCATCATAAATTTCCCCTTTCTACCATATAAGTGGGGCAAGGGGCATTTTTTCCTCTTATACCCTCAAACTGTAGCATCGCTGGCGCAGAGCAGGTATGAAGAAATACTTGGTGAGTAAGAGAAAGTGCTAAACCTTTCTATACATTGTCTTTTTTATTTTTTAAAAAAGATTTATTTATTTATGTGTATAAGAGTTGGGGTACAGGCCAGGGGTGCAGGAGGTGAGAGGACTCACCAGAGACAGAGTGGGGAGCAGAACAGGCAGAGCGACTGAAATCCACTGCTGAGGGGAGCAGCGGGGGAGGCAGGAGAGGTCTGCTGCTCCATGAGGGTCCCCTCCCTGGCCAGGATTGAACTTGCACTGCCATGCAGTGGATGCTTCACAGTGTGGCTCTCAACCCGCTGCGCCACCAGGGAGGGCCCATTGTCTTTTTCAATCCTGATAAGACTATGAAGGGTTACCCCTCCACCTCAGACACAAAACCAGGACTAGCCAGTTAAAATAACTCCCTAAGGTAGCGTGGCTACTAAAACGTATCGTCTACGTGGAATCCAGACAAAAATGGGGCAAGCTCACCCAGTCACTGAAGGACATCCTGCGGCCCTGAGCCGCTCCCCCTGCCCTCCTGGGGCTGGACTGAAAGCACCCCTGCTTTGTGGCCTCACTGTTCTCAGCGCCCTGAGGTACCCCACCCACCCTCCCACCCAACTCCTCCATCCTCAGCATGGACCCTCTGCTCAGTGTCTCTGCAAAGCACAGGCCGGGAAGAAAAGAACTTTCCTGACAGTGCAGGATAATGGAAGCACGAACCGGAGAGTGAACCACAGCAGCTCAGGCTCAGGCTCACACCCTGGGCCCCTTGCTGTGCCGCCGCCCCATGCCAGCCTGGCCTGCCCCTCAGGCCCAGCCAGTCCTTGCCCGGCCCCTGTAGGCCACGTCACCCCAGCCCCCACCTCCCTCGTGTGTGCAGGCTGCCGGGACGAAGCTCCACAAGCTTGGTGGCTCCCAAACAGCACTTTATTGAGTTCTTGGAGGCTGCACTTCGGGGATCAAGGGGTCAGCCTGTTGGTTGCTTCTGAGGCCTCTCCTTGGCTTGCATTGGGCGGTCTCCTCCCTGGTGTCCTCACATGGTCTTCCCTCTGCGTGTGTCTGTGTCCTAATCTCTTCTCCTGAGGACACTAGACACACTGGCCTAGGGCCCACTGCAATGACCTCATTTTAGCTGGATGGCCACTTTCAAGGCCTGTCTCCAAATACAGTCACATTCTGAGGTACTGGGTTGGGGCTTAGCCTCTGAGTGGGGTGGGGGTGGGGGAACAGTTCTGGTCTGCTCTCCCCAGGAGCTTCAGTCTGTCGCGAGTGCCCCGGATTCTGCGTGTCGTCAGGGATCACCACACCCCGCCTGGCCCCGTCACCTCAGCCTCTCTCCACGGTGACAGCTCACGAGTCTGTTCTCTGAGATTTCACCGTGTGGAGAAAGCTCAGGTCACAGCTCGTGTCTAGAAGTGCATGCTGAGGCTGAGAGGCTGAGTGGACGTGCTGTGCTATGAAGTTGTAAAATTCTGTTTCTAAACTAGTTCCAGAGAATCCAGGTATGAGATGCTGTGGAGATGGGGGAAGAGGCCCAGGATGAGGGACGAAGGCAGAAGCCGGCCCCAGTGCAGAATCCCCACCCCCTCAGGTCTCAGCCTCTTGTTTCAATCCTGCACGCAGACCCTTCCCCTGCCCATCCCGGGGCGCGGGGTCCCCTGCGTTCCAGTGGGGGTGTAGGGCCACAAAGCAGCGCTTTCTTCCCTCCTGGACCATAAATTATGGTCTGTTCTGTACTCATCTGCTCGCCAGGTCTTGGCAGCCTCCTTTGGACCTTGGGGCTCTTTGAGTACTTACAGTCTTTGTTCAAATAAGCAGGCGTTCGATGGCTGGCCCAGATGTGAGGCCACATCTGGAAACTATCCCTGGTCTTGGCCCGGGCACTTGGGCTGAAGAGATGTGTGTGTGTCAGGTACAACCACACCCGCCCGGTGAACAACATGCCAGGCCCCAAGCAGGGATGGGACTTGGGGGCCGGTGGTTAGGTTGGGGACAGTGTTGGGTGAAATCCGAATGGGGGCGTTCATTTGGTGATGGTCTGTTGGGCCACCTTCCCTCAGCGTCCTTCCACGCGCCCTTCCTGCCTTGGCTTGCTCGGTGGCACCTGCAGTGCCGGACCTGCTGCATCATCCACACTCCTACCACCTGCCTCACCGAAGACCATGTGGCCCATGGAGGGGAAATGGAAATGCTGGTCAGATCCTGGGTCTGGGCCTCTGGTTTGGGAATTTGTTTTTTAAAGATTTATTTATTATTTATGCACGCAAGAGCTGGGGTACAGGCCATAGTCCAGGGAGGTGAGAGGATTCGGAGCAGAACAGGCAGACTGACTAAAACACACTGCTGAGGGGAGCAGCGGGCGAGGAAGGAGAGGTCTGCTGCACCCTGTGGGTCCCCTCCCTGGCCGGAGAGAGGGATTAAACTCGTGCTGCAGTGGCTGCGGTTTGCTTCATAGTGTGTTGCTTAACCCACTGTGCCACCAGGGAGGCCCCTGGTTTGGGGATTTATACCTGAATTATCGTGCCAGTGTGGAGATAAATCATCTCTGCATCAGGCTTCTGCATCTGGCTTCAGGGAGCTCCGTTTCTTCTTCTTCTTTTTTTTAACATTTATTTATTTATGCACACAAGAGCTGGGGTACAGGCCAGAGTCTAGGGAGGTGAGAGGATTCTCCAGAGACAGGATGGGGAGCAGAACAGGCAGATCGACTGAAAGACACTGCTGAGGGGAGCAGCGGGCGAGGCAGGAGAGGTCTGCTGCGCCATGTGGGTCCCCTCCCTGGCCGGGGATGGAACTCTCACTGCTGTGCCAGGGATGCTTCACAGTGCAGCGCTCAACCTGCTGCGCTGCACCACCAGGGAGGCCCTATTTTCAGACTTCTGGCACATTTGGTGTCGCCTTTTCTCAATACTCACCCCCAAACTCCCCAATTCCTTTCCATGCCACCCAGAGACAGTAACATGTCAGAGTCAAAAACCTTAATTACCCTTTTAAAAAGTAGGATAAAAAGAGCAAAAACAAATCCAGTACCCTCTGATTTTACTACAAGTTGCAACTAAAAGTGGACACTTACAACTAGGCTCTCTTGAACCATTTTGTTTTCTTCTATTTAAAAGAAATGATTTGGGCCTCCCTGGTGGCGCAGTGGGTTAGGCAACGCACTATGAAACAAACCGCAGTCACTGCAGCACGAGTTTAATCCCTCTCTCCGGCCAGGGAGGGGACCCACATGGCACAGCAGACCTCTCCTGCCTCGCCCGCTGCTCCCCTCAGCAGTGTACTTCCGTTGATCTGCCTGTTCTGCTCCCTGCTCTCTGTGGTGAATCCTCTCACCCCCCCCCACACACACCTCTGGCCTGTACCCCAGTGCTTGTATGCATAAATAAATCTTTAAAAATAAATAAATAAATAAAAGAAATGATTTGCTCTATCTTATGGGAAATAGGTGTAATTAAAATATAACATATACTGGGCCTCCCTGGTGGCTCAGTGGGTTAAGCAATGCACTATGAAGCAAACTACAGCCACTGCAGCATGAGTTCGATCCCTGCCTCCGGCCAGGGAGGGGACCCACAGGGTGCAGCAGACCTCTCCTGCCTTGCCCGAGGCTCCTCTCAGCAGTGTGTTTCAGTCCATCTGCCTGTTCTATTCTCCACTCTGTCTCTGGTGAATTCTCTCACCTCTCGCAACTCTGGCCTTACCCCAGCTCTTGTATGCAAAAATAAATAAATCTTTAAAAAACAAAAAACAAATACTTTAAAAAAATAAAATATAACATATAGACACGATACATACCAATAGTTTACTTAAAATGACATACAAGTATGTCAGCATGTCATGTATTCATTGACAGGAAACACAAAAAGTTCTCTTTAGACTTTGTAAATGAAATTTCTGTTTGTCTTCACACAGCGTTTCAGAGGCTTATTTTAATTATCCCTTATATCTTTTGTGGTTGAATAAAAAGTCAGTTTGATGTGCAATGGGAAAGGGAAAATTCTCCTACAAAATGCCTTCTAAAATTTGAACTTTAACTTAGAATTCCCTTTGAGTAAGTCAAGGAGAAGTTGATGAAGTCATTTTGCTTAAGTGCACAAATTGGGAATTTTCTTTTACTTATAGTTTCTAACAATAATGAAGGCTGTCATCTTTAATATTTAAGCTCAAGGCTGCAGGGGGAAAGGTACTTTAGAGCATATATATGTACATCCTGGCAAATATTAATCATCTGTCCCAAACACCTGGAGTCAAGAGGAAAGAGAAAACAGTTGCTCTGATCATTCTAGAAAACATGTAAGCTTTTAATAAAGTTTGATACAGTCGCTGCAGTGGCTGCCACCACAGGCATCCGTCTCCTTGTTGCTTCTGGCACTTTCCACAATGCCCACACTCACCGCTGGTCTAGGGTTGAAGGAGCAGGAGAGCATCCGAGGTAACTAGGTTATGTAATTCTAATAAAGGAAGCACTAGAGCCTCTGAGTAGGAGACGTGGGGTGTAGGCCGCAAGGCCCCTTGGATTTGAGAACCAGTTTGCTCGTGGCCCCTCTTTGCCATGGAACCCCAGAGAGACACTTAGCATGCAGGTTAGAT
Organism: Galemys pyrenaicus; assembly: GCA_019455555.1. Lineage (NCBI taxonomy): Eukaryota > Metazoa > Chordata > Mammalia > Eulipotyphla > Talpidae > Galemys > Galemys pyrenaicus. The sequence continues at coordinate 305,378 of JAGFMF010011492.1, read as the reverse complement.
TGGAAGTAGCTTTCCATTCAGGCAGTTATTTCTCAAGACTGTATTTTCAAAGACCTGATGCTGATTTCAGACTTGTCATGAAGCTTTCCCCAGGAAATATAATCTATGGTTTAAAATTTGTGGCCCAGGGCCTCCCTGTTGGCGCCGCGGGTTGAACGCCACACTGTGAAGCATCTATGCCACAGCAGCACATGTTCGATCCCCGTTCAGGGAGGGGACCCACAGGGCACAGCAGACCTCTCCTGCCTTGCCCACTGCTCCCCTCAGCAGTGTGTTTCAATGGATCTGCCTGTTCTGCTCCCCACTCTGTCTCTGGTGAATCCTCTCACCTCCCTAGACTCTGACCTGTACCCCAGCTCTTGTGTGCATAAATAAAGAAAGTGCACAAGGGACTGAGGTGTTGGTGCATGGGTGGAATGGTGGTGGGTACTCCCTGGGGAATACAAATTATGTCAAATATAACTAATAATAATAATAATAAATAAATATTTGGGAAAAAATAAATAATAAAATAAAATTTGTGGCCCAGAAAAATAACCCTAGAAAAGTATTCCCTGATGAGACTCTTGTGACAGTCCATGAGGTGGGACTGTCCCCACCTTTTTACAGGTGAGCTCTCTAAGATCCCCACAAGTTAGGTGACAGACCAAGGTCGGGCTGTGTCAGTGCCTTCACTCATCTGTGTCAGGCTTCTCAGCATTGGATGCAGAAGATGGGAGAGCAATGCCTCCTAAATCCCAGGAAAATGAGCTCAATCTAAATCTTTGCCCTCCGCTAAATTCACTCAAGTATGCGGGGATCTTCAGACATTCTAGGACTGCATCTCTACCTTCCATTCCTTCAGTCAGAAGAAGTGAATGAAGTTTATGTTCTAGAAAGACAAAGGAGTAAACCAGGAGTAAAAAGAAGAGGAAATGGGATCCAGGAAAGAGTGAATGCTACCTAGGAAAAAGGTGAAGAGACATTTCAGAGAGACAGAAGAGCAACAGGCTGGCAGGAGGATGGAGGGTAGAGAGAGAGAGAAGAAAGAGGGGCTCCCTTGAATAGCTGGGGTAGTATATCACTAGGTCAAGATAGAAGCCAGGTGGATAGGAGTGATGGAATGTTTGAAACAAAATATCCATAATATAATCATAATATTATATATTTTATTTAATATATTTAATTATTAATTTATTTTATTTACTATATAATATTAAATCATAATGATAGATTTAACTTAAATAGTGATCCATCATAACAGATAGTAGATACTATTTAAAGCAGATCAATCAAGAACTAGCCAAATAAGCATATTCTAGAGTAATGTGAAGCAACTGCCAGAGCAACAGGTAAGAGCTCAAAGTGGTTGCCTCCAGGTGTCAGACTGGAGTGTGGGGGAGGCCCAGGAGGGTGAAGGATCACTGTGATTCATCATCAGCCTTTGAGCACTATTTGTACATATGACTTTGCTCTCTCAAGGTCTCCTGTAGTTCCAAGGCCCCCGTGTTTAGATCTCAGATCACGTAATATAGGAGAAAGTCTATTATTGATGACGTGACTTAGACCTTGGTAATGTACCTGGAAGAAAACTAAGGGCATCGGGATATGAAAAATTATGGGGCAGATGTGACTGGTTAGAAAGGTATTGGTAGTAGGTGACCTCCATCTGGAAAGTATTTGACATTAGCCGTCTTAGAGAGGAAATCCCCTATTAACAAGGAAAAAATATATTAATCAAATGCTTGGGGTAAGGATGGAGAAGAGCCTGATATGTTCCATGGAGAGAACTCCTTTCTCCCAAGAAGACCTGGCTGGAAGCTGCTGTTGTTAGCACAGCACAGGGAGCAACGTGCAAAATCCAAGGATTGAGGATCCCATTGGATTAGCAATGGCGGCTCCAGTTTCCACTGGCTCCTTCCAAAACCATTGATAGAAGCACATGATCTCGGTGTGCTTGCTGAGCTTGAGGCCTTCGAGATGAGTTTACTACGGTCCCACTGCACCCCGATAACCCTCAATGTGTTTATTGTTTTACACATTATAGAGTGAATATTACATATAACTCATATTGCCATTCTATTATTTTATAATTATTTATGTACATAGGAAGCACTTAGGAAGCACAGTGACCTGGCTGAGGATGGTCTAGTTCGGATGACTAGACCCTAGACCAGGTTACTAATTCTTGCTTGGTGTCTTTAGAAACCAAGCCTGTCATCAGAGGTGACTTAATAATTGGATCTTTTATTCAAAGCTCTTTAAGAAACCAACGGTTGAGTGCTTACCCCGAGTGTGGGGAATTCTGCCGGGCTTGGGAGAGTGAGTCAGACATACTTTCGCTCTGAGCTGCTTATAGTGATTTATGAAAAGAACTTCTGTGACCTCTTTGTCCTACGTGCCACCTGGAACCTGCCTATGCTGGTAAGAGTTGCACCCAGCGAGGTTGTAGGCAACAGCTGAGATTGCTCCAGCTGGGATCCGGGGATCCCTGAGGGTCCCTGGATGTAATGGGGGTTCCCTACAATGGGTACTTTTAAGCTTGTATATTTTTATTTTATTGACACTTAAAAAATTCTTAGTGGAGATGAATTTGGGGTCATTTGAGGGGCACGTAAGACTGAATCCCACCGCAGGAAGGTGACTGTGTTGTTGTTCACACATCTTTGTCGCTGGGGAGCATATGTCATTCTCTTAAGCTACTGAGGTAGGAGAGAGGGGGCTGCACAGGAGGGTTTTTGGGTTTTTTAAAATACATTTTTATTTATGCATACAAGCACTGGGATATAGGCCAGCGGTGTGAAGGGGCTGGTGAAAAGATCCACCAGAGACAGAGTGGGGAGCAGAACAGGCAGATGGACTGAAACACTCTGCTGAGGGGAGCAGCAGGCGAGGCAGGAGAGGTCTGCTGCGCCATGTGGGTCCGCTCCCTGGCCGGGCATCGAACTCGCGCTACAGTGACTGTGGACAGCTTCATAGTGCGATGACTTAACCCCTTGTGCCACCAGGGAGGGTTTCATGCAGGGGTGGAGGGGAGAGCCCAGTGACGCCATCCTTGTGCCCACTGTCCAGGAAGGTCTCCCAGTAGCTGAACACAGAAAAGTGGAGGTGCCAGCGAGTCATTCGGGGCTCCCCCCCAGAACACGGGAGGGTCCACGTGAGAGGAAAACAACAAAAGGAAGCCAAGTCCCGCAATCGGGGCTATCTTTCCACGAAAGAGGCAGCTTCGCTTCAGTAAACAATGAAATAGTTGTTCTCGCTAGACGTTTCATTTCGTTGAAATGTTTAATGTGTTGATTTCATGGTTTATTTTTGATTGGTACATTTGTTTTTTAAATTAATGTTAAAAGCTAAGAGGATAAAGTGTGGAGTTTCCTATTTCGAAGTAACATCATTATAGCAATAGTTTAAGCCCACAATGGGGGGTCACCTATTTTCCCAGTGAAATATCCAAATGTCGTTCCAGCTCAAACCCACGCGGGTGGCAGGAAAGGGACGCTTAGCCCCCGGCCCGCTGAGGCAGGTTGTTTCTTTCCAGAAGCTCAGGGGAAGGAGACAATAAACTGTCCTGTCTTCTATCAAAAGTCCTGAGTTTCCATTTTTGCTCTTGTAGTTATTATACTAATTAAAACCAAACCAAAGCAGATACCTCTCACACATTTGTTAGTTGACATTTGAATTTTTCATCATGAGTTACAATAGTCGTCAATGTTGTGCTCTCCAGAATGCTGTAAATATTGGCATTTGAAAAACAAACTGTTACAGAACCCTTTTAAATATACATGATGAAGTCTAAACAGCGACAAAGCTGGAAACTTCCATCATTTATTTAAAGAGGATGCAAACCGCTTTTGTTTAATCCTTGGAACATCAGAATCATTCCTTTTCTTCTTGAACCCACATTTCTATTCTACTTCCCCCACAGAATTTTATCCCAACATAATATCTGAGTTTTTCCAAGCAGTCACTGTTCATACTATTGTACTTCTCTGCCACAAATTTATGCATATAAATTAGAGTTTTATACTATTTACATTTCCATGGCACTGGGCTTTAAGCATTCATTTTAATCTGGATTGACTTATTGCCACAATTATTATTTTCACAATAGATGAATGCAACATGATTATCTTTCAGTTGCCAATACGTAATTATTATATAATAAATATATATATTATATATAACATATTATATAATAAATTATATATATAATTATATATGTAAATTGTTATTGAAAATACCTCTCTTAAGGACATGGATTCATCTACAGGTGAATATTATTGCAAGAATAAGACAGAGTTCAGCTAAAATCCTATTCCTAGTTTTCATTTTTTACATATGTGAGTTCTGTGCTCTCTGTTTCCATAAATAAATAGCAGGCATTTTGTCACAGCAGCGGCACTCAACTCTTTGAACTCCTTCCAGGAGATATTTAAAAAATCACATACTAATCCATCTTTAAAAATTATTTTTATTAATCTATCAGTTGACAACTCAATTAGGTCCTCCTTCAGCTTTATTAAAGTCAAAAAAAGAAACCATTTGATTTACAAAAAAAGAGAATTGTTATTCAGTCATCAGAGTCATTTAGTTTCTCAATTTGGGGAAAATATAACCCAAAAAGCTCTACTAATTCTTAGTAAATGATGATTAATTATAGCAATTATTCTTTCAGTTAAGCATTTTATTCCACCCAGTTACTAGAAAGATTTAGGGAAATCTAAATACTGTTAATTTTAGTATGCCTTTGCCAATGGAATATTCTTGATAAAATGCTTTTACCTCATCAAGGGCTCTACATCTATTTTATTCAAGACATTGGCTACCAGCTAATTTATGGAAATGGCTGTCATATAAACAAATTGATAAAGCCAGTCCTCATTCAACCAATCGGTCCGGTTAGGCTGAGGCTTTCTGTTAGAGACATTCTGGCTCTTTCTCAACTCAAATGAGTGTTCAACTGTGTGTCTGAGATCCTATCTCTCCTTAAGAGGGCGCTGGAGAGGCTCAGCCCAGCCCTGCGCTCAGGTCTCCTTGTTCTCTCCAGGGGTATTTTGTCAGTAGTTAGGAGATGAAAGGGAAGAGCTCTTGAAAACAGTCCAAACATCTAACTAGGACAAAAGATGCCAGTTCTGAAGCCAGGCTTCCCTTTAAGAGAAATAGACAGCACGTTAAGATGTCTAATTAGGGACTTCCTGGTGGCGCACGGGTTGAGTGCTGCGCTCTGAAGCATCACAGCAGCGCAAGTTCGATCCCCGGCCAGGGAGGGGACCCACAGGGCGCTGCAGACCTCTCCTGCCTCGCCCCGCTGCTCCCCTCAGCAGTGTGTTTCAGTCAGTCTGCTGCCGGTTCTGCTCCGCACTCGGTCTCTGGTGAATTCTCTTACCCTCCTCGCCCCGCCCCCCTACCCTGCACCTCTGGCCTGGACCCGTTTTTGCATGCATAAATAAATATTTTTTAAAAAAAAATAGTAAGGGAAATTGTAGTTTAGCCTAAAAAAAGCCCCAAATAATTATTACTCAAGGTTCTAATATCCAAATTGTGGAGAAAGACTGCTGGTTTTGTGAACACCCAACAATCAAGAAAAGTGACTCCCAATAAGGCATCACCGGTGTGTCTCAGTTCAACCCATCTCTGGTTAGAAAGAAAACAGCAGCAAGAACAGGAAAGATCCAGGAACATCTCTCTCTCCTGGAGCCAAGCCAGGAGCTCAACTCCCAGCAGGGCTTTTCTGGGGGGTTGACTTGGGGGGAGAAAGTGAGGAGGGGGGATCCCCGCAGGCTCCATGTGGGCCCTCGGCAAAGGGAGATCAGGCTGGGCGGCTGAGGATGGGGAATCTGTAGGAGGTGAAAGAAAAGAATGCTCTTGTCACGTTTCCATGTCTCAGCGGTTCTTAAATAGGTGGAAATTATAGCTCCGGTCCCTTCACCATGGGAACACGTGGGCTAGAAGAGCCTCCGTGCATATTAAGACGACTATTTATAGATTTCCACGAACGCTGTGGCAGGTGGTTATGTGAAGCGCCGCTGTATTATTAGGTTTTCGAAAAATACCAGTTTTGCAATATTCGTTTGCGAAGTCCTAAAAGCAATTCCAGTTGCCACGGGTCTAAACACTCCAAGCAGAAAGTCCTAGTTCAGTCCCCCTGCAGCCACACCACCCCCCAATCTGGTGCTGACACCCCAGGTGGTGACCACCTGTCACATCCATCAGAGCACCCCACCCCCCTCCTGCGAGCCTCAGGGGAAGATGAGCCGCTGTGGGTTATCTGGGAAATCCCCACGCGGACGTACAGCAGCTCAGACTAAACCGAGAGCTCGCGCTCACCGCTGGGTCTGGACCCGGTGCCCAGCTGCTCAGGACCCCCTACCGTCCCAAGCCTCGCCTTAACCACCCTCATCTATTACGTGAGAACGCCCTCTGGCCCTTCGAAGTGCACTTCTGTCGTGGTGATAGCCGGTCAGCCGGGGCAGCGATCTGAAAGACCCCGATGTCTGGGAAAGCCGCGAGGGTTTGGCTCTTGCATCGCTTCTCTGGCTTGTGGGCAATCTTTTGTGGAAGCTCATCTCGAATAGCCTACCGGTTTCGGGTGTGGGAGAGGAGACATCTAAGCAGCAGCTCCACTGTTGTCTGCACTGAATAGTTGTAGGAAATTGGGGACCCAGGGAGATGGGGTGGGTGGGGGGCATAGGGGCTCTCCTGTCCGAACCTCTGTCTCACTTGAAAATTTTCCAGCGTTTTTTCATGCTATAATATTGTAAGTGACAGGAGCACGGGGGACTGAGGTGATGGTGCACTGGTGAGATGGTGATGGGGAATACATGGGGATTACAATTAATGGCAAGTATATGTAAGTTTTAAAAAATTATATTAAAATAAAAAAATATTGTAAGTGAAAAAATTTAAAGTAACTAATTGCAAATGACCAACAGGCTTATGAAAAAATGTTCAATGACACTTGTAATCAGAGAAATGCAAGTCAAAACCACAGTGAGGTTCCCCGTTCACCAGTGAGAGCTGCACATATTAAAAACCTAGCAACAACAAATGTTGGGGAGGATGTGGAGAAAAAGGAACTCTCCTACTCTGCTGCTGGGAATGCAAACTGGTCCCATCACGATGAAAAGCTGTATGGAGGTTTCCCAAATTACTAAAAATGGAGTTTCCATATGATCCAGCAATTCCACTCCTAGGTATCTACCCAAAGAACACACACACACACAAGAAATACAAAAGGACACCTGCACCCCTATGTTTATTGCAGCACAATTTACAACAGGTAAGCTATGGAAACAACCCAAATGCCCAAAACTAGATGAATGGATCAAGAAGATGTGATATATTTACACATGGAATATTACTCAGTAATCAAAAAGGATAAACTCATGCCATTCAAAGCAACATGGATGGAGCTGAAAGGGATTATAAGATCAGTGAAATAAGTCAGAAAAAAAGAGAAAAATATCAAATGGTTTTGCTTATAGGAGGAATGTAGAGGAACCAAATAAGGGAGTGGGGGGGGGGAGTAACTATAATAAAGTAAAAATCAAAATCATCAGGCAACTATAGATCAGAGACATTCTGTAGGGGGGAGGACGGAGTAGGATCAAGACAGGGGTGGGAGAGCACAGGGACTACGGTGGTGGTGCACAGGTGAATTGGGGAGTTTCATGGGAAATCATACATTGTACAAATATGAAGGATGATGTAATAAATATATATTATAATAAATATATATTATAAAAAATTAACTAACAGTAGAATATAAATTACGCTTAGTTCTTTCTAATTAGAATATATATGCATGTGTGGGGAGAAACATACACGTTTTGCTTTTGCAAACCCTGAAAGTTTCATTTTTCAGGGCATTTTGGAAGAGGACCTGCTAGGAAGGGAAGAGCATCTCGTGGGATGCTGGCACCCTGGGTTCTGGTCTCTGCATTGAACTTATTAACTATGAGGCATTTTGCAAACTTCTTAGCTTTCCTAGGCCTCAGTGCGAGGGGATTCCTGAGGTCCCTGGTAAGTCTGAGTGCTTGTTGGTGAGATAAACTATAGCTGGTTCGTGGAAGTAGCATCCCACAGGGAAGTGCTTCAACCCACAATATACAGACAGAAAGAAAAAAAAAGGCAGAAAGTGTGGGAACAATGTTGGACATATTATAGCTGCCTCCGGGTTGTTAAAAATAAGATAAAACTAGAAATGCTGATGTAGTTAAATAAATGATGGAACTCCCAGAAACTGGAGTAATGAGTAACCATCAGATGATAGTCGAGGGCATTTAATTATAGGGGGAAATAGTCATGATATATAAAAGATGCAGGCTATTCATAGCATACATAGCACTTTTCCGCTCTGGAAAATAAAATGTATATAATCCTTTGTATATATATATTTTTTATAAGATTTATTTATTTATACATACAAGATCCAGGGCGGTGAGAGGATTCACCAGAGACAGAGTGGGAGCAGAATAGGCAGACTGACTGAAACACACTGCTGAGGGGAGCAGCAGGCGAGGCAGGAGAGGTCTGCTGTGCCATGTGGGTCCCCTCCCTGGCCAGCAGCAGGGATCAAACTCGTGCTGCAGTGGCTGCGGTTTGCTTCATAGTGCGTTGCTTAACCCACTGCGCCACGAGGGAGGCCCTATTTGTTTGTTTTTAAGGATTTATTTATTTATGCACACAAATGCTGGGGTACAGGCCAGAGTCACAGGAGGTGAGAAGAGTCACCAGAGACAGAGTGGGGAGCAGAACAGGCAGATGGACTGAAATACGCTGCTGAGGGGAGCAGTGGGCAAGGCAGAAGAGGTCTGCTGCGCCATGTGTGTCTCCTCCCTGGCCAGAATGGAACTCGAGCTGCTGTGCCTCGGATGCTCCACAGTGCGGCGCTCAACCCACTGCACCACCTGTATACGTGTATTTTAAAGATGAACGAGATACAGTCTTTATGTACACATGTTGACAGTGGTGTTTCTGGGTTATGAGTGACTATAAAATTCTTTTCTGTGCACTTACTGGTATTTTCCATATTTTCTACGATAAATAGGTATAACTTTTAAGATCAGAAAAATAGCATTTAAATTAAAAAGTAAAGAGCAGTGCTAAAGAGTTGCTGAAATTGCGCTGCCAGGTCTGGAGTGACCAGTGTGTTCCCCAAGTTTCTAATTTTTGGGCACTTTGAACACAGAGAGGGGACTCCCAAATCACTCTACATATGGCTCTCCAGGAGGACTTGTTACAGGACAAGGACCTTACGCCCCCCCGCCCCCTTCCCCCCCCCCCCCCAAGGCCCTTGGGCTCTTTCCACAGGGACCCTGCTCCTGGCAGACCCAGCTTCTGTATCTTGTGAAGCCTTAGAAAATCTTAGCATCCGGTCTCCCTGGTGGCTCAGCAGGTTGAGTGCCACACTGTGAAGCATCCACAGCACAATAGCGGGAGTTCGATCCCCGGCCAGGGAGGGGACCCACATGGCCCAGCAGACCTCTCCTGCCTCGCCCTCTGCTCCCCTCAGCAGTGGATTTTGGTCAGTCTGTTTGATCTGCTCCCCACTGTGTCTCTGGTGACTCTCTCACCCCTGGCTCCTGTGGCCCTTACTCAGCTCTTGTATGATGAATAAATAAGAAAGTCTTAGTATCTGGATATTCAGAAAGGCTAACCTGAACATTTGGAAACAACTGATATATATATATAAAAGGAAACTTATGGTATTATCCAACTAGTTTTCTTAATTTACATTTTTATATGTCAAACATAGGCATCGGGTCTCTAACATTTACATTGTGATAATTTATTTTAAATTTGTGATTTTCTTCTAAGAAATTGTGAAAACATAAGTCTTAAGCACATTTCTATTTGTAGCTGGCAAAAGTTTTACAACTTTCCAAAAGTGTACCCCAGTTTTGGTCATTTAATAACAGATGTTTAGTAAAAATTCATGTTCTGTTGCCTTTTGACAAAGTATAAAGAATGTAAGGGAAAAAGTCTTTGGCCACAGAGGTCTTTGTTTACACAGAAGACTCCCACTTAGAGAATTCTGTGGTTAGGAACAAAGGAAGATTAATAACCCCTAATTAACAATAACAAGGATTTATTGAGTTTTCCTGCAAGTTCAAGGCACTGTGCTGTCTCTGACATGCATTTTCTCTTTTGGTGAGATGGCTGATGATGTAGCCTATGCTCCACAACTAATGTGACACCCATTTCACAGATGAGGAAACTGAGGTTAGTAAACACTGGGCTGCAATTCAGAGACTGTAACTGGAGAAACTGTATAAATAGTTTGTGGCCAGGAGGGTCATGGTCTCCAGAGATAAAATATTGGCCATATAGGAAGAACCTGGGGGAGTCCATTTGGGGGCACTTGACCAGGTGATACAAGAATTCTTTGTTTAGGGTTAAAGGTTGTACTGCCAAAGGTGGTGACTGAATTTTCTTCTTTTTTTAAAAAACAACGATTGTTTTTATTTATTATATATATCATTTACATCTATTTACATCATTGTTCATTTTTGTACAATGTTTGATTTCTCTCCTCAGGTGTAGTCCCCATAAAATTCTCACCATCATGTCACCTGTGAGCCATCACCACAGTCTCTTGTGCTCTTCCTACCCCTGTTTTAAATCTTCTCCCTCTCCCTCCCCTGCTGAATGCCTCCGATTTATAGTTGCCTACTAGTTTTGTCTTTTTTTAAAGATAATTTTATTTTTAGATTTTTGAATAATTTTATTGTATTTATTGTTCTCCATCTGGTTTCTTTCTTTCTTTCTTTTTTAGTTTTTTAAATCTTTTTTACAGTGTTTGCTTTCTTTTCTAGGTATAGTCCTCATAGAGTTTGCACCACCGATTCCCCCATGCAACATCACCACAGTCCCTTGTGCTCTTCCTGTCCCGACCTTGATCTCAATCCCTCCCACTGCCCTTCAGATGACTCAGATTTGTAGTTGTTTATTTTTGTTTTGTTTTGTTATTTTTGTTCCCTTGATTGCATATAATCCTCCTAAAAGTGTGACCATCTGGTATTTTTCTTTTTCCTTCTGACTTACTTCACTGAGCATAATCCCTTCAATTTCCATCCATGTTGCTTTGAATGGCTCTACTTTATCTTTTTTGATTGCTGAATAATATTCCTTTGTGTATATGTACCACTTTTTTTTTTGATCCAGTTGTCTATTTTTGGGCATTTGGGTTGATTCCATAGGTGACTGAATTTTCCACCTGATAATATGCCATGTGCTTCTCTCTTCGGTCCTGAGTGACACTTTAAGTCTCTCCCTCTGTTGGGATATTTCTGCTTGTCTAGATTTCTGCTGGTCTCAGTGGGTGCATGACTGATACCACTCCTATTGCCTGACTTGTCTCTCCGGAGAATGTTCTGGGAGAGTAGGCACTGTTTGCCTCTGACTTCCTCTGTGAGACTCTACTGGTGTCAGCCACAGGGGAAGAGGGAGAGGCTACCCAGAAATTCTGTCCACAGCCTGTCCCAGGTTAGAACAACCTAGAAAAGGGGCAGTTCCCGAGTACTGCTGAGCAGAGGGATTACTTTGACAAATTTGCTAATCAGCTTGTGTTACATGTCATTTCTGGCCCTTTTGCCACCTCTCACATATCTCCATTGTCATCAGACCAAGGCTTATAAACCCAGCTTGGAGCAATTACAGCTCTGGTCAACTTGCCCTCTACTGTGGCAGAAGGAAGTAGACCCCAGACCTTGCAAATAAGAATGTGAGCCTTGATCACATTCTCATGGGGAATGAGCGTGCAATCTTGACTAGCCTTTTCTTGCTCCTTCCTCTTATTGCATAATGAGGATCTGCTAGACAAGAAGAAATTAAATTGAAAAGTGAAACAGTAGAGTCGTGAGAAGAGAAAAAGAGACGCAGGAGGAACATCACCTAAATCCTGTTGACTTAATAAGGAAATAGAAAAATGTGGGTGTGTAAGGATTACAGGGCCATTAAGGAGATCAGTCCATCTAGATGACAATTCACCCACCACCTCCCAGGGGAGAGGAGGGCACTGGGGCTACAGAGACTAGAAACCAGAAAATCGAGAATGAAGCTTGGAGGTGCTTCTAATGCAGCCCAGTCAAGCATGTGATTTAATTTCATCTCGAACCACTCAAATCTTTTCTTGAATATTAGGTTCCACCAAATGACATTGTTTGTGGGAGTTCTTGTGTTCGTCCATGAGAGTGGAACGAAATTACAAAGACCCAAAGCGATTACATTTTAAATAAATGTAAGCCACCAATTCTTAAATGGGCCTTCTTAATTTCAATGCACAACTTTATCAATACTTAACTATCAGACCCCCAAATTCTACATCTTCATTTTAGTGGTTGAGGATGAAGTAACCAAAAGCTAGCCGTCATTACTATCTTTGCAAATCAGATATATGACTTAGAACATTTAAAGTATGACCATATCCTAAATCAAACAAAAGTGCAAGTCAAATGTTTTAGGGAAATGGTGTTTGATATTTCTAACTTCACAATGAGCTGGAGTTCTAAGGACACAGGCTGATTCTCTTCAAACTGTCAAATAAGGCCTGGAAAACAGGAGGGGGCCGGGCCTGTGGGCTCCAGTGCTGAGACAGACGGTGTCCTTTGTGCTGTCTTCCTGTCATTCCCAAGAATAGATAGTTCCTCCTCATGCCAGAAATGCAACATCCAACTTCCAGCCATCCCAACCCAGAGCCTGGACGGTCCCCTGTGGGCATATAAACAAGGAATGACAAGAGCAGACAGAAACGAGAGAGGCTTCTCTGCCGTGGCGTAATGAATGGGTCTCCCAATGAGCAGAAGATTCCCCAGGAAAAAGTTCACCCCCAGGGCCCTACTTAAGGGTAAATTATTGCTTTAGTGTATTAAACTGTACCCTAGAGGCCTAAGGAAATTATGGAAAACTGCCTGATTTACTTTTACAAAGTGATTTACACACTGGGGTGTAATCTGTCTCAATAAATCTGAAGCCTTTGCAAAACAAGCCACTCCTAAGGTAAAACAAAGCAAGGCCATTTCAATTAGACAGTTATTTACCAGCACTCCACTCCCTTCCCCTCAGTCAGTGCGAAGAGAATAAATACACGCCCCTTTAATTCATATTGTCACAGGAAGACCACGGTTGTATAAGTAAACAAGAGGAGATGCAGTACCATAATTCTCTCTTCTCATCCCAGTTCCCGTCCTCTCCCCCCTCCCCCCAACCCCAATCTGGAGATGCCTTGAGATTGGTTTGCCCTCCGGGGATTTAACAAAGGACACGAGACTCTGTCCACAAATGACGTGGCAAAGTGTGTCTTTCAGCAGAACTGCTCCTGGCCTCATATTAGTTTTGCAATTCCATTCATCATTGAAAGGTGAGTCTCACGTTCAATTAGTAGGACAGTTCATCACCCAGAAAACAGAAATGGCAGCTGAACACAAATTTTACATCAGTCTGTCTTCTGTGACTTCATGTAGTGAATCTGAGTTCACCAAACTCTTTTCACAGTTAATATTTATGGAGGGTGTTTCCCCAAAGAGCATTTGCTGGACTTGCTGATGCCAGAAGCTGAAGTTATGGTTCACTTAAAAGCAGTTTTATTTATACAGCATGAGAATATTTATGAAACTATTATTGATTGGATGTTCAGCCATTTTTCTTAGAGCAGTGCATCTCCCCAAAATGAGACATAGTGATAAGAAGCTGTGTGGGCTGAGCTGTCCAGTGCAACAGAACTAGGTCTGCACTTAGAAGATGCTAGAAGCCTAAAAATGGCTGCCCAAGCAAAACAAGAGAGTGATCATAATAAACCCTGATGAAATTCAAAATCAGAAGACACAGTCTTGTTCTAATCACATCTCCTCCTGAAAATATTTAAATCTGAAATTTCAGCAAGGGAAGGATTGTAGTCATTTCAAAGTACGTTGAAAAAAAAAAAAATCTCTGTTCCCTCTCCACCCTCCAGTTCTCTTTAACACAAAAATGAAAATCCCAGCGACTGGGATGGTAAAGTACCCCAGCCTTCATCTCTCCACGAAGATCAATAATTAGATGTCTCTCCAAACAAACTTCAGCAACACACTGGGCCGAACCACTGGAGATTAATTCCTCAGGAAGCAAAGAGGAAACATTTGTCTTACCTGCATATCGTCCCTTCCCCTAGGGGGCGCAGCTCAGCGCACCCAGAGTGAGCTCCCCACCTGGAAAGCGTTCTACTTGGTGAAAGGGGAGAGAAGGCGGAGCAACCAGTGGCGCCAATCTTCTGGGCGCCATGTGAAGAAACCCTTGGGTTTCGCTCCATTGAGACCAGCAAGGAAAGACCACAGTTCCTAGAGGCGTACTCTGCTCTGCAGAGGACCCCAACAACTTTTGGCTGTGAAGAAACCAATGGCCGGCACAGCTGCTATGGAACCTCCAAGGTTTCACCGGTTTTTGCCTCGGCTCCCCTCAGAGGTGTTCATGTTTGCAGATGCCACACTCCCGAGCCCCTCTCCAACCCCTCAACCTCTCCCCTGCCCTTGCCATAACTCAGGACCCACAGGAGCAGCCAGTCCAGGCTGCTGTAGCTGTGAGAGTACAAAATCCAGCCCAGGCACCGATGGTTGATCACTTCCACTGGGCAAGAAACTCAGGGCTAACTCATCCGCTGCACACTGCACCCCAGTATCAGAAATGAAGAAATAAGGACTTTCCCAAAGAGGAGGGAAGGGAACTCATCACCACTAGACCTGCCTTACAAGAAATGCTGATGAATTCAAACATCCATTCCTGGGGAAATCTCTCAACAAATTGTGCATGAAAGAAACACATAAACATAATAGAAGCCATACAAACGCACAACTAACATGACATTCAACGGTAAAAAGCTGAAAGCTTCGCCTCCAAACTCGAGAATATGACAGGAATCAGGAATCATTGCTATTCCATATTATACTAGAATTCCTAGCAGAGCAATCAGGCAAGCAAAATACATTAAAACAGCCAAATTGACAGGAAGAAATTAAATTGTCTGTTGGCTGATGACATAATCATGCATATAAAAATTCCTAGTTTCCACCAGAACTAATAAACAAATTCAGTTAAGTTTCAGTATATAAAATTGACATGCAAATGTCAGCTGCATTTTTGTACACTAACAATGAACTACCTGGAAAAGAAATAAAGAAAAAGATCCATTTAAAATACCATCAAGGGCCTCCCTGGTAGTGCAGCGGATTGAGTGCCACACTGTGAAGCATCTGAGCACAGCAGCGTGGGTTTGGTCCCCGGCCAGGGAGGGGACCCACATGGTGCAGCAGACCTCTCCTGCCTTTCCCACTGCTCCCCTCAGCAGTGTATTTCAGTCAGTCTTCCTGTTCTGCTCCCCACTCTGTCTCTGGTGAATTCTCTCATCCCCTGCACCTCTGGCCTGTACCCCAGCTCTTTTATGCATAAATAAATAACTCTTTAAAATAAAATAAAATACCATCAAAACAGTAACATATCTAGAAATTTACTTAGCTAAAGAAGTGAAAGGTCTAAACACTGAAAATATAAAACATTGATGAAAAAAGTTGAAGACACAAACAATGGAAAGATACCCTATGTGTGAATTGGAGGAGTTAATGTTGGTGTAAATTCAGTGTAAGCAATTTTCATACAGAACCACAAATGACAATGAATAGCTAATGCAATCTTAAGAATGAACAAAACTGGAGGCATCACACTTGCTGAGAGCTATATACCTCATGCTATATTCCAAAGTTATAATAATCAAAACAGTATGGTACTGTCATTTAAAAAGACATAGACCAATAGTATAGAATCAAGAACTCAGAAATAAGCACACACATATAACTAATATTTTAGACAAAGGAGCAAGAATACTCAAAGGGAAAAGAAAAATGGTGTTGGGAAAACTGGATATTTGTGTGCAAAAGAAATGAAATTGAGTGCCTATTGCATTCACAAAAATTAACTTGAAAAGGAATAAGGATTTAAACATAAGACTTGAAATCCTGGGCCCTCCCTGGTGGCCTAGTGGGTAAGTTTCAGTGCTATCATATCACCACAATGGCCTGAGTTTGATCCTGGCCAGTTCGCTGACCCACATGGCACAGCAGACCTCTCCTGTCTCATTCACTGCTCCTCTCAGCAGTGTATTTCAGTTGACCCACCTGTTCTGCTCCCCACTCTGTCTCTGGTGAATCCTCTTACCCCCTGCAGCTCTGACCTACACCCCAGTTCTTCTATGTAAAGATAAATAAAAATAATTTTTTTAACAAAAAGACCTGAAACTCTAAAATTCCTAGAAGAAAACAGAGAAAGATCTTCTTGACATTAGTTTTGGCAATGATTTTTTGGATATGACACAAAACCACAAGCAATAAAAGTAAAAATCAGGAAGTGAAACTACATCAAATGCAAAAGTCAGTTGAACTTTTATACACTGACAGTGAACTATCTGAAAAAGAAATAATGGAATGCAAAACTACAACAACATGAAAAGGCAAACTACAAGGTGGCAGAAAATATTTAAATATACATGTGATAAGAGAGTAATATCCAAAATGTATGAGATTAGTATCTAAATTGTATAAGAGATTAATATCAAATATACCAAATGTATAAAACTCCATAGCAAAATAAAAATCCCAGCAGCAATCTGATTTTAAAAAATAGGCAAAGGACTTGAGTAGACAGTTCTCCAAAGAAGACATATAAATATCCATGAGAAGGTGCTCAACTTCACTAATCACAGGGAAAGAAAAATCAAATCCATAGTGAGCTATCACTTTACACCTGTTAGAATGGTTATTATCAAAAAGACAAGAGATAACAAATTTTTGCAAGGATGTGGAGAAAGGGAACCTTTGTATACCATTGGTGGGAATGTAGATTGGTATAGCCTCTATTCCTCAAAAATTTAAAATTTGACCTACCATATGATCCAACAATCCTACACACACACAGAATACTAGAATTCTTGTAACAATACATATAATATCTATATAATAACATACTACATATATATCTTCAAGGGACATGAAATCAGTATCTTGAAGAGATACCTGTATTCTCTCACATTCATTGCAGCATTATTCAAAATAACCAAGATATTTTCTTTTATGAACAAGGTGTGTTTACATACACATAATGGAATATTATTCAGTCCCAAAAAAGGACATATTGCCATTTGTGGCAACATAGATGACTTTAACAGCATCACCCTTAGTGAGAAAAATCAGAGAAAGACAAATACTTGATGACCTATTTCTGTGTGAACTTTAATGACATCATATGTTCAGAAACAGAACAGAAAGCCAGGGACTGAGGTGGGGAAGTAAGGAGGTGTTGGTTAGAAGAAACAAATTTTCAGTTACCAGGTAACTGAATAAGCTTGGAGAAGTACTGTGCAGCATAGGACTCTAGAAAAGAATACTACCTCTCCTACTGGAAAGTTGCTTTGAGGCCAAAGCTTTAATACTCTCATATTAACAATAACAACAAAATAGTAATTATGTGAGGTAAAGGATGCATCAACTACCCTAATTTTGGTAAACATTTGCAATACAGATATGTATTAGATTGCCACATTATAAATCTTAAATACATACAATGTTATACATTAATTACATCTCAATAATGCAAGGGTGGATGGGAGGGCAGGGAACCTGCAACAATCCAGCCGGGAACTTAGATGTTGGTTCTGTCTACACCTGCTGTGTTTATGGAGCTCCTGGAAACAGCAGGTCTGAAATGGGAAGTCCAGTGCCCACCAGATTTCTAAGACTTGTACAAAGAGACAAAATGGGAAACATCCCATAAAATTTTAATATCAATTGCATATTAAAATGATACTTTTGATATATGAAAATGGACCATTAAAATTAATTTTACCTTCAACAACGTGACTCCTGGAAGGTTCGTGATCATAACTGCAGTGTGTTGGAATCTATTCCGCTGGGCTGGTCTGCACATGGGGCAGGGCTGGCATTTTGTGTATTATCATCTAGTTTCCAGCCTCACTCCAGTTCTGAACCTAATTGTATGAGCAAACTGTTTTTAAATCTATAAAAGACATTGCAGTGACATTTGTTGGAACTGACTATGGACTGCACATTTAATGTTAATGCTACTAAATGAATGCTAATTTTCTTTTTATGATTTTTTTTTAATGCATGCAAGAGCTGGGGTACAGGCCAGAGGCGTGGGGGTGTGTGTGAGAGGATTCACCAGAGACAGAGTGGGGAGCAGAACAGGCAGATCGACTGAAATACGCTGCAGAGGGGAACAGCAGGTGAAGCAGGAGAGGTCTGCTGCACCATGTGGGTCCCCTCCCTGGCCGGGGATCGAACTCGTGCTGCTGTGGCTGAGGAAGCTCCACAGTGTGGGGCTCAACTTCTTGTGCTGCCACGGAGGCCCGAATGTTTATCGTCCTTAGGGATGATAAAAGTGCTGTGGTTGGAGGGATGGCGTTTGTGGTAGGTGTTTTGGGGTGAATGTCAAGATGCCTGAAACTTAACTTCAAATAGTTCAGCCAAAGCACACGGACATAAAAGCAACAACAAGCTCTGGGAAGAGGTGAAACAGGCCGGAGGTTTCTGACAGGACAGAACGTATTCCGAGGAACACAACCTGTGCTGGCTTCTCACCTTTATTCCTGGCAGTAGAGATAAAGAACGCCCCACGGTTTGATTCAGAACTGGCCAAGGATTTCATGTTGTTTCTGAAGAACCAGACTAGCAACTTTATGTGCCAAGAAACGAATGCGCCCTCCTTGGGAGTAAGAATTCCAGTCGTGGTTTTATGGCAAATGCGCTGCTGAGTCTTGTTTTTATTTCTCGGGCTGAACCTCGCATCTATCCTGATCCAGGAGACGGACTGAGAAAGGTGAAGGCTGTCAAAGCCAAGGCCAAGGTGGGGATGTTCTGACCGGCCCCTGGTTGCTGGGCCCTTTCCATTCGAAAAGGAGAGAAGGAAACACGTTCTTTGCATAGTGCCTCTCCACCTCCGTTCCACCCCAGGCAAGTGTCTCTGCGCTGGGGCACAGACTACCTTGTTTCCCTTCCCTTCTGTACAGGCCCTGAGGGGTACACTGATGGGGATCAACCCAGAGGAGAAAGGAATTCACACACACACACACACACACACACACACACCCGGGGCAGGAATGGGAGACGGATAATGAATTGAGAGCTCAGCATAAGCCACACCCTTAGGCGTGGTTGGGGGTGGTCCATCAGGGTTGGAGCATGCGCACTACCAGACCTGCGATTTGAGAGAAATACAGTGGGTTTCAGAAAGCAGTCTTGCAAACACTAAGATAAACACTAGTTTACACCACTGGAAGCTAGTCAGCTCCCCAGGTGGCTACATAAGCATCACCCCAGAAAGGGTCATGCCCATGGTTTTGCTGAAAACAACTTAGTTGACTCAACAACTTCTAATAATATTAATAATAATAATAATTTGGTTGAATAATTTCTAATTACTATTGGTTGTTTTCTCTTTTTACAAATATTGGCAAATGTTGTGAAGGGGGTGGGGGCATCTTAAAACCTTTTATTTCTTTAAGCAGTTTTGTCTATTTTCCCAGAATCTCTCCAGTTGTTTTCTTCCTCTCCTTTATTTGCAATTTATTTTCATCCAGTTATTCTGGCTTTGTGTTGGTTTGTTAGGGCCAACTTGGAAGCAACCAAAATATCCAATACTAAGAGTTTGGTTGGAAGCAACTCACAAGCCTAACAATAGTGAGTTGCTTAAATAAATCATAAGAGGTATTTTATATTATAAGCAAGAACTTAATAATGTCAAGTGGTAACTTGTAATATTCTATTTTGCCCAATTCTAAAATTTCATAAACAAATTCATAGATGAGCATGGTAGGTTAAAAATAAATTAGAAAAAATATTTTAATGCTAAAAAATTCCAAATATTTTTCTGTTATATGTGCTTTAAGATTATTTTATTTTGTATTTATAAAATCACTGATATTCATCATTAAAAGAAGCACAGAAGCACAGTCAAGCAAAAGGAACACGATAAGCATGTCAATACTTCTCGCTATCCAATCACCACCACTATTACCTTAGAAAAATCATAGATGAGGGGCCTCCCTGATGCTCGGCGTGTTGAATGCCGCACTGTGAAGCATCAGCTGCACAGCAGCGTGAGTTCTGTCCCTGGCCAGGGAGGGGACCCACATGGTACAGCAGACCCCTCCTGCCTCACCCGCTGCTCCCCTCAGCAGTGGATTTCAGTCAGTCTGCCTGTTCTGCTCCCTGCTTGGTCTCTGTGGATCTTCTCACCATCCCCTCCGCCCTTCCCCATCCCAGCTCTTGTATGCATAAATAAATAATTTTTTTAAAATCTTTAAAAAGACAAGAAAAAAATGAGTTTGGAAGGAGGGAAAACTTATCAAAGGTGAGAAAGCAGGAAGGAGGTTCACTAGTAGGAGGAATATAAAGAAACAAAAAACAGGGCTCAAGGAAAAGAACAACAATTAAAAAAAAATACAACAAGAACCAAAAGACAAAGACAATCCAAAGGCATCATGGGAGGCAGGGGAGGGACTGGGGTGAGGGCAGAAAGAGCACAAGGGACTGGGGTGACAGTGCACTAGGGAAATGGTGGTGGAAACTCCATGGGGACTACAACTGATATCAATATGTATAAATAATTTAAAAAAGGAGAAAGAGCTATATGTGTTTGGTACAGTGTGATACTAAATTGTGTTTGTCTTTACTGTGGTCTTTTTTTTTTTAACCCTTTTTCCTAATAGGAAGCCAAGATGGAAGGTAAGAAAGTGGTAACTTTCCTGGCTTCTGTTCTTATTCAGTAACTTGCGCTGAAGTGAGGAGAAGAAGTGGAAGCCTTGATAAAAAGACAAGAAATGATCTTAGGTTGGGAAGAACAGAGATTGGTGAGTTGTTCAAGTTCATGGAATATTTAGTCAGGACTCCCTTTATTGTGGTTCCAGAACCCAACTGAAATAGGTTGATGGGCAAAGGGAAGTTAATGGCTCATGTCACTGTGATCTAACTTGAGGCTAATTCTACTGCTCGGTCTCATCTCAGTCTCTGCTGCTGGTCTTTTTTTTATCTCTTGTGGCTAGACTGCCCACCGAGCTGGCTTCATTCTTAGTCAGAGTCTCTCCTTGTACGTATAGAGCCTCCAGCATGCCACACATAAGCCCCACAGACAGAATGGGGCTGGATTCCAGAGAGGAATCCAGAACTGACTTTCATTGCTTCAGCAGATTTGTCACCCTCATATTCTGGAATAAGGAAGCTCCTGCTAGCTTCAATTCTGTAGTCATTTCTAGGGATCACTTTGGCTTAGTTTTGTTCAAAGATCTGTCCCTTTAAAGAAAAGATTGAAATTGAGGAAGTCTTGAAAGGTGAGTTGTGTTGCTTAAAAACGAAAGGCTAGTGACTGACTCCAGAAATAGAATCACCCATTTAGAGTCAACTGAATTTAACCAAGTTGCCACATCAGTAGAAAAGTGAAAGGGAAGTCTTTTCTAGTAACTGTTGTTGAACAAGTGGATAATCATACAGAAAGAATTTCAACCTTCCCCTTACTCTATGAATAAAAACTAATTTCTGCTGAATTATAGACATAATTATAAAAACCAGAACCATAAGCTTCTGGAAGAAAACAGAGGACTCTACCTTCACAATCATGTGGTAAGCAAAGATTTCTTGGACAGAACCCCCAAACCATTAAAACTGACAATTTAGACACCATCAAAAAGAACATTTCTGCTCATCATAAGGCTACTAAGAAAATCAACAAGTAAGGGCTTCACAAGGGGTTGAGCATTGCACTGTGGGGTTTCCTCAGCCACTACAGCAAGAGTTCGATCCCCAGCCAAGGAGGGGACCCACAGGGCGCAGCAGACCTCTCCTGCCTCACCCGCTGCTCCCCTCAGCAGTGTATTTCAGTTAGTCTGCCTGTTCTGCTCCCCACTCTGTCTCTGGTGAATCCTCTCACAAACACAGCCCCCCGCCCACGTCTCTGGCCTGTACCCCAGCTTTTGCATGCATAAATGAATAGTCTTTTTTTTTTTTTTTTGAAAAAGAAAATAGAAAAAAGTAAGCCTGACTGGGAAAATTATTTGCATCACACATATCTGACAAAAGCCTTGAATCCAGAATCTCAGATGAGCTTACAAATCTATAATAAAGAGACAAGCAACCCCATTTTAAAATGAGCAAGAGACTTGAAGAGACACTTCACCACAGAAGACTGAGGAATGGGAAGGAGCCTGCTTCACTGGGCTCCATCAGGCTCAGCCACAGCGAGATGGCGCCTCCTAGCTGAGAGACCGGCTGAAAAGAACAAAACCAGAACGCTGACACCAAATTTCAGGTTTAACATAGAGCAGCTGGAATGCTCACCTATTGCCAGTGGGAATGTAAAACGGTACCACGGTTTGGGGAATTAACAGTTTTTATAAGTCAATCACACATCTAACTTGACCACGCAGGTATTCTGTGCCTCACTATGTCCCTAGCAGAAAATGAAAGTGCATGTGCATAGGATTTATTGAAAAAACAAATAAATTCCATAATAATCTGATACTAAAAGCACACAGTGATACCTCATTAAAAAGTGCTTTCAGAGGCCTCCCTGGTGGCGCAGTAGGTTGAGCGCTGCACTGTGAAGCATCCGCTGCATAGCAGCGTGAGTTCGATCCCAGTTCAGGGAGGGGACCCACATGGCGCAGCAGACCTCTCCTGCCTGGCTCGCTGCTCCCTTCAGCAGTGCGTTTCAGCCGATCTACCTCTACCTCTTCTGCTCCCTAATCTGTCTTCAGTGAGTCCTCTCACACCCCTGCACCTCTGGCCTGTGCCCCAGCTCTTGCATGCATGCATAAATAAATCTTTTTTTTAAAAAGTGCTTTCATATTCAACTAATTGGCAACTTATACCCTACTTCAACTTTGTTGAGATAGTTTAAAAATTGGGAATGAATTGACTTGTAAAATCATTTTACCTATCTTTGGATAATCTTTACTAAGATTTGATAAAAAGCTTTATAGAAAAAAATTTTTTAAAAGACACTGGAAAACACCTCAAATGTTTAACTTCTGGTACATTCGTACAGTGGAATTCTAGTCATTAATAAAACAGAACAAATTACAGGTTTGACCAATGACATAAATGAATATTGTGTTCAGCTGAAAAGGCCAGAACCCACAGAAAGCAAATTGCATGACTCCTTTTACGTGAAATGCAAACGCAGGTAAAACTTCACTCTGACAGACCAGTCAGTGGTGGCCCCTGGGCGGTGAGGGTGGGGACTGCCCGGAAGAGGCGCGGGCAGGAAGTATTCTGGAGCGCAGGGAGTGTCCTACGTTTTGGCTGACGTGGTGATGACGCGCATACCTACAATGGTCGCAGCTTGCCAGGCTGAACACTTCCGATCCCTGCATTTTCCTGTGCTCCTTACACCCAAATAAAAGTCAAAGGTTGGCAAATAAGAATATTCAGACTTGAGGATTATTCATCTGGATGTGACTTCTCTCAGTGGTGTTCTAGAAGATGGAGAGGAAGGCAGACCCCAGGAAGGAGGAGAGGTCGGGTTTCCTCTTGCCTGAGAGCCTTCTAGATGGCTCGCCGTGAGTGGGCTTGCTGGTGGCCGCAGAAGTCCGAGGACGCTGGTTTGACCCCTGCGGATGCTTGGGATGGGGGTGGGGAGGACCGCGGTGTCTGGGCTGGTCCGGTCCCCCACCACGTGACCGTGTCCCTGTGCGCTCACGTCCTTACAGGTCAGGTCTCCGTGCCCGTCCCTGCCCCCATGGGCCAGGGGAGGCAGAAGGGTGGCCAGTGCAGACACACCCGCTCCCGGCTCGCTGCTCCCTCCTCCAGGCGGCGCTGCTCTCACAGTGCTCTTCTGGACACACCTGGCACAGCTGTGTCCCAGGATCCTCCAGAAGAAAGCAAGTTGGCTCCCCTTCAGGGTAGACTTAGGGCCCTGCTCCCTGCGAAGCCCTGTGGATGTGTTGGGCTCACGAACACCGGCAGCTGCTTCATCTCCTCCGCCTCTTTGGGCAATGCTTTGCAGCGTTGGGTCCCAGGAACCGTGGTATCAGCAGAATAGCGAGGTCCCTCCGGAGCCCCCCTCAAAGAGCTTGTTGTCTATCTGAGGGGACGAGGAACAAGGGAAACACTTAGCAAAGGCAGCTTATGTGGGGTCGCGGAGCTCGGACCTGGGCTTCAAGGACCGAAGAGGGAGCAGAACCTGTGGGACTGGGAATCAGCATGGCTGGAGAATGGAAGCCAGAACTCCCTGGGGACCAGAACCCCCGCGAGCCCAGAGGCAGAGTGGCGTGGGTGGGCCAGGCTCGGGATGAGGGACGGGCCTCTGGACAGAGGCCCTGAGCTGGACAAGAACAACCGGCACTTGGAGTAAGCTGAGCAGGAGGGTCATGGTGTGAGTCCCTGCTTGGGGCCAGACCTTGGCCAACGTGCCCAGTTACCCAGAAGTAACTCAGTAGGTTCCTGGAGGGTCAGAGATGACTGGTCTTTGCCGATGGTTAAAGCAGTGAGGTTTTGTTTATTTTTAAAGATTTATTTATGCATACAAGAGCTGGGGTACAGGTCAGAGTCACAGGAGGTGAGAGGATTAACCATAGACAGAGCAGGGAGCAGAACAGGCAGATGGACTGAAACACACTGCTGAGGGGACAGTGGGCGAGGCAGGAGAGGTCTGCTGCGCCATGTGGGTCCCCTCCCTGGCCAGGGATCGAACTCATGCTGCAGTGGCTGCGGAATCTTCATAATGCGATGCTTAACCCCTTGCACCATCAGGGAGGGCCCAGCAGTGAGTTTTTTGTTCAGAAAGCCTCTCTCACCTCCACTGCTGGATGCCACCTATTTCTTGTTCAACTATTAAAGCTTTGTTGTTGCTTTCCCTCCACTAATTTTGTTTGTGTCTTTCAGGGGGAGCATACCTGTCTGTTATGGAGCGTTTTCCTCTTGGCTTCAGAGGGCAGGCAGGGCCTCCAGAGGGCAGCTCAGCTTCCCAGTCAGTGACAGGCGGAGGTTAGCACCAAGGCCTTCTGCACTTGAAGATGTCCTCCGCTAGGGCCTCCATCCCCTGGACGTGGCCCTCGGTGATGACCTCCTTTTCCTTCGCGGCGAACTTGCTAATCATTCCTCCATGCCGGCTTGTATTTTCCAGCAACATCGGGGCGCTGATGCCCTTTTGTAAATGGTAACAGTTCTCTTTGATAAGACCCACCCGTAACTGACTGCTGCTTTAACTGGTGGGTTGCTTAGGCAACCAGTGTCCTGAATTCAGACTCGGGCTATTTTAGTTAACTTAAAAAATTTATTACCCGGCTCCTCGCTATGCTCATGTCCTGCTCCTCTGAGTCATGCTGACCCCTGAGGAGTCGCCTCCGGCTGTAAATGAACCTGTGGCTCTCGGGTGATCTGTGACTCGGGTGCTTGGGAAGAACCAGGGCAAATGCATCATGACTCATGCACAGGAACGGTCTACACATCACTCTGAGGACATGAACTAAAAGGGTGGAGGGACACTGCACCTGGGCCTTCAGGAGCCTGCCCTTTTTTGCTGGGTCCCAGTAAGTGACTGTGACTTCACTGCAGAACAGACAAGCTGCGTCCACAGTCACGGGGATGACTATGGTTGCTTCTGCAACAGAAATGGGTCTCTGGGGCCAGCAGTTGGGGAGGACAAGCTCACACATAATCCCACCGGGGAAGCCATCCTTGCAGTTGGTTTTGGTCTTGTCCTTTCCCCTCCTGCACAGGTAGCTTCTGGACCTGTTGCTCTCTTGGCTTATTTTACTCTCTCTTCTCTCCCATCACCACTGCTGCCACCACAACCCCAGCACCCAGCTTCCCGGACTGGACACCTTGCTAAGTTCTGCTCTCCCAGTGTTCACCCCACCCTGGCCCACAGGCCTCTACCCAACATTTACTCACCATCTGCTCTGTTCCTGTGCTGGAATACTCCATGGCTCACAGCCCCATAGAAGAGAGAAACAAGTGGTCAAATAACTGCAAAACAGTCACTAGATCATAAGCTTCAGGGATGGAGACCAGGGTGGTCTGATTCTCCATGCCTAGTATTTGTGAAATATACCCATGAACAATTTGGAGGAGTTAGAACTAACCCTATGTTAAAGTGCTATGGAAATTTCTAGAAGATAGGCATCGATAGAGTTGGTGGAGCAAAGGGGGCAACTCAGTCTGGCCACGGGGAGGACAGGTGAGTCTTGGCAAGGAAGGGGCCCCTCAGGGTCACCGGGCGCTCCTCCTTCCCCCAAACCCTTCCTGTCCCCTTGAGTCCTTGAGGACTCTCCTCTCATGAAGTGGGAGCCCTAAAATATCTTGGCACATCACATTCCCAACAGCACCCTTTTCTTTTTCATTTGGATGTGTTGTTCCCAGATTACAAGACGGTCTCTTGGAGAAGCTATAATTTATTTCCTGCATCATAGACCAGGTATTAATAAATACAATCACTCCTTAATAGGAGGTGTTCTACTTTGAGAATGCCTTTCTGTGCTTTTCATCTACACATAAGACAAAAGGAATGCTTCCCTTTAAATATCAGTTCTCTGGGACCTGTCATTATTAAGCTGTACATCCTCCATTAGTCACTAGATTCTCGGGCAGGGTCAAAATGAAAGCACCAATACACTATCATTTGTGTCTCAGTCCAAAATGCAAATATAGTACCTTTGGCTAAGATGAAGGTAAACCATTATTTGATTTACCCAACACTTTGATTTCAAAAATGCACTGGCCTCATTAAAAAAATTTTTTTAGATATATTTAAATCTAGTAAAATCTTGCCAGTTCTAGGAAATAACATATCACTCCCAAGATCTTGAGTCTATATAGCAGTTGACGTCACATAATTGGCCCAGAAAACTCTTTTGAGAATTTAAGTCTCCGAGGGCTCTATTTCTTTAGACTGTTTCAAAGTCATGGGTTTTGGTTTGACTCCGGGGTGTCATTAGTGATAGACTCCTACAATTTCAATATATGATAATCAAATACCTAAAAGGGTTTTAAGAATAACCCAGAAGATAAAGTTTGAATCTGAAACCTTAAAGAGCTGTCATGTTTGTTTATAAAAAAAGAGATTCTACTTTCCTTCTTCATTCACCTAAACTTAAGTAAGTTCTGTGATAGCAAAAATGCAACAGTGGCATCCTGTGGCTTGGCCTGTGAATGACAAGCGTGTGTCACCATCGTGGCGTCAAGAGGCTGGGTCCAGGGCTGCAGAGACACCGATTCATCATGAAGGACGCAGCAACTTGGGGAGAAGACCAGCCATTACATGTTAGAACTCAGAGGCATTGTACATGAATCACCTTTATCTTTATTTCAGTACAATAATGTATATTATTTAAAATTGAGCCAAAAACAAGCTGCAGAAATTTGCTTTTTTTTAAGTTTAATTTTGGGGGGCTCTGATGTAGGGCTTCATGTTGTAACTTTTTTTTTTAAGACTTGTTTATTTGTGCATACAAGCACTGGGGTACAGGCCAGAGGTGTAGGGGGTGAGAGGATTCACCAGAGACAGAGGGGGAACAGATCAGGCAGATCTACTGAAATACACTGCTGAGGGGAGCAGCGGGGGAGGTAGGAGAAATCTGACAAACCATATGGTCACCTTCCTGGGGTGGTCAGCGGGATCGAACTCGTGCTGCAGTGGCTGCGGCTTGCTTCACAGTGCATTACTTAACCCATTGCGCCACCAGGAGTCCCCTTATGTCGTAATTTTTATACAGAGAAAATGCCATTATTTTTCTCATGATATTATCTCAGTACCTAACAATGTTTGGGCTCAATGGGGAGTCTGTATTTCTCACATTTATAAAAGACAGAGAGAAAAGGGGGGAATATTTTTAAAATTGTAATTCTATGTCTAAGAAATGAAGTAGAAAATTCATGCCAAATCATAAACAACTGCCACAACCCTTGTCTTTATTTCCCCCAGAAAGAAAATACAATGAAATCCTTGGTTCTCTTCCATTGTGAACCCTCTGCACTCACAGGGCGTCACTGTCATTCTCACGGAGCAACTTCCGGCTTCCCACATGTTTAACTTTGCATTTAAAATATATCTTCATAGGTAAGGTGTTGCTTTATTTTAAAAATTTACATAATTAGAATTATGCCGTTCATCTTCTATATGTAAAAATCGTAAAATTTTTAAGCAAGAAAAATAGGTAAAATATAAAATATGATAAAGTCATTTGGATGTCTGCTTTTGAAAATTGCCTTTTATCATTCTTTCTTACTTTCCTGGTTAGATGTTGCCATTCTCTTTATTTAGGTTCTTATTGACTATATGTTCCCCGATAAAAGATACATTTATCAATTTCTTTGTTATAGATACTGCAAATATTCAAGCCTGGTTGTTGGGTTTTTGTTTGTTTTTAATCTCTAACTTTGTTTAATGTATATTTTATTAAAACGATGTTTTCAGTTCTGAGGAGGGGCCCTGTCGACTGTTAGTTGTAAGCAATACAATGTAAGCTGGATGGTTTAAGCAGAAAAGACGTTTATGACACAAAAGGGGTCTCACACAGGGCTTGGGAGTGATGGGAAGAGACGAGACTAAAGGATAGCAACATTCCCCAAAGTGATTATCTTTCAGGAATCTGCCATCAGTCCACAAACCACATCCCTCAGCCCTCTGTACGTTCACAAAATGCCCAGCCATCCCCAGCCAGCCCTCCTCCTCACTTCTGCTTCCTTACTTCCCACCAAGGCCCTCTGTGGTGTCTCATCAGCTGGCCTCACTCACACGCAGCAACTCTACTGGGAATGAGGCTGAAAAATACTGCTTCGGATGCCCCTTTGGGAAAACAAGACCAGCGGGGTGGGGAGCTAGCACAAATCAGGGGAGCCAGCAGGTTTTGGCAGACTCTCAAAGGGCATATTCACTCCAGGTCGTAAAGACACTCTCCCACACATTCTGGTAGATTTTATGTTGCTGTGCTTCATCCTGACATCTTTAATTCTTCCAGAATTTATTTTTGTATAATCGGCATAGAAATCTAATGATTTTTTAATGTGGAAAGCCAAGTTTCCATCATCGCTGACTGAGCACGTGCTTTCCTCGCTGGGCGTCAGGGACACCTGTAACATTCTCCACTTTCCTCCACGTACCTGCATTTTCTCTGGACTCTTCTGTTTCAGTCCCGTGTCTATGTTCCAATGGATTTCGATTTCTGTAACTATCTTGAATGTTTTGATATCTTCAGGGCAACTATTTTATCTTATCTCATTGCAATATGACAATTTCTTTCATGATTTAAATTTTTAGATGAATTATGTAATCAATTTGGAAACCAAAAAAAATTTGCAAGGATTTTGTTTTTAATTTAAATTTATAAACAATTTGGTAGAACTGACATTTTTTGCATTTCAGTCTTCTTTTCTGTTATTTAGTTCTTCTTTACATCTTTTGATAAGGTTTTATCATCTTTTCCATAAAGCTCTTAAACATTTTATGTGATCCATATTCCTTGAGTTCTTTATAGTTTTTGCCACTACTGTGAATTGATGAATTTTTCAATTTTACTTTCTAATTTGCTGCTGACATGTAGGCAAATAAACATTGAATTTTATGTTGACCTTGTAATCAGCAACATTCCTGAATTCTTTTTGTCAGTTCCAATAGATTATCTGCTTATCACTATGCATTTTCTGTTTCTAAAAATGTTTCTTCCTTTCTTTTCCAAATCTATGATACTTCCTTCCTCTCCCTCCCTCCTTCTCTCCCTCCCTCCCTCATTTCCTTCCTTCCTTCCTTCCTTCCTTCCTTCCTTCCTTCCTTCCTTCCTTCCTTCCTTCCTTCCT
>JAGFMF010011492.1:260410-275521 GCA_019455555.1 Galemys pyrenaicus | reverse complement strand
TCCTTCCTTCCTTCCTTCCTTCCTTCCTTCCTTCCTTCCTTCCTTCCTTCCTTCCTTCCTTCCTTCCTTCCTTCCTTCCTTCCTTCCTTCCTCTCTCTTAATGGATTTACTAGTATAGTTGAACCTTGAGGAATAGGGATTTGAACTCTGGATTTTCTTGTAAACAGATCATGAAAATGTAAAGTATTGATAAATATAGTATAGCATTGTAGATGTATTTTTTCTTTTTTATGATTTTCTGAATAACATTTTCTTTTCTCTAGCTTACTTTATTTTAAGAATACAGTGTATCATACACATAACATATAACGTATGTGTTAAGTTTGGGGAGAGTCAACTGTGGGGGGATGGGTGGGAGGGGCCTCCAACCAGTTGTTCAAGGGTCAGTTCTATTTTCTATATATATAGTCTATATAATATTATATTCTATATAATGCTGACTTGCAGCAGTGACCGCCCCTCCATACTGTTCTTGCTTTATTTTTTTTTAAAGATTTATTTAATTATGCATACAAGCACTGGAGTACAGGCCAGTGGTGTGGGGGGGGTGAGAGGATTCACCACAGAGAGTGGGGAGCAGAACAGGCAGATCAACAGGAGCAGCGGGCACAGCAGGAGAGGTCTGCTGCGCCATGTGGGTCCCCTCCCTGGCCGGCAGCAGGGATCGAACTCGTGCTGCAGTGGCTGCGGTTTGCTTCATAGTGCATTGCTCAACCCACTGCTCCACCAGGGAAGCCCCCTGTTCTTGCTTTAAATGGTAATATTCTCAATGGCTGTGATGTAACTGTTATAGGGATTTGGTAAGACAAACAAACAAACAAAAGCCCTTACTCGGATTAAGGAAGTTCCCCTCTAATTCTAGTGTTTCCTAAGTTTATCTTCTAGATAAGAGTGGGTGTTGAATTTATAGACTAAGATATGTTATTTTATTTCTTTTTTAATTTGCACATAAAGTAAACTTCCATGCATGGATTTTCCTGATGTTCTCACATTCCTGGGATAAATTAAAGTTAGTCATGGTCATTTGCAGATTATGATGGTTGGATTTAATTTGCAAATATTTATTCAGGACTTTTTATCTACATTTATAAGTGAGATTACATTATAGGGTTGCCCCCCACCCATACTCTCCTTCTTTCATTTGGTGTCAAGCCTATACCAACTTTACAAATTAAAGAGGAGTTTATGTAAGAGAGATGATCTTTTCCTTGAAGGCTGGGTGAAACTGACTGTTAATATCATCTAAGACTAGTGTCTTTTGGGGAGGTAATTGGTGGTGAGGAAATTGATTGTCAAATCAATTTTTGTAATGCTAAAATCATTTTTTCCATTTCTTTTTACCTTTCAGAGTCCTAGTTTCATAGAAAATTAGCAATTTCATCTTTTTTTCCAAATGTATTGACATAAAATTGTGTAGTAGAGTCCCATCTGATTTTTTTTTATTTCTATTGCATCTGGATTACATTGCATTTTATTATACCTTGTGTTTATTTGTTCCTTTTCTTGCATTTTCTTCATCTTGCCAGAGATTTATTTTATTAGACTGCTATTGTTTTTCTTCTCCAAGAATTAGAATTTTATTTTATTAACAATTTCTCTTTTGCTTTTGATTCCTCTGTTTCATTGTTTGTTTTTGTTATTTCTTCCTATCACTTTGGGGGCTTGACTCTGCTCTTTTTCTGCCTTCTTAACTGACATTATTTCATTTAAGTCCTTCTTATATCTTAAAAAATACTGTTTAGAACTATACAATTTCATTTAATTGCCACCTTAGCTGTACCCCAAATTTTGGTATGTTTAGTGGTTTCGTTACTACTCAGTTTAAAACATTTTGTTGTCTTTCAACAACTTCTTTAGGTAGTTGCTACACATTCAAGGTATATAATTCTTCTTAATGTATTCAAAGTTGTATAATCTTCACCACAGCCAACTTTAGAACTTTTCCATGCCCTTCAAGAGGAATCACATACCTCTTAGCTGTCACCCACAATCCATTCATTCCCCTCACCCCGGTCCACTTTCTGTTCCTCTACATTTGCCTATCAAGGGCACTTCATCCAAATGGAATCATACAGTATGTATTCTTTTGTGACTGTCCTTCTATAATCACTTAGCATCTCGTCTCTATGCTCATCCGTGTGTTACATGTTTCAGTCCTTCTTAAATTTAATTGCTTGATAGTGTTATATTGCATGGAGCGCCACAATCTATTCAGTTTTCAGCTGATAGATATTGGGTTGTCTCTCTTTTTTAACTCCTATGAATAATGCTGCTACAAACATTCCTAGAGAGACTTTTGTTGGCTTGTTAACATTTTGAGGGGTGTATGCTGAGGGCTAGAACTTCTATTCAAACACAAAAAGGGGGGAAATTATTACAAACTAGCCACGTGTGGGGGAGAATGGTAAAGATGGCAGCCTGCTTTTCTGCAGCTGGTCATGAGGATGTGGTTGGACGAACGACCAGCAACTGCACTGCACATGTCCCTTGCCTGTAATCACACCTCTGGTGGTTGACATTCTTTGTTTCATCAGATGGCCCAAACTTTTTGTCCCAAGGAGGGGGGAATCCTTGATGATCCAGCCCCACGGTTTGAGCTTGTGCTTCATTATCTTTTTTTTTTTAAAGATCTATTTTTTTTATTAATATAAGAACTGGGGTACAGGCCAGAAGTGTGAGGATCCACGAGACAGAGTGGGGAACAGAACAGGCAGATTGACTGAAATACACTGCTGAGGGGAGCAGCGGGCGAGGCTGGAGAGGTCTGCCGCACCATGTGGGTCACCTCTCTAGCCGGCGGCAGGGATCGAACTTGTGCTGCAGTGTCTGCGTTCTGCTTCATAGTGCGTTGCTTAACCCACTGCGCCACCACAGGAGGGCCCTTCATTATCTTCTAGCAGGGCACAGAGAGTACAAGTAGACATGCTAAAGGGTAAATCCTAACTCCCAGGAGCCCATTCCCACTCTCTCTGAGTGGCAGTGCCCTGAAGTTCCCTTACCAGTCAGTGCCAACCCCTTTAGCAGTCACTGTGACCTCCCCCCTTTTTTCTACTTCCTCTGGCCTCAGGGCATTGAAATGCCAGGTAGCGGTTTTCAGTCCAATTCAGAGTAGCTGGTAAAGGCTATGTTGGGGGAAAGCAAGAGAATCTATAGCTGTGGGGATCGTTGCTTGTGTGTATAGTGTGGGGAAAACTTTAACATGCAGAGTACAGTTGCAGCTCTTTCCAGCTTCAAATGTTCTTCCAACAACTCTAGTCCCAGGTGTAGACCCCAGAGGCTGTGACTAAGTGCCCACATCAACGCGTGTCCACACAGGTTCACAACAGCATGACTCACGCTGACCCAAAGGTGGACACCACCGGAATGGCCAGCACTGGGTGAATGGGTTACACAGGTTGTATGTGCATATACTGGACTGTTGTTCAACCATAAAAAGGAGTTGTGTTATGCAACACCACGCTGATAAAGAGACAGACAGACGGGATCTGTGGAGCAGCTGCGTGATGCAGGATGCTGCTGAACAAGCAGAGTCCTGGCCTTTTTATTGAAAGAATAACCATCGAACATCAGTTATGAGGGGTAGAAGGATAAAGAGAAAAAAAATGGGTGAAAGTAAAGTGTGTGTCCTTGTCATTTAGGATTTGGGGAGATATGAATCTGCTGACCAGATCATTCTTATCTGCTTGATGATCAAGTGTTGCATTCAAAACTGCACCCCTGGACCTTGGCCCATTGTCCTCCTCTTATCAATAAAGCATTCCACTGATCAGTTCCTGGGGTCCTTGGTCTTCAGCCCCCTGGGCGCTCCTGGTCATTCCACTGAGCAGTTTCTGGGTCCTTTGTCATACATCAGTCTTCAGCCCACTGGGCATTCCCGGTCATACCTCGTGATGGATGAGTCTGGAGTAAGTTTATGCATCCATCCTCAGCCCCACCCCCCACCCCCGGGTGTTCCCTGTCATAGCTCTTGATGCACACCCTTCCCAGGAGGCTCAAGATTCCTGCCCTTATTTGATTTGATAAGGTTTGGTTCCTGTTACTGACTGACCAGTTTCTGAAAGGCAGTTCTGACCTTGTACAGGAGTGCAGAACTGCAGGTAATAGTAATGGCGGCCGAACAGGCCCCTTATGTCTAGCAGACCCACAAAAAGGAAAAAGCTACTGATATAGATTAATATGTGGATGAACCTCAAAAATAATGGAAGACGTCCAACAGTCATTCATTGTATGAGTCCATTGATGCAACGTAACAAGAACAGGTAAACCCACAGAAACAGAACGCAGACTGACGGGCTGGGGAGAGGAAAGATTGGGGAGCAGTGGCTCCGTGGGTATGGAGTTTCCTTTGGGGGTAATAAAAATGCTTTGCAAACAGACAGAGATGGGGGTGGCCTGACATTGAGAATATGTTATATGCCACTGAACTGCCCAGTTTAGTAAGGGGAATTTTATGTCATGGGAACTTCACCTCAAGAAACACAAGCAAAACCCTCAATGGCCTTACGTTCATTTTACGTTTAAGAGACAGACTGAATCATCATTCCTCTGTGATGTTATAAGTGTTACAGAAACCCCTTTGAGAGAGCTATGTTTTTAGAGAAAAATTAGCACATAAACAAAATCATTTCCTTACAGGCTTGGAACCCAGGAGACACCTCTAGCTGTTCAGAAACACTTTGTGTACTGAGTGATTTAAAGCAAAAGGAACAATATGAACGTTCCATAATTACCCTTGGTCCATTTGAAGAGACTGGGCTCTGCAGCAGGGCTCATGTCCCTTCTCCACCGTTCCTCCAGGAGACCCTGTTAAGGACGGGAATGCAGACCACTTAGGCAGAGGCAAACCCAGGCTCACCCTGATTTGTCAGAAACTTTGTTCTGTTTTTCCATGTGGTTGGAGTCTGATAAAAACCCCATACATGGTTTGGCCTAACACATTCTTTTCCAAATTCACATCCCAAGGGGAGTTTTAAGGGACATTTAATCCTCGTGTTTCTGGTTCATTTTCCCTTAACTCATCAGAACGTGGTTATGAAACATCGCTTTGATCTTTAGCAGGGCTCGTTCACAAGAGACAGGAGGCCATTACTTTCTGAACAGAAAGCTGAGCTCTGCCAGGAGTTCGGGGAGTTAACAGTGTGATGTGTGCGCTTCCTTCGGAGCACCTGACCTTTGGGACCCAACTGGGTCCCAAACTTGGCTCAGAGAGCGCTCCCGCCCGCCAGTCTAATAAAGCCTATTATTGAACTGTCAGACCAGCTGTGTAACAAGTGAACTTTTTGTGACTGTGCCATTTTCTTGGTTCCCAGCCAGAAATGGTAGGTTACAAACTTACAGTCGTAGTGAGGCATTTCAGAAAGAAATTGGTGTTTGTGTAATGAAGAACGGCCCTCCAAATAAAATTGCATTGGAAGACATGTATTTTCTGAAATTAAAGTGTAAATAAATCTGTTCAGGGGCCCTTCTGGTGGCGCAGCGGGTGGAGCGCCACACTGTGAAGCATCACAGCAGCGCAAGTTCAATCTCGGCCAGGGAGGGGACCCACATGGCGCAGCAGACATTTCTTGCCTCGCCTGATGCTCTCCTCAGCAGTGTATTTCAGTCAGTCTGCCTGTTCTGCTCTCCACTCTGTCTCTGGTGAATCCTCTCACACCCCACACCTTTGGCCTGTACCCCATCTCTTGTATGCATAAATAAATAGAATCTTTTTAAAAAAGAATCAGTTCTTAATGGTTCTGTTATATATGCATTTTATATATCTTATATATAATAGATATTACATGTAATATAAATACATATATCTTATATATATATATATAAAACATTCTGTTATGTCTGTCTCTGTCACTTTGTGAACTCCCATAATATAATTCTATTACCAGGGCCTCCCTGGTGGCACAAGGGGTTGGGCGCTGCACTGTGGAGTTTCTGCAGCCACTGCAGCGTGAGTTCAATCCCTGGCCAGGGAGGGGACCCACATGGCGCTGCAGACCTCTCCTGCCTTGCCCGCTGCTCACCTCAGCAGTGTATTTCGGTTGATCTGCCTGTTCTTCTGCCAGCTCTATCTCTGGTAAATCTCACACCCGCGTCTCTGGCCTGTACCCCAGTTCTTGTATAAATAAAATCTTTTAAAAAAATTTCCATTACCATATAGTAGGCACATTTCTTATCTGGTTCATGGACATTTCCAGGACGGATTTATCCAGTGCCCCTGCTCTGCCCATCCATTATCTCTATCCAAGAAGGTGCCTAAGAATAAGCCCTGCGGTTGAAGAGTAATAAAGATTCCTGTTGGCTGGGAGACTTCAAAGCCGTCTGTTTCAGGTTTTGAAGTGTCTAAAACATCAGGCTGAAAAAAAAGCTAGAGGTGAAATCAAAGGTTGAACCACTTTATCAAGTAAGATCCAGAAGGAGAGCCCAAGCATGGAAGTGGGGACCTTTCCCTGGGGTATGCTGGGAGTGGGAGGTGAATTTGAATCAATCCTGTGCATCTGGCTCCTCCTTTTAGGGTCACAATCCCGCCCTGTGGACCCTGACACTAGCAGGTGAAGAGCTGGGAAGGTCTTTCGGGCTGCGACCTCCGGATACTACAGTGCCTGCCATCCAGGTGTAGTCCCAAGACGTTGTCTAAGCTCAAGATGAAAACACGAGCTTCCTGTTTTCATTAAGCATCTCACAGGCCTCGTTCCCTTTGGGCTTTAGTTTCCTGCAGATTTTCCTCCTCTTCCTACCTCCTGTCCTACGCATCTTTGACCTTGTCCCACCTTAAATACGTTTCCATGCTTCAGCCTTTCACTCATTACTGGCACCTGTGTTTGTCCTCGGACCATGTCTACTTAAGCAGCAATAGCCTGTAGCTGGGTTTATACGTACAGTGGATGCATCCTGGAAAAACTTGAATTATATATATGTATTTTTTTAAAGATTTATTTATTTATGCATACAAGCACTGGGTACAGGCCAGAGGTGTGGGGGGCGAGAGGATTCACCACAGAGAGTGGGGAGCAGAACAGGCAGATCAACAGAAGTACACTGCTGAGGGGAGCAGCGGGCACAGCAGGAGAGGTCTGCCTGCACCATGTGGGTTCCCTCCCTGGCCGGCAGCAGGGATCAAACTCGTGCTGCAGTGACTGCGGTTTGCTTCACAGTGCGTTGCTTAACCCACTGCGCCACCAGGGAGGCCCTTCAATTATATTTTTAGCACCCATAGGGAGTTTGAAACAGACACTGCCAATGAAGTTTTTTCAGGAAAGTTAAGCATGCTTTTGTAAATCAAATAACTTCGAAGTCACCAATTTTATAAGTCTGTAAATTTCATTTTCTTAAGTCACGGTTAATCTGAATTGGTAACTATTGTATTTAAAGTTTATCATGTAGCAGCATATCTGGTGAGTTGGCCAGAATTAACTGACATGCTTTCGTGATGGTGCTTAGCTTTCCAGTATGATTTAAGGTTCACACTTAGTAAATTAAATGAGATCATTTGGTAACTACTCACAGCGGGACTGACTCAATATGTGATGGGAACATCGGAAAAACGAATCTACAGCAGCCCAGCTGGTACATTCTTTGTTGCCCTTCCTGTCATTCATTCATTCACCAAACATTCTGGAGTGCCTAGAATATTCTGGAAACTTGGAATACAAATGCCCTGGGTTTAATTCACATCAGACAATCACTTAGAGTAATTCACTGCCAATCCTAAAGACCTGAAAATATGTTAATTGCCAATTAGATGGGGATTAATTGACACAATCCAAGGAAACAAGCAGGCTTCTAGGCATTCGGGAATCACGCTGGAAAGAAGTACAAATGGAACCTTCTCAGATGCTTGCATCCAACCAGGGGCTCTGGGACACAGAGGGTTAAGGATCAAAGACGAGTCTGTGGGAAAGGGACACACTTAAGTCCCATTCTGGCCACGATTCTGCAACCAGGAGTATAGAAAGGAGAAAACTAGATAACATTTTCCTGGAAACTGCTCCCCTGGTTCCAGACCCTGTTCTGAGCACCTTGCCCTGCAAGGTAGATTCTGTTATAATTTCTGTTTTATAAATGAGGCAGGTGAGACACAGAGAGGTCAAGCATCTTATCAAAGGTTGCACAGCATATAAATGGCAGAATGAGGGTCCATTCAAGCAGTCTGACCCTAGAGTCCTGTCTTGGGGTCATAGGGCTCAAGTAAGGGAATAGCTGGTGGAAGATTATTTTGGCTCTGTGAATATGATCTATTGGATTTTATTGACTTGATTGGCTCAAGTGAATATTATTAGGCACGGCTGCCAATTCCCAGCATCGGGCATGAGAGTTCCCAACACAGATTCTACTGATTTAGTCAGTAGTAACTTAATTAGGTGATTCATACACATTCTCTCCTGCTGGAACGAGTATACAGCAACTTAGTTGTGTGCTAGGAAACAAAAATCTAAATGACTTGTGGAGAAATCAGATTATCCCCAGGGATATGGGGTGATGGACCTCTCAAGTTAGGGGTAACTCAAAGGCTCCCTAGCCAGAATTCTGCCCCTACTCCCATTGTACACCTGACTCTCGGGCGACCCCATAAATCTGAGTGCCTGGGTGTCTGGGTAATTCATTAGAGTTGGGTATTGATGGATGAGTCCCTAGGAGACAAGACCTGTAAAAAGTGATTCATTAACCTCAGCAACCCTTTAGAATGCAAACATCAAAGTCAGGGGTTATCTTTCCAAAACAGAGATCTAACCATGGGTCTCCCCTGCTGAAAACTCAGGGATGGCTGTTCTTTACCCACAGGGTAAATTCTCAAGAGCACACTCAAGCTGACCCCTTCCTGTCCCCACCCCCCTGCGGGCCCTGTGGGTCTTGTCTTATTGTCAACCCGCGCCTTGCTCACCTCCTCACCATCCTGGGCTCTGGCTCGGGCCCAGCTCAGGTCTGCCTGGCCCAGACCCTCCTCCTTCAAGCCCAGGTGGTGAGAGCATCAGGTCCAGAGCACGTCAGAGCCGAAACCCCTGGGGTCCCCAAGATCACAGTAGGGGAGGGGGTAAGCAGGGAGAGGGGCCAGCCCCTGGTCCCCTGGGGCTCTGTGCAGCCACAGTTGTTTCCAGACTGTGCAGGAGGGAATGAAACCCCAGCTCCTGCTGAGTGGGGAGCTCACCAGTTCTGAGCTTCTGGGGTGAAATATGCAGAGACAGCTGGATGGGCAGGGACTGACAAGACGAGTCAAGTGGGGTTCATGGCAGCTGGAAGATGGGCCAGGGCCGGCTCCCAGCTGACTGTCTCTGATTCTCTCCCATGGCCCACAGCTCAGGCACACACTGACTGGCACCTTTATAAGTCACACAGCGGTGAAGGCAAATTAAAGAACCAGGAAGAGCAGCTGGTGTCGGGCCTCTGGAGCTCACTCTGACTTTATGCCATCAGTCCCCCAACAGCTCAGTCCTCCTGTGCTCTGATCTGGGCACCAGGAGGGAAGACACCCCACTGCCAGGAGCTCGGGACCCTGGGACCACTGTGCTAATGGCTGGAGAACCAGGCCCAGAGCACAGAGAATCAGCATCTACATCAGAGGTGCTTGAACCCAGACCCAAGGAGGGGGATGTTCATCAGGCTTTGGGGCCAGGGAGGTGGGGGGCAGAGGGCTGCTGAGGGTTCCTGGCAGGGGGCAACTTTCCCATGTGTGCCCACCTGGTACCTTGTCCCTTCCCTCTCTGGGGTCACATCTCCCCATCCCTCCTGCTCGCACTCCACTTGCTTTCAGGGTCTGCCTCGGTCGGGCTTCATCTATTCCATGCAGCATTTCCTCCTCCAGCTTCCAGCTGCCTCCCTGAATTTCTGCAGCCCCAATAAGCTTCGCCATAGAACTAAGAGCTGAAGAAATGATTTGCTTGGTCCCCCTCCCCCTCCCCTTTCTCTTCCCTTAAGTCCCTTTTCCTCCTCCCCTCCTTTCCTGCCTCCTCCTTCCCTGAGCCCCCCCTCCTGCTCTTCATCTTTTCTATTAGGTTGGAAATTTTGAACTTAAGAGTCACATCTTATACTCTCTCGTGTCCCCAGCAGTGCCTGAACATAGCAAAAGCAATTCTCATTGCTCTTTCTCCCCTCTGTCTCTCTTCCACTCTCTGCCTCCTCAGAAGCCCGAGGGGTCTAGACTGAACACCAGCGAGAGCCTCTGCCTTGTCCTGGAGAGCCTGGCTGGGCGGTCGCTGGAGGACGCCTGCGTTCTGCAGATGCACAGCAAAATCAGGCTGGAGGCTTCTGGAGGAGGCAAAATTATAATTTGCCTTTCTCTGCGGAGTGAGAACTCTGTAATTTAGGACTTTGTCTAATTGCTGTTTAGCGTCCGGGCGTCGCTCTGTGGGGGGCTGTGCTCGCTGGGGAGGTGCTGCTGGGGCCCTGTGCTGTGACCAGCTCCCGCTCCAGGGTGAGATGACTCAGACTGGGCGGTCAGGGGCAAGTCCGCTCTCTCCGGGGAGTCCTGATTTGCTGACAACAGGGAGGAGGAGAGGGATGGTGCCATCAAGGGTCCTGAGACAGGTTTGCAGGTAGCGCCTTCCGTCTGTGGCTGCTGGAGTGTCAGCCCCGAGTAGCTGCTCACAGGAGGGGTGCCCTGCAGAGTCTCTCTGCATCTGGACTCGCGTCGGACATGTGGGCAAGGCCACAGGCCTCTCTGTTTCTCACTCTCGCTCTGTATTTCGGAAAGCCACCTGCTTCCTTTGAAAAATTATTATTTTTTAAAAGATTTTTATTTATTTAATCATGCAGGAGCTAGGGTTCAGGCTAGAGGCGCGGGGCAGAGGGGTGAGAGGATTCACCAGAGACAGAGCGGGGAGCAGAACAGGCAGATCGACACAAGTACACTGCTGAGGGCAGCAGCAGGGAGGCAGGAGAGGTCTGCTGCG
The DNA here is from genome assembly GCA_019455555.1 of Galemys pyrenaicus. NCBI lineage: Eukaryota > Metazoa > Chordata > Mammalia > Eulipotyphla > Talpidae > Galemys > Galemys pyrenaicus. The sequence goes on along the minus strand of JAGFMF010011492.1, from coordinate 264,641 downwards.
CCATGTGGGTCCCCTCCCTGGCCGGGGATCGAACTCGCGCTGCAGTGGCCACGGAAGCCCCACAGTGCAGCGCTCAACCTCTAGCGCTCCTAAGCAGTCATGAGAATGGCAAGGGGTTCCCTTGAAGAGCTGGGTGGAACTGGGTGCTGCAGACACCCCAGGGGCCCCCATCTGGGGTCAAATGCAACCCAACCAAGCCGATGCCATCTCCTGTCTGAGTTTGGGGTGTTCTTGGCAATCCATATTTTTTTCAAAGAAGGGCACATCGATGCAACAGCTGCCTTGCCACTTTTATTTGTATTTTTTATTAGATTTCTTTTATTATATTTGACATCATGTGTAGTTTCCAGGGAATTCCCGCCACCATGTCACCCGTGCACTATCACCTCAGTCCCTTGTGCTCTTTCTGCCCTCATCCTGGTCTCTACCCCTAAAATGATCCCTTTGGTTTATCTTTGACCTTTTGTTCTTGTTGTGGTTTTTGTTTGTTTGTTTGCTTGCCTGCTTGCTTGCTTGTTTGTTTTGGCTGTAACTGCTCATTTCCTTGAGCTCTCTCACTCTCTCTCTCTTTTTTTTTTGGTAGTCATCTTGCCACTTTTATTGGTCGTACGCAAACACTTTGGCAGAGGGGAAACGCGTGCACTTTTCATTCAGTGTTTTGTAACCGGCAGCTCCTTGTGGTTAGAAGTTAAGGCTGCAGATGTTGAAGTCACAAGGTCATGTTTCCAGGTGGGGCAGGGCCAGGGCTAAGAACACGTTGTTCTCCAGCTGCCCCCTCTCCAAGCCCATCACCCATCCCTGCACATGTGGCCCAACCTCCACCAGGTCAAGCCCATCTGGGTCGAACACCCTGGAAGTTCTGTAAGGGATGAAGGCAGTTCAGACTATGCTACAACATAGCACAGGGTCACACATAGAAGTGTGTGTGTGTGTGTGAGAGAGAGAGAAGTGTGCATGCATGAAGTGTGTGTGTGAGAGAAGTGTGCATGCATGTGCGATTTATGTGTGTGTGAATGTGCAAGAGTGTGAATTGTCGAGTGTCTCAGTGTGTCTGTGTGCATGTTGTTGTACATGTGCTGCATGTCATGTGTTGGCGTGGATGTGTGACAGTGCATGAATGCACGTGATGTTGGAGAGTGTGTCTGAAACTGAGGGTGTGCGTGTGAGAGAATGTGTGGGTGCATATGTGTGTAAGTGTGCCAGCGTGTGAATGGGTATGGTGTCTGACAGTGTGTGTGTGAGTGTGGCAGTGTGAGAGAGTGAGGCTCTGTGTGTGGGGAAGAATCACTGACAGGAAAGTTGTATAATGGAGAGTCAGTCCACTGTCTATTGCAAAATAGCATCGCCGATGACTGTCTGGTTTGCTTCTAGGAGCCACGTACTCCGATAAGTATCATATCTTAATCTTTGAGATAACTCTGTAATTGAGGAGACAGAGACCCAACATATTCGTGTACTAGGGCTATGGAAACAAATACCACCAACGGGTAGCTTGGAAGAGTGAAGTTCCCTCACGGCTCTGGACATTTTTTTTAAAAAAGATTTATTTATGCACAAAAAAACTAGGGTATAGACCAGTGGTGTCAGGGGTGAGAGGATCCACCAGAGACAGAGTGGGGAACAGAACAGACAGACTGACTGAAATACACTGCTGAGGGGAGCAGCGGGCGAGGCAGGAGAGGTCTGCTGCGCCATGTGGGTCCCCTTCCTGGCTGGGGATCGAACTCACGCTGCCGTGTGGTGGATGCTTCACAGTGCAGCACTCAGCCCGCTGCGCCACCAGGGAGGCCCTTAATTGCACTTTCGACTTAAGATATTTCCACGTTGTAGGCAGTCGGGGGACACAGCTTCCGAACACTTTCCCTAGCTGGTCCACAGGAAGGTGAAGAGAGAGTCCAAATGTCTCGTTCCATGTTTAGAAACAAGGGTGGAATTGAGAGCACTGGATTTGGTTTACTTCACTGCTCAATTAATTTAGGGTGTTCTGATCCAGCGTCAATGGCTTTGACATGACTGTTGGGAAGAGGCCCCTGGCAGCAGTCACCCTATCCTGAAGCAATTCTGTTTTGGCAGAATCCACGGCTATTCCTATTTATTTTTTTCCTGAGTCTTGCTGGTTGACAGAACCATTTTGTTATAGTTGGCGGGAAGAAGATTCTTACCCAGAAAAGTAAAGTTCTAGAAAAATGTTTAAAATTGAGGCTTTTTATGCTCTTTTGAAACACCCCTATGCAGGATTTTCACACTTTTTCTAATTACAAGCTTTTTTTTCTTGAAGGAAAGGAGTATTAGGAATTTTTCAGAAGAGGGAACACAGCAGTTTCAAAGGGACATGTTGCTTTTTTTCTCTCTGCTTTCTGTAGTTGAAGAGTGTCAAGTTGGGAAATAAGTCATTGAATCCAATATTCAATGTGGATTCAATGGCTGTTCAACGTGTCCCCTTTTGAACAGAAAACTGAGGGGCCACGAGAAGCTCTTGGTTTATCTTCAATGCCTGTGACCTACTAAGAATTGAGTTCAGGGCCTCCCTGGTGGCACAATGGGTTAAGCAACTCACTATGAAGCAAACCGCAGCCACTGCAGCACAAGTTCGATCCCTGCTGCCGGCCAGGGAGGGGACCCACATGGCGCAGCAGACCTCTCCTGCTGTGCCCGCTGCTCCCCTCAGCAGTGTACTTCAGTTGATCTTCCTGTTCTGCTCCCCACTCTGTCTCTGGTGACTCCTTGCGACTGGCCTGTACCCCAGCTCTTGTATGCATAAATAAATAAATCTTAAAAAAAAAAAGAATTGAGTTTAGCCATTTCAGTCTTGTGGAGCCTCAACTGGACCATCAAAAATGGATGCTTAGCAGTCTTTTCCCAAAGGGACAGGGTCGGACTTAAATGGAGACACCGTTGGCAGGCAAGACAGGGTCAGATGGAGCTCCTGCCTCTAGCCCATAGCTCCAGTGAGTCTCCTTGGGATTCCATCTTCCACCTACTCAAATAAATTGATCTCTTGGAAATGAACTGTGAACATGATTTTAAATTCAAATATTGTGTCACTAAGATTGAACTCGCTCCCAGTCACGATATAAGCTCAATTGAAGGACACAGTGAATTAAAAATCTGAATGTGTTGGCAGAGACCGTTCGCCTAAGCAAGAAATTTATGGGCAGGCAGATCTGCTAGGGAGCCAGCACCTTCTCTGAATCTAGACATCCCAAGTCATTTGGCAGCTGATCTACGGTGTCTCTGTGCCTTCTCAAGGTCAATTAAAGGAGCTGATCCATTTAGTTCGGCATTATGACTTTAACAAATGACTGATTGGTTGTGCTTTTTTTTTTTCTCTTTCTTTCTTGGTTACCAGAACTAATAAAAGCTTCATGGAGATTTAGAGACATCCAACCAGGAGCATGGGATTCCATACTTACCTGTTCCAGTTCGTACTGGGAAATTGCACCTGACTAGCTTTGGAAAACAGAATGGAAAGCAGTTGAAAAAGTGGGCATATTGATCTCGAGCTTTCACAGATGGGGACACCTTGAAAGGTATGAAAAATAACACTGCGTGTGTTAACAGTGCGTCCCCTGCCTGCCTCTCAGCGTGGAACAGGTGACTCATAACAGCGGTAAGTTTGCAGGCTTCTGCCTCTGAAAGCATTCAGTGAAAGTTGGTGAGTTGGTTGGCATTTCAGACAAAGAAATGAGGCCATGGATTGAAAACTGAAATGACTTGAAGACTTTACAAATGGCAGCTTTATGTCAAAATTCCAACAAAAATAGGGAAAAAATTCCAACAGTCTTTTTTTTCAAGGCGGCAGGAGAGCCTAGATCCAAAATTGTGTGTAATCCCTCGCAACTGAGATTCTAACAACAAACAGTTCCTTGGCACAGCTGATATTATTCTTGGCAAGTCTCAGATCTCAAGTGACATCAAAGGTGACTCTCTCTATAGACATATCTATACGTATACACACACAATGAAGTCAGCTTATAATTAATTTGTTAGATGTACAAACTTAATTGCACAGGGTTAAGCCTTTCTGCAAAATCGGGAATACAAAAAAGCAAGGAGGTAATGGCATAGGCACATGACACACACAGTACTGATTTCCTTAATATATAAAGAGCACTTAAAAGTGAATAAAATGAAGGGAACCAAATAAAGATCAAGGAAAGGAATAAGAACAATAATAATAATAACAATAACAGCAATAAAGACACAGAAACCAAAAATGAGGACACAAGGA
>JAGFMF010011492.1:216555-260217 GCA_019455555.1 Galemys pyrenaicus | reverse complement strand
CAACTAAGATTAAGTAATTGCAAGGGTTATGCTTCTGGGAAGAATGTAAAAGCCATTCACCTTGGCAAATTAAAATAAAACTAATTTTAGAAGGAAGAAAAAAAAAAAGTGAATAAAATGTATCTAACCTAATGGAATACTGGACCCTCACATGTGTTACAAATATTTTAATCCGGTATGACAGTTACTCTGGATCCTATTTCTTTTCCACTGATTTTCACAGGTTTGTATTCTAGGTGGTCAAATCTGGGTCCCCCTAGGACTGAAAGGCTCTTCCTGAAATACACTGACAACATTTTGGACTTGTGAGGGCATTCATTTCTGACCCATCTGCAAAGTAGGGTGTGTAGTTAAAGACACAAATAGACCCCCATTTGCCTAAACAGTTACTCAGTTTTCCAGTCCCATTTATTTGAGGAGTCCTTGCTTGCCTCATGGTGGGGGGGGGGGGGGGCAACCGTTATCATATAGTCAATACTTAAGTGTGCTGAAAATGAAAAAAAAATCATTTCGGTTGAGTGCCAGGAGTTAATCCGAGGCGTTTGCTGAGGTGGTGTTTGCAACATGTGCTTGTCCTTCCTTTTCCCTCCACCCCACCCCCTTGCTCCCCAGAGATTGAAAACAGAGGGAAAAAAGCCAGGGAAACATTAAGGTCTGCTGCTCTGGATAATGTCTATGAAGGAAAAAAAAAAACAGGCTGGGGTTTTATGATTTAAAAAAGATCACGCTGCTTCCAGAGCCCAGCGAGAGGTCCCACGGCCACTGCGCCCTGGGCGCTCACACCACACCAGGCGCCGCCAGAGCTCGCACGGCGACGCCATCACTCCAGCCTCGCGACCACCCGCCATGCCGTCACCACCGAGGGTAGCGATGAGGAAACGGATACCCAGCGACAGCACGTCACTTCCCCCAAGACGTCAGAAGGACAACCACCTACACTGTGGTTCAACCAGTCGACCAACCAGGGTGCTGACATTTTCTTTTTCCAAACAACTCTCAACAAAGACATCAGGAGTCAAAGACACCCCGAGGAAGGTCTCTCCGGCGGGGCTCGGGGTGACAGTGCTGTCTGTGGAAATGGTCCTGGGTAAAGTGGGCAGCCAGGTGAGTCTTTGGTTCTGAGGAAAGCAGCAGTGTCAATCTGTCGATTTCTCTGGACTCTTTAATGCCCGTTCCGTCACAGCAAGCATCTCCTTTCCAGAGACGCTAAGAAAAATGCTTTTCATCCGACTGATTTAAGAGGGCAGGGCAGAAGAAACCTTTCACCACAGATCCTATGGCATCTCAGAGAAATCTGTCTCTAATTCTTTGGCGATTAGCGGCCTCTAGGTGTTTTGTTATTTATAACTAACTATGGAGTTAACAGACTGGCCAGCTGCCAGGGAGGCGGCCATGATGGGGTTCGGTGTAAACCAGGGTGTGTGCTGTGTTGACTTGGGAGGGTTCTTTCTCCAAAATGGGGCTCTGGGGCCTCCCTGATGGTGCAGCTTGTTGAGCGCCTCACTGTGAAGCATCCACTGCACAGCAGCGTGAGTTCGATTCCCGGCCAGGGAGGGGACCCACATGGCGCAGCAGACCTCTCCTGCCTCGCCCGCTGCTCCCCTCAGCAGTGTATTTCAGTCCATCTGCCTGTTCTGCTCCCCACTCTGTCTCTGGTGAATCCTCCCACCTCCCGGGACTCTGGCCTATACCCCAGCTCTTGTGTGCATAAATAAATAAATCTTTTTTTTTAAAAATGGAGCTCTGTGTCCAAGAGTCCAAAAGATTAAGACACTAAGTACATGTGGATCAAGCACCAAGGGGCCTGATTTGGAGTCCACTTTGTAACTTGCCAGTTTCACAGCCAGACTATTGTCGCATTCTTCTCTAGTAACTAGGAATGTCTGCAACACAGGCCCGTGGGTTCTGAGAGGTTCTCACCAACACCCGTGCACGTCTGCCTCTCATGGCAGGTGTGTCGCTATAGATGCAAAGCCTTATTCGTGAAGACAAGGAATACAGCGAGTTGACTTGTGTTTTGTTTGTGTGTGTTATCTTGACATTTTGGTACGAGGCCTCTGGTTTGGCTGGTTCAGACCACTGTCCAGTTGGCGGGGGGTCAGGATGACCCAGTGCCCTCTCTCCGGCCACCCTTCAGACCCCTGCTAAGCGATGCACAGCCTCACTTTTTGTCAGTTCAAACCACATCCTGCCCATTTCCACTTTCCAGAAGACAGCCCCTGAAGGGTGGTTTTCAGAGATGCAGGTTTTTTGGTGAAGCGATAGCTGCGGCCTTTTTCACAGAAGTGAAAATAATTCATCCAGTGGTTAAGATGTCAGGTCTGAACATGGCGCTCACCCTCCACCCTCCAACTTGATCTAAATCTCTGGTTTTGGGGATGACTTTCTCCCCAGCCCTCCCTGACTGTCTTGATTCTTTCTGCATAAAAATTAAGCATCAGGCAGGGATGACACCAAGAAGGGACTGAATCTAACTGAAGGTGAGAGCACTGCCTGTGGTCATTGCAAAGGTCCTCAGGAAACTTCTAGTTCTATACAGAGGAGGAGATGTCCTCTTTCGCCACTGAAGACCGAGCCCAGGGAGGGTCAGTGCTGTGAGCAAGGAGACAGGGTTTGATTGAGGTGGATCCTGGACTGGGCTATTTCTGGGCTATGGCTCACCATTGTGCTCGGTAGACCAGTTGAACCGAATCTGCAGCTTAGTGATTTAGTGGTATCACTGGAATTGGGAGTTAGTCCAGGCACATGGGTTGGGACTTGGCGAACAAGGGACATATCCACAGCTAGAGTGTGATTTGCTAAGGAGCCAGGAAGGGGCCAGCACCAGTTGGGTCAACCCCAAGTCACACATTCAGCCCATGCTCAGGGTACAAGGCAAGCACGGTCACCAGTGACATAAGAACTTGGCACTTGGAACAGGGAAAGGAGGAGGAGGGAGAAACAGAGGCATGATTAAAGTAAGCATGTGTGCACATCTGATCTCTAGAATTCTTCAGCTGATGCTTTGGAGTCGTTTTCCTTTTAAGGTGCAGACTTTCAAAGGCTCACAGCACCTGGGGACAGCAGTGAGAGCTGCGGCCTGATGCAGGGCTGTGGAAGGAACCAGAGCTGGGCTGCCAGAGCCCAGAGGCTTCAGGACCGGCCTGAGTGCACGTGTCCTCTGTGTGTGCACCCCACAACTCCACAGTGGGTCCACAGGGCTGGTCTGTGCCCCCTTCCAGGTGGCCTGAGAGGCTGAGGCAGCCCTGACCTTCGCAAACAGGGCTTCCCAAGACATCTCCCCGAGACTTCTGCCCTTGGGCAGTGCTTATCACCAGGTTGAGTGCTCCCCTTATCTTTCAAGGGTACAAGGTGGCCTGTAAACAGTTAACTTATTAACTCAGCTTTGGGTTCTCACTGGAGGGCCAAGGACAGTGAAATTCTAACGGGGTATGTGTGCAAGGTCAGAGGCGCCACTGCCCGGCCCAGGGCAGCCTGTCTTCTGGCTTCTCGGGGAGCGGAGCCCCCACTGGCCTTTCCAGGAGCAGGGAGCCCCTGGTTCTGGCCTTTCTGGGAAGGGGGATGCTCCAGGATAGGGGAGGAGCACAAGGTGGACAGCTACTCGGGGCCCCCTTTTCAGCAAACAGCTGGCACCTGGAAGGCCATCCCAGGCCTGTCCCAAATTTGTCTGCGCTAAGTGTGGCCCACGGTGGGGGGGGGGGCACCCTCTGTCAGTTTAACTGCCAGCCCAGATAAGAGGTGCGGGCATGGCTCCCCGGTTGTGCAATAAACCACTTTGCCAACTGAGGAAAGAGAGGAGCTGTCTCCACAACCTCTATGGTCAAAATGAATTTCCTTTCTGGGTGTCCTGTGCACCCCCTCTCTATCTCCTATTCTTAGTTCTGAACTTGGTCACAGCTTGGGGGTGAGGAGCTGCATATCCATTCAAGCACCGGCCTGGCCCCTCCTCACCCCCCACCCTAACCCTCCACCCCGCCTTCTTTCCTGGCCCCCCGCCACCAGCTTGGAGCGCAGGGCCCAGGCCAGGGCAGCAGGGGATGCCGCTGAGCCAGGCCACAGAGAATCAGTGCAGCGCGCTCAGCAGCCGGGAGCCTTCTGTTCTGCTCCAGAAGGAACATTTTCCTGTGGCAGCTGTGTCCCCAAGCTCACACCCCACAGCTCGCCAGTCAGGTCCTCACCCTGCCACCAACTCCCCACACACGCTGCGGGAATCCTGGCCTGCGAGAAGCCGCAGCCCTCCCCGCACCATCTGCGAGCTCCCCCCGCGCGGCTGCTCACTTATTTCAGCTCCATCATGGTCGTCTGAGCGGCAAGTGTTAGGACTCCATGGAAGCAGCCAGAAAAATCCGTTGTACGGGATAGGAGCTAATTCCGCCAAGCGATCTGGGTGTGTGCGGGCACCGCTGGTGCCTCGGTCTCCCCCACAGTCACTGTGCATCCCGAGGCCGGGTAGGGCAACCCACGGGGGTTGGATAAGATTCAGGCAGGGTAAGATACAGCCGTGAATGCCAAAGCAGAGAAAGGAAGAGAAGGAAGCCCCGTCACCGCAGGGGAGCTAGCTGGGGTGTCCCAGCAGCCTGCTTTGGGGTTTCTGCACAGATCACCTTGGATCCTGTTCTGGTCTGGGCAGGAGCGCGAGGAGGGCTCCCCGCTTTCCAGCACAGCCCCAACAGCTTTCTCTGCGCTCACATCTCGCCACCCATGGTTTTCCCACGGTCACCCCGAGGTGGGCTTGCTCTACTTGCAGGCCGGCCCCTGAGACTCCGAGACCTGGAGACCCAGACAGCCCACCTCCCAGACCATACCTCGTCCAGGTCTGATTTTCAGGGCTCTCCGACAGCGCCCCCATGCGGCGCGGAGGGAAACCACTGCGGGGAGAGGCCTGGTGCTCCGCTATCTGGACTCAGCGCTGGGCTGAGCTTCTAGCAGAACGTCGGGATTCCTGGGCCCAGTCGCGTCCAGAAATCAGAGAGATGTTCGAGAAAGCTCCAAGGTCCCAATGACACGGATTTGACTGACTCTGTGGCCCATTCAAGGATGCTGATGCTCCAGCCTCAATAAAGGCTGTGAGGATGGTGCTTTATTTTTCTCTTTATTTATAATTGACATCAGTTGTAGTCCACATGGATTTCCCACCACCATTTCACCAGTGCACCATCACCTCAGTCCCTTGTGCTTCCTGCCTTCATCCCAGTCCCTCACCACCCCAAGTGCCTCTGATTTGTCTTTGTCTTTTTGTTTTTGTCATGTTGAGATTTTTTAAAATTGATATTGTCCTTTTCCTTGATCCCTTTTTTGGCTCCTTTATATTCCTCCTAAAAGTGGAACCAGCCGATATTTTTCTTTTGCCTTCTGACGTATTGCACTGAGCATCATCCCTTCTAGTTCCATCCATGTTTCTACAACGAGTCTACTTTATCTTTTTGATTGCTGAATAGTATTCCATCTTGTATATGGACCACATCTCCTTGATCCAGTCATCTATTTTGGGGCATTTGTGTTGTTTCCAGGTCTTACCAATTATAAATAGTGCTGCAGGTGTGAACTAAACATTGCCCTCACCTGTCCCACACCTCACTTGGGGGTCCGAGGTGAGCTAATGATGTCCTGGGCCACATGCTTCTGGGTTTCTGCACAGATGATCTTGAGTTCCTGTTCTGTGATGGGTGGGAACCCGAGGAGGGCTCCCCACTTCCCAGCACAGCCCCGCCAGCTTTCCCTGCACTCACGTCTCACCATTGCTGAATTTAAACACATGTGGTCAAGGACATGGGTCCCCAGGCTGACCTCCCTGCTTCTGCTATGCGCATCTGATCCCAGGCCCCCCACGATCGATCATTCTTCTGTCTCAGCACCAACCCCTCCCGACCGCTGCCCTCCATGAGACCACCAGTTGTTGTCCAATAATTCCAAACTGTCTTCTGTGACAGAGACAACAGCAGTTGAACTGCTGTGCATGACTCCAAGAATTAATGACAGAGGCAGTTGAACTGCTGTGCATGATTCCAAGAATTAAAGAGAGGAAAAAATACAGTCAAGGGAGAGAGTGTTCATAATGAGAGAGATAAAAGACTCCTGAAAACTTACTATTCACACGGGGACTGCTTGAGAACAATCACTTCTTGGTGGTATTTTGTTGCATTTATTATCAGGGTGTCTTCTCCTGGTTAGTGCTTCCGGTTCCCCTTCCTGCATCATTCTCCCGACTCGGAGGAAACTAACAGGAGCTGTCTCACCTGTGCCCACCTGCAAGCCACAGCTCTTGTCACCATGCTGTGGGCAAGCAGATGAATGACTGTTGCTTAAAGAGAGCCTCATCGGAGGGCCTACCTGGTGGCACCACGGGTTGAGCTCCACACTGTGGAGCATTAGCGGTACATTAGCACGAGTTCGATCCCCAGCCAGGGAGGGGACCCACATGGCAGACCTCTCCTGCCTCTCCCACTGCTCCCCTCAGCAGTGTACTTTGGTCCATCTGCCTGTTCTTCTCCTGCTCTGTCTCTGGTGAATCCCCTCACACCTCTGGCCTGTACCCCAGCTCTTGTATGCATGGATAAATAAATCTTTTTTTTTTTTAAAGAGAGATTCCCCTTGGGTCTGACAGGTGGGAGGCAGAGACTCCTTGGCTTTAAATTAGTTCAGTCTGAGTGAAGAAGCACTGACATATAGATAAGGAAATCCCTGCCTTTTTTCATTCAGCATTTCAAGTTCCACTGTCTACACCTGGGGTAGAAAGTTAGAAGGCTGTGTCCAAGAATGAGTGTGTAGAGTCAGAGAAAAGTGTCAGGCTTCTCTACCCTCCCACCATTGGTCCTGCACGTGTGCCTGATGATGGCACCTCAGTAGGGTGTGGGCATCACAAGTGGGCACTCCTGGGCAGAGACACAGCCTCTAAGGACCCCAAGAGAGACCAGAAGAAGCAGAGAAGAGAGAGAGAGGAAAGAGTAAGTCAGAAGAAGCAGCAGTAGAAGCAGAGACACGAGAGGCTAGAAAGCCCAGAAAGTGAAGATGAGCCAGGGACTAGGAGGCGAGGGCTCCAGGACTCTGCCTTTACCCATTGCTGGAACCATCTAGAACCTGCTCCATGCCCTGCTGGCACCTCAGAGGGCTTGGTGGGAGGCTGTGCATGTGCATCTGCAAGAGTGTGCCTATGTCTGCATGGGTGTGTGCATGGGGGTATGCATGCACATGTGTGCATGAGGGTGTAGGAAGCATGCGTGCATATTTACACAGGGGTGTGCCTGCATTGGGATGTGCATACGTGGGTGTGAGTATCCAAGGAAAAAGGGTGCAGTAGAGCATCACTGCAGAGGGGCAGAGTAAATAATTTCTAAAGACCTCAGTCAGTGGTCAGGAGACAGGAGAGAAGGGGAAGGGCCGATTCTTATGGCCTTGCTAATCAGAAGGGCAGATGTGTACTTCCTGCAGCCTTTTCTTTGTTCCAGCTCCAGCAGTGGAGGGGCTGAGGCAGGAAAGAGACCAGAAAACTCTCTTAGCCTTGACAAGAATCTGTTCAGGAATGCTCCTTTGAATTCCCTGGGAGCACAATTATTTTTTAAAAGATCTGGTTCTTTAAAGTAGAAGTTTACCAGCAGATCCCACTGAAATGGTCAAAAGAATCAGGTACTTGGGCCTCCCTGGTGGCATGAGGGGTTGAGTGCCTCACAGTGGGGCTTCCACAGCCACTATAGCGCGAGTTCAATTCCCAGCCGGGGGCAGGGGGGACCCACATGGTGCAGCAGACCTCTCCTGCCTCGCCTGCTGCTCCCCTCAGCAGTGTATTTCAGTCCATCTGCCTATTCTGCTCCCTGCTCTATCTCTGGTGAATCCTCTCACCCCCTGCATCTCTGAACTATACCCCAGCTCCTGCATGTATAAATAAAATCTTATATGATAATAAAAAAAAAAGAATCAGGTACTTCTCTGAGGGGGAGTGATGACCCACTTTAGGGAGACTTGTGACCAGAGAAGAATGGAGCTTCTTTACTTCCCTCAGGACTGAACTGGGAAACCCCCAAATGATGAAAATCTCCCACTTCGTCCCTTCCCTTTGATCCCAGCTGGAAAGACTTCCTTAAGTGGAAAAGCACGGTGAGAGGACAGAAGACATTCGAGGACAAGGCCACTGAAATCGGAACTGCCTGAAGAGGTAACACCAGGAGCAGAAATGGTGGATTTGGGGAGAGAGAGAGCTGACTTCGGGTTGGGACACCAAAGTTGGTTCTTCCCAAGTGTATTCTGTGGTCTGCTAGTTAGTACTGTACAGAGGAGGACCCACCATTGTTAAATCCTGGTTCTTCACTGTAGAACTTCCCATCGCCTGATGTGCCAACGTGACTCGACAAGAGGGAAATGCAGTGTGTGGTTCTTCTCAGGCCCATCTGATAATGAGATCCCATATCTGCAGAAGCCTGCTGGGACTGGTGCACCACGGAACCCTCTTTGGGAAACACTGGCGGCCAGCCCTCCCCTTGGTGTCAAGGGAAGAGTGTCTAACAGGCTAACTTGGAAACTCGGGTGCAGAACAGACGGAGTTCTTATTTGGCTGACCTGTTGTGTTTTCTTTTGTTTTGTTTCCTTCTCCTGCTTTGTCTCCTTGGAGAGGCTGGGACCCCATCCCCACACTCTGTTCCCTGTATCCTGCTCCAGAGGGGCATCTAGGGACGGTGCATTTGCCGGCCTTGTGATGGGCCCGCAGGCAGGAATGGACCCTGTGAGCATGGTGAGTGCCCGTTTCTCCAGCCTTCCTGAGGACAGGACTGTGACCTTGAACAAGCACAGGAGGCACTCCGCAGCTCTACCTGCGTGCAGGGCTATGCTAGTGCCTGCTCCCTCTGAATAACATCCGCCTGTGATATCCAACCAGCAAGGACTTTAGAACACCCTGGGGTGATGGCCAGATCATCGTAAAAATAATAATAGGGCTTGTTTGCAATAGAAGGGAATGCAGACTGAGAAGGCTCTTGGACTGCCTCCAGGTGGTGTCAGTTACAAAAGCACCACTAGGGCCGGCTTAGAGGGACTCAGGGGTGAGGCTGCTGTGAGCCCTCAGGGATGGTGGATGGTGAAACTGGGGAGTATTTAGGAGAAGATTGCGTCTGTCGGCATAGTTACCGGCGGCACAGCGCCCCATGGAGTGTCTCCACTGGGGACCCGGGACCAGCTCCATGGGTGATTCGGCGGCTTTGGAGTCCAGAGATGAGAACTTTTAACCCCAGTCCAGCCACCGATGGGCTGGGTGACCCCCAGGGCAAATCACTTTGTGTGGTTTCCTCATTTGGAGAGAAAAAAATAAAAGAGATAAAATCTGATCTACCTCTCAGAGGTTCGGGATGGTTTCTGTTTTGCTTTTTGTGAAGAGCGACTAATAAAAATGATACCGAACCCCTCTGAAAATAAATACCGGCTCTATGCATTTCTAGCAATAATAGCTCGTATTCTCATTGGGATCGTGGCTCGATTTACCATGATAAAATCACTGGTAAATTTCTAAAAAGTTGCTCCTTTGTGCACATACCTTCCCCATAGAAAATGGTTTTGTGTTTGGGGAAAGTCATTGATGCGGGGGGTTATGCGTTTCCCCCAGCTGAATAGCACTGGCGCTCTCTCGCTGGTTTCCATTTTAATCATATTTCAGAAATGGCTCAACTTCAAATTCTGAACTCTCACTTACTGAGCGAATTTAGAAAAAATAATGAGATTAGCAGATAAGTAAACAAACATTTTAATTGAGGTTCAAACTTAGAAGTACTTGGGGGCAGTATGGAATTACATGTTTCCATATTCTTTGTTGGTCTTCGTGAAACCAGAACCCAGAAGGTTATATTAAACGTAATCACCTCCCTCCACGGGGCCTTGGGAAGGGTTTTCATGTGGCAATTTAGAGGCATGTGATTGCGCACAACACAATGACACCGATGAGTGTTTCTGTTGCTTTTGTTTCTTCCAGAAAGGAAATTAGCTCTGGGAGAGGGCAGAAAAGTACTGCATTTCAGGTCCCCCAAAACAGACATCCCCTGCAGCACCTCACTGATCCCGCAGGAAAGGTGGATTTGTCTATGCACACAAGAGCTGGGGTATAGACCAGAGGCACAGGAGGTGAGAGGAGTTACCAGAGACAGAGTGGGGAGCAGAACAGGCAGATGCACTGAAGTACACTGCTAAGGGGAGCAGCAGGCGGGGCAGGAGAGGTCTGCTGTGCTGTGTGGGTCCCCTCCCTGGCCGGGAATCGAACTCACGCTGATGTGCAGAGGATGCTTCACAGTGAGGCGCTCAACCCACTGCGCCACCAGGGAGGCCCCGGAATAAGGTCTTACTGCAGGTTTTATGTTGTGAGATTCTGGACCCTGGCTCTTAGGAGCCATTCTAGGTTGAACACTTCACTGCATTCGATCTTTGTTTCTTTCCTTTTTTTGTTTTTATTTCTGCTTTGGTATTTAATATATATTTCATAGCCTTCCATCTTAAAAGCTTTCTGATTGATTGGCAGCAAGGAGCCAGGGCTCTTATCTAACTGGACTGGGTTCCCGCTTTCTCTCTCGATGCTGAGAAACCTGGTGTCTGGAGGGAGACCTAGAATATTCTGGAAGGCCCAGTAGAGTGAAAGTTCTGTTCCCTCTCCTTTGACATGATGCTGCCCCTGAGCTGCAGGTGGCGAGCGCTCACGGCTTCCCCACTCCTTCCTCCTCTGGACTCTCCCTGTTTTTGCTGAGTATCAGGCAGCCCAAGGGTCCTGCCACCTTCTGTTTATTCCAATGCAAAGTGTCTAAGAACATTCTTTTAGCTGAGGACACACTCCCTAGCAGGCTATTTGTAGATTTTGACCCTAAAGATTCTTGGGAGTCCAGTTTTTGAGAAAAGGCCTGGTTTTTGTACATAGAAGTCCTGGACCACCAGCCTGCACCTCCCTTTTGATTTTCCACACATCAAGAAAGGAGGGGCCTTTCAGAGCTGCCCAGGTCAATCTATCGCCATGTGGCTGATCATATTTAAATTAAATCAAGGGGTTTAATTCAAGCCCACGGGTTGAGCGCTGCACTATAAAGCATCCACTGCAGCATGAGTTCGATCTCCAGCCAGGGAGGGGACCCACATGGCACAGCAGACCTCTCCTGCCTCACCCGCTGCTCCCCTCTGCAGTGCATTTTAGCACATCTGCCTGTTCTGCTCCCCACTCTGTCTCTGGTGAATCCTCTCTCACACACACACCCCCCACACACCTCTGGCCTGTACTTCAGTTCTTATATGCATCAATAAATAAATCTTTAAAAAATAATTAATTAAATCAAGTTAAAGAAATTAAAATTTTAGCTTCACTCACAATAGTCAGTTTGAGTGTGCAAGTGGCTGTGCCTTATCAGACAGTGAACAGAGAGAATGTTTCCACAACTCCAGAAAGTTCTATTGCCTGTGTTGCCTCAGCAATTACCCAGCCAGGGCCTTCATTTACACTGGTCTCTAAGAATCTGAGACCCATAAAGGTTAAAAAACTTTCTTAAGGAGATCTAGGGATTTATTTGACTATGTTTATCGACTATTTGAGAATCCTGGAGTATGTCCTTTATGCCAGTCTTGATTTTTGAAACAAAAATTCCATATCAAATGTATATTTGCTTTTTGGCAAGTAAAATAATCAAACACAAAACAATGGTCTTGCACTATGAGACACTGATCCTTTTTGGAGATGTTCAACTTGGTAGTGGCAATTTCATCTAAATTGTATTCCTATTTTTAGTGACCTATGAATTTCACAAGAAAGAGGAAGTTTGAGTTCCTATTTGGAGACCCAGGAGATTGCTATATTTATTTCCTCTCCTGGACGGTATTCGTTGTCCCACCAATGACATGTGGAAACTTGGAATCAGTCACAGGAGAAGATGCGGGGTCAGCCCCAGGCTCACAGACACCACCCGCAGGCCGTCGTCATTGTTCAGACTGGGTGGGCAGACAGCAGAACAGGCTTCTCAGAACAGGCTTCTCTTCATACACTCATAGCCTGACTTACAGCTGAGACACTCAATAAATACCTCCCTCACTCACCCGCGCCAGGATTCATGTATTACCTCGTGGAAGATGACAGAGGGGGCCAGGACCCACAGCGGTGGGAGGGCGGAAGCCCTTCCTCTAGCCCAGAAATCAAACACAAAGGACCACAGAGCATGGGAGACTCATGGACTCTTAAAGACTCAGGGACTCTTAAAATAGGTCCCCTACGGAAAGGACCTGGAAAGTTCCTTTAAGAATAACCTTCCTGGGCCTCCCTGGTGGCGCAGTGGGTTAAGAAACACACTATGAAGCAAACCGCAGTCACTGCAGCACCAGTTCGATCCCTGCCTCAGGCCAGGGAGGGGCCCCACATGGCTCGGCAGACCTCTCCTGTTGTGCCTGCTGCTCCCCTCAGCAGTGTACTTCCATTGATCTGCCTGTTCTGCTCCCCACTCTCTGTGGTGAATCCTCTCACCCCCCAAACCTCTGGCCTGTACCCCAGTGCTTGTATGCATAAATAAATAAATCTTTAAAAAAAAAAAAAAGAATAACCTTCCTGGGGCCTCGCTGGTGGTACTGGGGTTAAGTCTCAACACTATCAAGCTAGGACCAGCCTCTGCAGCCAGAGTTAATCCTGGGCCAGGGAGGGGACCCACATGGCGCAGCAGACCCCTCCTGCCTCGCCTGCTGCTCCCCTCAGCAGTGCATTTCAGTTGATTTTCCTGTTCTGCTTCCTACTCTGTCTCTGATGAATCCTCTCTCTCTCTCTCTCTCTCACACACACACACACACACACACACACACACACACCGTGCTTCTGGCATGTACCCCAGCTATTGTATGCATAAATAAATAAAAATAAATCCTTTAAAAGAATTTTTTTTAAAGAATCTTCCTGTTAGACTTCCTTGTACAGGATTTGTCTCTAGGGAGATCAGAGAGAATTCTGGCCAGTTGTTTTAAGTTATTAACTAAGTGAAAATGATCTGTCATTATTCTAAGAGCCAAGCCATGGTACTGAGGGAAGATGGAGAAAGACTCTGAACTCACCGTGGCCTTTATTCATTTCCTCTTTGTAAGAAACACTTCTCCCTATGTTCTTCTGAACCTCTCCTACCCACATGCAGCAAGAAAATGCAAAAGAAAGAAGCAGGGGATCTCTTGGCACAGAGGGTTGGATTTTTCTAACTCTGGACCTTGACTTTTTGGAGAAAACACCATGGAAGGCCAATGTGGACGTGATTTTGTCCAACACACACAGGGAATTGGACAGCAGGAAAGTACTGGCCAGTGCTTCAGATGAATTCCATAAGAAGGTGCATTCCAGAATAGCAAACTAACTGCTGAGGAATCAGAAGACAGACCAGGTGAGACATGGCGCTTCCAGCAGATACCACAGGGCAGCGCAGAACAGGTCCAGGCCCCAGAAGACCAGAAATCAGCAAACCCCACTGCTCTGCTATGTTTTATAATTCTGGGTTGTGGCAAAGGGCAAAGGCCCTGTGATTCTATCAGCCAAGAGTGAAGGTTGAGAGCACAGTGAGAGCTCAGTGTTAAGATACTCTTGGTTTTTGGGAGGCTCTCCCTAGTGGTACTATCAAGCTATCAGCAGCCACTGTGAAATGAGTTTGATCCCTGGCCAGGGAAGTGACCTACATGGCACAGCAGACCTCTCCTGCCTTTCGCACTGCTCCCCTCAGCAGTGTATTTCAGGTGATCTGCCTGTTCTGTCTCCTACTCTGTCTCTGGTGAAGCCTCTCACCCCACACATCTCTGGGCTACACCCCAGTTCTTATATGCATAAATAAATAAATCTCTCTCTTTTTTTAATAGTATCTTCCTTTTCTCAAGATAAGCTCTTCTCCCACCTGGATTCAGCTCAGAGGTGTGCTGTGGCGCTTCCAGAAATAGGTCCTTGGTCCACACCACCCCAACCGTTCAGGTGATGGTGTAACCACACTTCTTAGAAGTAATTATTGGTGAAACCAGGTCTTCTTCCTAACTCTGGAAGTGAGATGAAGGAAATGACATGAGGAAGAGCTCAGGGAAGGCATTAACCTGTGTGCTTTTGAGAGGAGAATAAGGGAAGGAATTTTGGGGGTCCAGAGTGGGAGCATAGTGAGAATTAAACCAGGGAGAAATGTTGAGCAATGGCTACGGAGGTGAAGGCTGATTGGCCAGTTGTTTTAAGTTAGTAACTAAGTGAAAATGATCCGTCATTATTCTAAGAGCCAAGCCATGGTACTGAGGGAAGATGGAGAAAGACTCACCTTTAAAGAGGGTATCTCTGGCCACCCCGTGACGGTGGCCCTGAATGCTGGAGCTTAGGGTGGCGCGTTGTGACCAGAAGCTGAGGGTGCTGGTGGGCGAAGGTAGGGCACCTGCAGGGGAAGTGTGGCACCAAGCTTTTACTCGGCACAGGTGACACAGGGCCTTAGGCCTCGCTGGTAAACCCAGGAACGCCCGATAGTGTCGAAAACGCCAACCTCAGCTCCACAGCTGTGAGCTCTGAGGCTTTGTGGAAAGTCATTAAGCTTTCTGAACCTTTGTTTCTTTTTCTGTTGTGGCCAACTGAATAACGGTCCCCTGAGCGTGCATGTCACCTGACGTGGTCAGTCAGGCTTTGCAGAAGGCGTTCGGTTAGGGATCTCGAGATGGGAAATCATTGTGCGTTGCCTGGGTCCTGCAGGTTCTTATGAGGGGGACTCAGTGTGAGAGGACACATGGGGGTATGATGCTTGGTGGAAGCAGAGGCTGGCGTGATGCAGGGAAGGGACCGTGCCCCTACCTGGGGCAGCTATAAATTGAACTTTGGGACGGCAGGGAAACCAGAACCTCTAAAAGGGACACAGCTCTGCTGGCACCTCGACTTTAGCTCATGAGCTATACAATTCAACGCTAATGGTGCCCACCTCATAGGCTGCTGTGACTGGTTAAAGGAGATGGCATCTAAGGCACTTGAAGTTGACAGAAAATAAATGGTAGATCGTTTTGTGCTGTGTCTTTAAAAAACTCATATTATCGGAGCCCGGTTGCGTCTCAGGTCTGACTTAGACTACCCACTAAATGTGCCAAATTGCAGCAGCTGGGGTCCAAGCTTCCTGACCCCCAGGGCTCCCCAGAGCAGGCTGCTGAGCACGCCCCTCCCTGTGCAAGCTGAGTTTGAGCGGATCCCCTAAGCGGCTCTGGCATCAGCAGAGCGAGTTTCCCACCAGCTGCCCGGAACCACTGCCCCTGGCAGGGCGCAGGCTGCCCCCACGGGAGGCTGCAGGACAGCTACACAAAAGCCACCTCTGTGCTCCAGCGTGATGGCGGCCCCGGGCGCGAGCCAGGGGCAGTTTCAGTGACAGGGCTGCCCCCTCCGCCGTGGCTCTGGCACCCGCCCCAAAGCTGGTATTTGTGGGCAGCACAAGCGGCATTTTACTGCCCACCACTGGGGCCCAGGCTGCGGGCCCAGGCGCTGGCAGCGATGGTGGGGGCAGCGTTCCCCTGCCATGCCGCCCCAGGGCTGGCATGAGACTGCTGTGGCGAGGTTGCCCTGTGCTGGAGCAAGTTCCGGCAGAGGAGATACCTCTGCCACCTCTCGGCCCCGGTTCGGGACTGCAGGGAGCAGCTTGGGGCCCACGCCGCCAGCTCCAGCGCAGTCGCTCCCAGCAGCCACCTGCAGTAGGGAGGCCTGTTGAGTCGCGCGGGTTGATATGGGGGCTCCCAGCTGAGCCCACTCCGTAGCAGCTGGGACTGGTGTCCCAGAGTTGCTGCACAACGCCTCCCCCACCCTTACAGGGTTACACCTGGCCCTGCCGAAGGGGTGCTGGTGCAGAGTGGCTGGGCCAGAACTGAGACAGGTTCTGGCTGTGGCCGGTTGGAGTCCACCAGAATAAGCCAGCCCTGAGGTCAGGGCAGGTTGAATGTGTGCAGGTAGCAAGTTTCCCTTTTATATTTGGCTCCTGGATCATAGAATGGACCAATCAGGTGGGATCTAAGTGAATCAATCAGGTTCAAGCTGTCCTCATTAGTTACTTATTAAGGTCAAAAAAGTAAGAATGAGCTGATTGGTGCTGAATGGTCCAATCAGTCACTTAGGATTGAAAATGGTCCAATCAGGCTTGTAGAGGGGGAGGGCCCTCCAAGAGGAGGATATAAGGCAGGGCAAGCACCTGCCTAAGATTCTTTTCTTGGAACAGGAAGAAAGCAGAAGCCTCCAGCCCTGAACTCTAAAGACAGAAGAGAAGCTGAAGACCTTTGCAGAGGCCTGGTTGCTGCGGACCTCCAGCCCTGTCTCTGAGAGGGGTTCAGCCTGGGGTCTCAAAGAACTGTTGGGCTATTGGTTTACTCCAGTAGCTCACAAATAGCTGCTAATACTGGTGTGTCTGACACTACCTCCTGGTGACCAGCACTACTGCCCAGCACTGCTGAAAGGTGACCATCACTCCTTGTCCTGGTCACCTCTGAGAGCTGTCCACCAATTCTGATCATCCGGCAGGGCCTTCCACTGCTGTTGCCTCTATTGCTGTCCAGTCGAGCATCTGGTGCTGTCCAACTCGGCCTTTGGACTGAGGCTGTGGGCTGCTGCGGTGTCTTCTCAGCAGCCCCACCTCTGAGCACCTCTGGCTGCGGTGAGTTGGATCCTGGTCTGCTGCTTGCTGGTGTGCCAAGAGCTCCAGGCTCTGGTTGACAAGACAGCGCCATCTTGAATGAGGGACCTTTGGTTTGGGACTTCTGGACACTGGACACGATCTGGGGTGAGTTTTTCCTATTTCTAATAAACCCCATTAGTGTTCCCTGAGCCTGAGTGGTCTTGCCATTGAGTGTGGGGGTGAGAACCCACAGACAGTGACCTGTCCACTACCTTGGGACTATCCTTGACCCACTGTCACACTATAGCTCTGTTTCAAGACCTCTGCCTCCAGGATCAATCCAGAAAGTCAAATACTAACCTCTGAAACAATAGATCCGAAAGGGCAGGATTTGATGAATTACTGATCATGTCCTTCACTTTTGTCGCCACATCTAGTCAGAGAAACACACACCCCTTACCACTCAAGTGCTTCTAGTTGCCCACCCTCAGCTTCCCCATGCCAAGAATGCCATGGATTCTGCTTTGAGTCAGAGAGATGCCATCTTGCCTTTAACAACTGTTCTGAGACCTCTACGTGAGTCGCTGAGGTGGCCATGGGTGACGTGAAGCAACAGGTTGTCACCTGCTACTTGTCAGCACAGCCCACACTGCTGCCATTTTCTGTGTGAAAGTGCTTGTCAACCAATCATCGACAGACAAAGGAATTTGGAAATGTATCTAGATATTTCACAGCAAATGACCTAAGCTTGGAACCACTTCCCTGCCTAACCATGTAAAGTCCCCCTGCGCTCTGACAACAATGAAATACACCTCGCTTCACCCCTTGACCGTGGACCTGGATTATGATTCCTATCCTTGAGTGAAAAATTTCTCCTATTACAATCTGATTATTTCTCGGCCGAAAGCCCCCCATCAGGGCATAGCTGAAAACTTCCCTTTTATCCACTCTAGAGCTTTCCCTCTATCTGCCTTGAAATCTCTGCCATAGTGATGGCGGCTGGTTCCCTTGCTATTTATAGCAAACTCTAAATAAATAGTCTTGGCTTGTTCTTGTTTGGTTGGTTTTGCTTATTTGCATATACCACACAGATGGTGAGTGTGGATTTCGAGGTGTGAACATGCCTTCTGCTCCTGGACATGGACAAATTTGGTCTCATGCGACTGGATCCGGTGACATCAACCGTGGCCTCACAAAGTCCAAGCACTACCCTGGCTTCTGTCTCTGTGGTGTGTCCACAGCCTCTGTAGAACTAGATGTGTGATGAAAGAACAACTAAGTTCTGTTCGAACTTGAATTAGTTTTGGTGCTCTGGGTGGAACATAAAGGAAATAATTAGAGAAGGCAAATGGGAAAAATCCAAAATTGTAATTTTGGTTTTTAAGGAACCCTTGGGAGACAGCGATTTAGGAACGAAGACAACTTATTTCCCTTGTCTCCTGCATATGGTCTCCTTTTTTTTAAAATTTATTTATTCATGCATACAAGAGCTGGGGTACAGGCCAGAGGTGTGGGGGGTGAGAGGATTCACCACAGAGAGCGGGGAGCAGAACAGGCAGATCAATGGAAGTACACTGCTGAGGGGAGCAGCAGGCACAACAGCAGAGGTCTGTCGAACCATGTGGGTCCCCTCCCTGGCCTGAGGCAGGGATCGAACTGGTGCTGCAGTGACTGCGGTTTGCTTCACAGTGCGTTGCTTAACCCACTACACCACCAGGGAGGCCCACATACGGTCTCCTTTTAAAGGGAACAATGAGAAGGTAAGCTTTAAGTGGTGTCCCGGGGAATGCTGGCAGGTAATGTTACTTATCTAAAAGCGATCAGAGCAAGGAATTATCGAGGTGGTTATGGGCGGATATTGTGGACATTCTCTCCAGACACCTCCAATTGTTGGTCTTGGAAAATAAAGTCCACGGGCAGCGTTCTCTGCAGTGTCATTGTCAAGATTGTTCCTAAGTTTATAGCGAGGTATTATCAAGATGGATTCTCATGACATGTAGCTGGCTCCAAGGACCACAGTTGATTATTACCCAGGGAGTCATTTATCTTTTTCTCTGTGTGTGTCTTCCTCTCGGTAAATAAAAATGGAAAGTCAGGATTTGGTAATGATTAGGAAAATTGTTGACATTGTGGGTAATTACAGGAATTTGACTCTTTGATTTGATTTTTTAATTTAAACCCTTACTCTCTCTTTGTCCATATTATGGCTTCATTACTTTCTGTTGCTGCCCAGATTTTAATGGTTTGGAATAACAAATCATGTTGTTTTCCATTTTATATGGTACAGCCCCCTTTACATGCACTATTTTGATTTCTTCACTGTCCCGTGAGGCTGCTAGGAGATGGTAGGACGAACTCTATACCCACTGAACTGTTGAGAAACCCAAGACTCAAAGAGAAAGAATACTTTCCTCAAGCTCAGACCTTTAGCAAGTTTGCATTCAAACCCAGATCCTCTGTTACCAGGGGTTAAGTGCTTGCCTTAGGGTTTGCAGTACTTTACTGGACACGATCCAGGTCAAGTTTACTCTTTGAGCTGACAGCAAATGTTTCAAGCATAAGATCTCTTTTGGGGAAGCTTGGAAAGGATTTTTTGGCTTATAGGAACTGGAGCGTAGGCCAGAGGTGCATGGGTGAGAGGACTCATCAGAGACAGAATGGGGCCAGAAAAGGTAGAGTGACTGAAGCACACTGCTGAGGGGAGCAGTGGGTGAGACAGGAGAGATCTTCTGGGCCATACGTGGGTCAGCTCCCTAGCTGGAGATCAAACTCATGCTGTAGATAGTGCTAAGACTTAACCCATAGGCCACCAGGTAGGCCCAAGTTAGGAAAAGAATTAAGGGAGTTGGGAAGGTGCTTTCCTGCTTTAACAACTTAATTAGTAAGTGGAGAGAGGGGGCAGACAGAGGAGACATTTTGCAGACACTGTTTGTGTACGACTGTGAGTATCTGAACTCACAGTCCAGAGCTGCTGTGTCCAAGACGGAGTCACCAAACACATGTGGCTTTTTTTTTTAAGATTTATTTATTTATGCATACAAGCACTGGGGTACAGGCCAGAGTTGTGTGGGGGGTGGTGAAAGGATTCATCAGAGACAAAGAGAGGAGTAGAATGGGCAGATGGA
Source organism: Galemys pyrenaicus (assembly GCA_019455555.1). Taxonomy (NCBI): domain Eukaryota; kingdom Metazoa; phylum Chordata; class Mammalia; order Eulipotyphla; family Talpidae; genus Galemys; species Galemys pyrenaicus. The sequence goes on along the minus strand of JAGFMF010011492.1, from coordinate 240,530 downwards.
CTGAGATACACTGCTGAGGGGAGCAGGGGGCGAGGCAGGAGAGGTCTGCTGCACCACATGGGTCCCCTCCTTGGCCGGTGGCAGGGATCGAACTCATGCCTCAGTGGCCACAGTTCACTTCATAGTGCGTTGCTTAACCCGCTGCGCCATCAGGAAGGCCCCACATATGGCTCTTGAGCACTTGAAATGTGGCTCTTTCTAACTGAGATGGGCTACAACTGTCAGTTCCACACCAATTTCAAAGACTTTGCCTGGAAAAAAAAGGGTAACTACTCAGTGATTTATATTGATTCTATGTTGACCTGGTATATTATGTTAAATATATAATTAAAATTCATTCCATATATTGTTTTCAATTTTAAACTCAACTGCTAGCAAATGAAAAACGACACAGACCAGTCACAATTGTGTGTCACCTTTGATTTCTGGTGGTCGAGGTTTCCCCTTTGGCTGACAGTCCCTTGATGGGTGAGAGCAAGTGGGGCCAGGGGTCCAGCTGTGTCTGATATGGGACAGAGACTCCCTAGCAGAGGCCAAGGAAAAGCTGGCCCACCCTGCCCTGGGGAACTGGGCCCCTCTTATGCAAGAGCATTAAAGAAGCATCAAGAGTTCCATGTGGCAATTTCAATGGAAACATTTTCACTTCAGAAACCTAGTTTCTTTCCTAAACTCCACCCAAGGCAAAATGGATTATTGCTTCCTGGAAATTGAACCAGAGGACTTGAAAGTGTTTCATATTAAAAACAGAAAAGCCCAAGAAGGAGAAAAATAATTACATTTCTAAAAGCTTTTAGAACAAATGCTAGCTTGTGAGAAATAATTTTCCTATAAATATTTTATTTCTTCTTCTCTTTCTTTTGTTCCCTAGCTGAGGAGTTCCACATGGACATAGGAAAAGATGTTCCCCTTGGGAGAGAAGATCAAACCCGCCCTGGGTCTACTTGCTGCTAAGTTTGACTCAGGGTCTTTGCAATTTCTGCTCCCACCTGCCTGCGGGGCTCTGAGATAAAGTGACTCAACATTTTAGAAAAGCAAAGAATTTAGAGAAAAATTTGTAGCTTCATAGCCTGTTATTTCAAACAGAGGTTCAAGGTTTTGGTTTGAGAGAGAAATGTTTGTGGTGTGTCTGTGAGTACCTGCACTGACACCCCATTTTGAAAGACGATATTGAGTAATGCAAATAGCAGGTGCTCCTAACTGAAGTTAGAGATGATGATAGAAAGCAAGGAGCCCCTTAAATACATGAGATAAATGTTAACAAACAAACAGGCAGGCAAGCCACTGGAATGGAGTTCCTGAGGCTAAGGACTGGGTCTCAATAATTCCTAAAGCTTAGAGCCCAGCCCCACACCTGTCCTCGGAGATCAACCAATATTTGTTGGACAACTGGATCCATTAATCAACCCATCCCCAGAGTGCTGAGTGCCCCAGGGAGTTAACCTGGGAAGCTGGGAGATGATGGTACCACAAGAGAAAAGGGAAAAAGCACATTTGGTCAGTATGTCCAGATGATAGAAAATATCCAGCTGTCCATGGGTAGCAGGTAGCTGAAAAGGGAGGACTCAGGATTATTATTTTTTTAAGATTTAATTATTTATGCACACAAGAGCTGGGGCACAGGCCAGAGGTGCAGGGGGTGAGAGAATCCACGAGATAGAGTGGAGAACAGCACAGGCAGATGGACTGAAATGCACTGCTGAGGGGAGCAGCAGGCCAGGCAGGAGAGGTCTGCTGGACCATGTGGGTCGCCTCCCTGGCCTGGTCTCAAACTCGTGCTGCAGTAGCTGTGGATGTTTCACAGTGTGGCGCTCAACCCACTGTGCCACCAGGGAGGCCCTCAGGATTATTTCTGATGATCAGTAGTGTCAAATCAATCAGCTCTTAGCTAAGGCCCCATGATCATATAATCCTTCCAAAGAGATGTGGATCCACTGGGTGTGTCCAAATGCAGCACCTAGGACTGGGTAGGGCTGAGAACGGTCTTACGCTTCCTGTCTCCAGGAGTGACATCTACATGCTACACTTTGTTGTCTTTGCCTTTGGAAGCCTCACGTGCATCAGGGATCGGCTTGTTCTGTGTCGCTGCTGGGAGCCAATTTGCAATGGGTCTCATATTTCTGCTCATGTTGCAAGCAAAGCGCTGGTTGCTCTTTGTTCCAGACTATCTTTCCAAGGATGTTTGTGTAGAGAACAGCCTTGGACAGCAAAGATAATTCTTCCCCAGAGAAACACACAAATTTGTTTCCTTCGCTGGACACAGGGTGTTCTTGTCCAGAGCAGAGTGTCCTGCTCCCTGCTCCTTCTAGAAGACCTGAACTCCCTGAACTCAGTTCCTCTCCTGTATTACAACCCACCTGCCCACAAGTATCATGTGGTCCTCTTCCAGTTGGCCCATGGGAATTGGAGCTTCGAGGCTTAGTTCAAAGATGGGGGGCATTTGGCTACTACACTTGCTGGGAGTAATAAACACAGGTCTCATCCTCTCCCACTTCATGTTCTCAATCCATTTCCAGTTCAACCAATGATGCCACCATCCACCCAGTTGTCAGGCTCAAACACCTTTGCACTCCCCAAGGCAAAGAGTCGTGTCTGTTCAGGCAGGGTCCATGGAGGCTGGCACTGGGGCCAGAACACTGCCTGGCAAGACTTCTGTACTTGGTACAAGTTGATGTAATACCCCCACAGTGGCAGAGGGTGGTGGGGTACCAATACAGTCAGTCTAGACCCACTGCCTCTCTCCTTCTCCCATAACCATGGGGGTGAGCACCAACCAAACCCATTCCATTATTTTGTGCATATACCCAGTGGGCTCTAATTTCCATGATTCCTAACTCAATACCATCTACCTGAAAAATACACCAACAACTTCTGTCTTTAATACTTGGAAATTTTACATTGTTCCTGTCCATGTTCAAATTCATGTTTTCAAACACCTCCCTCCATTTAATCCTAGTGTGAGATTTTTTTTTAAAGTCGAACATTCAAAATGGCTTAGTCTCTCATACTTTTCTACAACAAAAGTTAAGTCTATGCATCTAAATGAGTTTTGAAGACCCTAAGGATTTACTACTTTGGGTTTGGGACTGAGTAATTATCACAATTATTATTACCCAAATGCCTGCTTCCTAGGGGCTGGCAGAAAGCTTTATTTCCGTAAAAATGCCCTGCAGGGTCCCTGAGGTAGACCTATGTCCCCACCTATGTCCCAATCTACCTGCCTGTGAACTCCTGGGAAGTCCAGAGGAGCTGGGAGAGACACAAGGGTAAGGGTCTGATGATGACACAACACTCTGAGAAAATGCTGCTGATTGTTCACATTTAAGTGTAAATAGCTACAAAGCATATGACTTACAGTGTGTTACTAGCAGGATGACAAAGAAATTTGTCCCAAGATTATCTATGGCAGAACTTTGTTGTATGATGTAATCGTAACCCCTTCTGTGAAGTCATTGTGATTCCTGATAAAATGCTTGAGTCATTTCCAGATAGATTTTAATGAGATTAAGAAACCCTGAGAAGTTAGTTTCCCTGTTCACAGTTCACAGCGCTGATCATACCTTATTAGGCCGTCTCTGGCTGCAGTGACACCTCTTTTTTGTCTATGTGTCTCTTCTGGGAGAGAATCCCAGACTGGCTGACAGGGAGTCTTTTCCCTTGAGATCAGTTTGAAATAGGATTTTGACATATACTAATGAGAAGTTATACTGACAATTGACATCTTTAAGATAAACTTGTTACATCACTTTATAATTACAGACAATGAAATCTAAATACCATCCTGATTTGATACTCAACATCATTTCCATGAAAATACAGGAACAAGTGATTATTTGACACCTGGGAATCTTACATTGTTCCTTTTTTCTCTCAAATTCATATTTCCACCCTTCATTTTATCCTAATATATTAATTAAAAATTAACTTCTCATCACTTTCTATATCTTTGAATTTTTGTGACCATAAAGTTTTATGTTTTTTGTTTTGGGGTTGAGTAATTACTATAAGTATTATTCATAAAAATGTACAAACACATTATATGTTAATAAATGTATATTAAACAAGAAATTTAATTTTATTGGAAATAGACTTCTTAATGAGATGAGTGGGCCTTGTTTATTCCCTCCCCACCTGAAGCATATGCATCTGTAAACAGTAATTGCATCTGTAATATGCATCTGTAAACAGTAATTACCTATTACTAGAAAGACATAGGTTTTACTATCAAGTCTATTCTTGCTTTTTGTTTTTATGGATATTCACTCTGAGAAGTGTAGTTCATAACAATCCCATGAGAATAGAAAGAGTTTTGTTATAGTAATGAGTAGTGTTACTCAACTCTGGAATGAAATCACATTTAAAAAAAACACTTTCAACTTTGAAAGCAAAAAAGATGGAAAGAGATTGGCAAAAGGACTTGCTTTTCAGTCATTAGTGTCTAATAGATAATATAATCCAAGGATTTTAAATCACACCTTTGGTAACCTGAGGGTTTGATAATATCCAGGGTTGCCTATGTAAATAAACTCTGGGGGGGGGGTTTAAAAAAAAGTTCTGCTACTCATTCCCATGGTATAAACATTTGCAGCACATCCAATTTAAAGATATTAACTTGCTTCACTGACATGAGAGGTTGGGAAGAGAAGAACATGGTGGGCTCCCCAATCAACATGGCCATTCCGGCAAACTACTGCAGAGCTTCCCAGCAAGATTCCAAAGTGGGAGAAGTATGCTTCTGTCAAAAGTGACAGACGGTACTGTCTGTGGAAGGTGGAAGGTGGAAGGCGAGAGCTGGTCTGATCTCAGGCATGTTCTTAAGATCGATTTAAGAAAGAGCACACATGGACGCTGAACAGGCTGACTCCATGTCTGTGCACACAGTTGGAAGGCTGTGTCCCTCAGGTTCCCTGTGCTAGTGTTTTAAGAGCACTGATTGGGGGGAGGAACATAGGCCTTAGAGTCAGCTAGATCGTGGTTCCATTTCTGCAACTGTAACACAGTATTTGAGGGCATATCCTTTAATTCTCATGAGTCTCGATTTTTCTCCTACAAAATGGAAGACACCAATATGTACCTTCCAAAATAGTAAGAACTGGTGGCGGTACGAGGACCATGTTGGACCTAGCTGACGCTCAACAGATGGGCGTTTAGTGTTAAAAGAGGACCGACATTGTAGGATCGAGGCTTAGGTAATCTGTGTAAGAGGGAAGTGCTGGAGACTTGCTATTTAGGGTCTAGAAGCTTTAAAGTAGTTGACAGCCTTGGTTATCTTAAAATGATCACTTCAAAACAGAACTGTCAGATAGTTTCTCTCCTTTTCATACAATCTTTGGCCTCATGGAATGCAGAGGCTGGGCTTCCCACTCAGCGTGGTAAACATACCCAACGGCAACAACAGGCTCGTACATCAAACTCAAGGCTGGTCCATCTTGGACAGAATGAGGAAGGTTAGCAACCAGGAAACAAAAGGCCTCCTTCTAAGAAGGCTTCACCCGCTACACAACCCCACAGCCAGATCCCCCAAGATTTCATTAGACTGAAGTTCCTGGTGGCCCCACTGGCTTGTTAAAAAGGCTTTTTAGGGCCTCCCTAGTGGCGCAGTGGGTTAAGCAACGCACTATGAAGCAAATCGCAGCCACTATAGCACGAGTTTGATTCCTGCCACCCCCGGTCAGGGAGGGGCCCCATATGGCCTGGCAGACCTCTCCTGCCTCACCTACTGCTCCCCTCAGCAGTGTGTTTCAGTTAGTCTGCCTGTTCTGCTCCCTGCTCTGTCTCTGGTGAATCCTCTCACCGCCCTGGACTCTGGCCTGTACCCCCAGCTCTTGTATGTATAAATAAATAAATCTTTTTTAAAAAAAGGCTTTTTAATGACAAGGTCTTATTTAACCACAATGAATGGTAGGACAGGATGATGTCATCATGTTATAAACAATTCCAGGGCACAACCAGTATCTCATATTGTACTTTATTTTTTTCCACAATATTAACTGGACAGACAAGGAAAGTTTAATGGCAATGTGACTTTTTCTGACAACACAAGGAGAGTGCCATTATATTTAATGCTGGCCAACTAGATTGTTTTACTTAACTATCAAAAGTATGCTTACCATATAACGTTTGTGTGTACAACGTTACAGAATATCAGTTAGTCATCCCTAAAAATTTATCAATCTAGATAACTGGAAGGTAAAGGTGTGAAAATCTTGTTAACAAAAGCTTTCAATACTAATGTACTTTTTATACATTTATTGAAAACAAAAACGACCCCAGTAACTCAAAACAAAAGCACACTTGACTGAAAACTTATGAAGAGTATAATAAACACAACCACCAAAGCTTCCCCAAATTAAATTTGATGGGCATGGGCTGTCATCCCTTCAAATGCTACCCAGGAAGGGAAAACTTAATGAAATGAGCTAGCAGAAACCCCCTGCAAAGCCCCCAAAAGGTTTAGGTGTATGGCATTATGAAGGATCTACACTACAGTCATATTTAGTAACACAGGACTTCTTGATGAAGCCTTTCCACCTTCCACAAATGTTTTTGTCTTCTGGGCTTACCTTGGCACACAAAACAACCTTGTCATGAATAGGCTATTGGCTGTATTTTTCTTGGTTAGTCATGATGAATTGGTGCAATACCACTCAGATTCCATCTGGTTTTCTTTGGGCCCAGAGGGATGCATATTTCATGGTTGTCCAAGGTCTGTCCTATGAGCACAGACGTGGAACAGAATGATTCTTTGGGAAAGGACAAGGGACTTGTATTATCACTTATCCAACTCAGTTTCACAGTTTTTTCTTCCCCTCTCTGGGTTGTGTATAGTAAATATTTAAAAACAGATGTCCCTATCAACCAGAAGGTTGTTAAACATCCTGTTGGTTAAAACTGAAGATTTATTGTTTAAATAGCTATTAGGTATAGGAAGGATTGAAATTTTTACCACTGATGGCAAATGTTTAATGAGAGAGTCGGTGCATCTGTACTGGACATATGCATCTGTACTGGTGCATCTGTACTGAACTGAATTCTGAGGAGTGCTGATGGCTCTAGAATCTAAATGTAGCCACAGGACTTTAAAATGTTTCTCGTGTGTCGGGTAATGTGCTTCATGGGGTATCACATTGACCAAAGTCAAGGTCACAGTGCCACTTGCTTCCATTTCATACCCCAAAGCCCTGGCTATTCTCCCCCTCTTGATCCAATCTTGGAAATGTTTTGCTTATTTGAAAATTCTTCCTCTCTCTTACCCCTGCAACAAATGTCCTTTGTCCCATAATAATTAAAAAAAAAAAATCCCTGAAAGATCCAAATTGAATAACAATAAAGATCTGATTGGAACCTTCATAAGCCTGACAATGTAGAATTGTATTTCTTAAAACGTGTGTAACCACATTTGTCTGGGCTGCAAAAGACACCACAGAATAAGATCAGAATAGAATTTCAACTGACTCCCTAATTTCCTTTAAATGGCTTACATTTCAAGCACTTCCTGTTTTTTTCTGATAGAGTAGGTATACATTACTAACTATAGGTGACAAGAAAGTATAAAAACAGCCACTGCCTTGAAAGTGCAATTGAAATTACAATTTAAATCCACATTTATATATTAGTCATTTTTGCATCTATCTAATGATAATATAGACTATTTGTGATTCTGTTCAAAGGACCTTTGGTGTAAAAGAGAGATGGGTCAGGGCTGCCCTACTTATACTTATGTTTAATTTTGATTATTCTAGTTCCTCAGTTTATAATCACTTCCTAATTTCCCACACTGAGCCAGGACTAGGTCTTTAGATAAGAATAATAAACGTTTACTAGTGAAATAAAAGCCACATCTAGATGGAAGGTCATATCTGAATTTGCAGATATAAGAGGGTTGGGCAGAGGCTGCGTTCCTTTTTTTGCTTGAACTATCTAACAAGGTGCTTCCTTAAATCAAAATGGGACTTTAATCCAAATCTCAAGGAGCTATAAGAATGCTCAGTCACTGTAAAATCTTCTGAGATGAACTGTTTGTTCTAGAACATGTCAGCTATCATTATGATCTCTCTTTTTCATGCACAGTTAGGGCTTAGGAGGGTGGCAGAGGTTCTTGGGTATTTTTCCTTGAGGCTCTTTTCCAACCCTTGACCCCAATTTGGAAAGCACACGTGTTCCATTTGACCCTGAGCTTGGCCAACATATGCACCGTGAGGATGGTAATTCAGGTACAAATCCCTTCTCAACACAAAACAGGTACGAATGGTTCCATGTCATCTGATCACAGAATAATTGAGACAATTAAAAAAAGAGAGAGAAAAAAATGACAAGTTGAGGCTTTTATATACATTCATTGCTGCTACCAGTTTCTTAACAACAGGGAAAATGCAACATCAACTACTCTTATAGTGAGTGCAGCCATGACGCTGTACAGCCTGGGGTCCGGCCGGCATGCCTAAGCCAGCTAACAAAACCCCACAGCAAGAGGAAGAAACCAGGCAGGGGCTAGTCCCCACGACCTTTTTTATATACATTTTTAAAATACTTTGAAAATCCCAGTTTGAACAATAACAACAACAACAAAAGACAAACAAGCTTTATATTAAAAATGTCCATGTTCTTCATTGTTACTTCTAAAGCAGCTTGGAGGGTCTTGCCACTTGGAGTGTACTGCAAACTGACTCCTTTATGACCATCTTGGTAGGATAGCAGCGCAGGGTTTGATATTCCATATTCATCACTTTTGACAATGTAAACCTTTCATAAAATAATATTTCACTTAAGAATTAACATCATTCAAAGGTCTGATCGTCCTGTTCCCTGAGGCCCACCAGGGAGGTCTGGCTTCATTCTGTGGGTTTCCTGTCTCTTCGGTGTGGGGCAGAAGTAAGTGCCTTTGCGTTTCAGGAAGAACCTGAAAAACGGCCCCAGAAAAGGACCCCGTGGTAGGAGGGCAGGAGAGTTCTAGATGGGTCTATGTTGAAACAGGCAATGTAAAGGTCAAATCTAAAGGTCAAACCATCTCAGCCAGAATTTAATCCTCTGGTCATTTCCCATCTGGATTTTCAACTGAACGAACCTCATGGGTTTAACCAAACATGGATGCAGTTCTAAATAACACAAGTTAAACTGACTTGCCCAGGGACAAGTAAACCTTCAAGGAACAAGGTCAGAGGGACAACAGGTGTGTATGCCTCTCGATAATCAATTGTGTTGACATGGAAAAGCACAAGACTTGGTGGAGGCGAAACTCCTCAGTGGCCAGCATGCTCCAGGTTCTCAGGTGGTTGAGACGCAGGTTTATCTCACCTTCTCAGAAATGCTTTTAAAGAATTAAGACACAAAAATCTCAAATGGAAAACAAACGATCATTTTTGCTAACAAATAGTGTACAGGCCAGAACTAAATACAATTTTTAAAAAATGCTGAGATGCATGTATTTTCTTTAAAAAGCAGCTTTCGAAATATCAACCACAGCATTAAACATTGAACATAGTACATTCCAAAGTTAATACAGATAAATGGTATATAATGCAATAATGCCACAGTTATTCCACATGTCTCAAGGCCCATTCTAAACTTGAAAAAAAATATTTTCTAGTTTATTAGCTGGATATTTCACTTCTTTTGCTACTTCTCCAGGGTTTTCCACCACTGGCTTTTTTGTTTTTCTTTTTTTACTGTCCCAGAATGTACAACTGCCACATTCCACACCTGGAACTTTTTTTTTTTTCTTTCCCTCTATCAGGTTTGTAAATAAAACCCAACTGCAATGACAAGATCGTGTTTGACATCGTAAGTCCATAGACACAGGTCCATTCATCCATGATGCCTCATTTCAATGTTTCCTGTAGGATTTATGACCCGCCCCAAAGTCATTTTTAAAGCCTTGCTGGCATCTGCGGCCGCGCAGCCAGTGCGCATGCGCCGCGGCCTCTGCGCCCACTCCGGGCCCCTCCTGGGCTGTGGCGCTGCCCGCACGCAGCACGGCCCCGCGCTGGGAGGGGCGCAGTGCCGTCGTTTCCTTCCCTCTACAGCGAGCAACGTCTTAAGGGCCTGGGCTGGCGGGTCCTCGTGCAGCCAGGGCCTGACCAGAGGCCCCAGGTGACAGGCCAGTCTCACTACTGCCCATTCCTCGTGGTGGCCTGCTGGGCTCTGTTGGCTTCCAGAGCTTGGCGATCACCCGGCTCTGTGTCAAGGGCCCGGAGCGGTGGGGCCAGGGTGCCCAGGCTCGGTTCCAGGAGGAGTTCTGGGAAAGCAGGCACTTGTGGGGGCCGGATGTTGCTGGGTAGGGCACGTCCCTGGCTGCCGAGGATTCTGCTTCATACACAGACAGAGCAGTATTTGGAGGGGGAGTGTATCCAAAATATATGAATATACACAGCGGGGCTTAAGGTACTGGATGATATTGTATAAATTGCTAAAATGGTTCTCGGCACAATTGGTAGCTTAAAAAAATACTTTCCTATGGTTTAAGGGCTTTTTCCCCATCGCTGTCCTTCGATGTGGAAATCTTGACGGATACCAAGTCCATCTGAAGTTACGTTTTGTTTTGTTTCTTTCTTCCAAGCGGGTATGTACCATGTGAGCCTTAGGCAACGTGTCTGTTCTCCAGGCCAGGAAGGAACGGACTTCCCTTCGTGGACATCACAGCCCCCAGGGCAAATAAATGCAAGGAAAATGAACACCTCTTGCTACCCTCCAGCAGCCAGAGCCCTGGCTTCTGGGAGTCAAGTGCTTTATCATTTTGTCTGCTCTTCAGACGGGGATTCCGTCCGGCCAACAAAACGGAGGACAAGTCCACATTTAGAGGCACAGGAGATGCAGGTGGAGCCAGCAGGTGGGGCTTGGCCATCGGTGGTTGGGTTCGGAAAGACAGGAGGTTGACTGGGACTGTCTTAAATAAATAAATCTTTTTTCTTAACAATGTAAAAAATAAACGGTATTTCCCTTTGGCAGTAAGTAGCTGATTGGACGTTTTGCCTGAAAGCTGTTTTTGTTTTTTGTTTGTAGGAGACGGCGGCTTCGTTTTGCATGGTACATCACCGACAATGCATATTATTTCTACTGCTTTAGTGAACCTTTTGCATATTTGTTGGCGGCAGGTCTGTTGCCTTCACTTGTGGCCCAGGTAGGCGCCCAGGCTGATGCAAGCGCCCACCAAGGCCAGGCTGAGTAGAGCCTTCAGAGACAGCCAGGAGAAATCAAAGAGAGGTCGCATGCTGGGCCCGTACAGCTCCACGAAGGCATCCTGCAGTGTGGGAGAGGAGGGAGAAAGGGAGATGGTTAGAGAGAGCGAGAGCACACACAAGCACGCAGGCTAGCACTAGCCACACTCCCAACAGCAGAGAAGGGAGCATCGTACTTAGGCACCTGCAGAAGGGTGAGGATGGGGGAAAATGCTCTTTTGGGCCAGTGGTTTCAGACCCACTTTTTAATACTTCTGTTCAGGAAATATGTACTCAGTACCACTAACGAGCCAGGCCCTGGGGGAGATGCTGCAGTATAGGAGTAGACTAAGCATTTCTGTTTCACCAAGCTTTTATCTAGTCCAGTGGGACAGACAGTAAATAAAATACATGTGTCTTCCAGTGTATCAGAATGGGAAGTGCTAAGGAGGAAAATCAAACAACAAAGGCTGTCAGAAAATATTGGCAGCTTTGCAATTCTAGCCAGTGTGGCCAGGCATAAAAATCATTAAAGAAACAGTGACAACGATTGCATGGTGATGAAAAGCTGCAATGCATGATTTTATTTATTCTTCACACCAATCACCAGAAGCTATTTTATTTGTTCCCATTCTAGACAAGGAAAGAAAATGAGCCCACTGGATTTTTATTTTTAAGATTTTATTTATTTATGCATACAAGAGTCCTGTGGGGCACAGGCCAGAGGTGGGGGGTGAGAGGATTCACCAGAGACAGAGTGGGGAGCAGAACAGGCAGATGGACTGAAACACACTGCTGAGGGGAGCAGCCGGCAAGGCAGAAGAGGTCTGCTGCGCCATGTGGGTCCCCTCCCTGGCCGGGGATTGAACTTGCACAGCAGTGGCTGTGGATGCTTCATATGCAATGCTTAACCCCTTGTGCCACCAGGGAGGTGTCATGGCAGTCAGGATTTGAGCCCAGATTCAAAGCAGTGCCGTTTACACTGCTGATGTGCTCCTGTGGCTTCCAGCAGCCATGTGGCCATGCGTGGTACCTGGATGCTGATGTGGTAGGCAGAGTGGGAAGGAGGTTGTGACAGTGTTCTCAGTGTCTGTGTCACGTCAATGCCGGACCACACGTGATGGTGGCCCCTGCATGTAGCTTAGGGCTACACGGGCTTTGCCATCTGTGTACCCATCTGATTTTGTCTGTGATGCTCACACAATGACAAAATTGCCTAACAATGTATTTCTCATCACACATCTTCACTGTAATTGATGCCAGCTGTATGCTGTACTTTATTTAACCAATTCTTTATTTAGGTTATTTTTAACTTTTGCTACTCTACACAGTATGATGTATCTTTAAACACAAATTCTTGTCTGGTTGTTTCATTGGTTTTTGGAAACAAAGTCTTAAAAGTCAGCTTGTTTGACTGGTCACCAAAACTGCTTGCCAGGATCACATAGGGCTGGTGCCTGGCCCTTAGGTGCTGAGCTACTTTCACTCTCTCATAGGTTGGCTTTTTTGGTTCTTTTTTTTTTTTTAGATTTTTTTTTAAAAAATATGCATACAATAGCTGGAGTACAGGCCAGAGGTATGGGGGGGGTGCGGGGTGAGAAGATCCACCAGAGACAGAGCAGGAAGCAGAACAGGCACATCGACAGAAACATACTGCTGAGGGGAACAGCAGGGAGACACGAGAGATCTGCTGCGCCACGTGGGTCCCCTCCCTGGCCGGGGATCAAACTCACGCTGCAGTGGCTGTGGAAGCCCCACAATGCATCACTCAACCCCTTGAACCACCAGGAAGTCTCTCTCATAGGCTGTCCTGTGACCAGCAGCAGTTTTTACAAAAGGGCATTGCATCTCACTGAGGGAGATCTTGCCCTGGGGCATTCGGCAATGTCTGGAAACATTTTGTGTAATCATAATTTGGGGTGGGGTCCGCTGTAACTGCACCCCCTACAAACAGTTCTCCAGCCCAGGTGCCTACAGTGCTGAGAAATCCCAAGAACAAACTGTGATCAGGGGCCACAGAAGTCCCAGCGCAACACCTGATGTGTCAGCCCCTCAGGTCACATGAGCACATTAGTCTCCAGCCTGGACAAGTCCTACTCCAGTGGCTGCGTGCCTTTGAGGCACTGGATCGACTTCCACCAGGAGAGGGCGCAAGGGTTTTCTTTTCTATTGTTAAAATTTCTCAATTTGAGCCTCAGAAAAGCGAGGCAACAGACGCACATGAAATTGTGCGGGTCCAGGCACATGTTCTGCCTGTATGCAATCAGGGACAAACGAGGCAGGAAGGGGTCAGAACACGTTTATGAGCAGGAGAAACTTGCGTCTTGCAGGGTGCACCTCAGGATCCCCCACTCAGCTGCACACACAGACGCCCCTCCACACTGTTCTCCTGAGAGAAGGGCAGGCTGGGACGGACCCACCCCCAACAGCGCAGTCCACGGGCTCCCCAATTCCTTGCACTGCCAATGCAAATCCCATCAAGCACTGCGTGATTCGGCTTGACATGGAGCGGGTCCGAGTTGGGGGCGGGCGTTCCTTGTGTCCTGGCATGGTTCTGTGTCGCGGGCCATGGGAAGGCTAAGCCCCAGGCCGGCTGACCTTTCTGCACTCGGAGCTGTTCTGGGAGGTGGAGGAAGAAAATCTGGGTGGGCATTTTCTCTGTTTGCCTGGCATAGTTTCCAGGGCCAGAAGAAGCACTTCTCCATTTATCCCTTCATCTCTGGGGCTGGAGTAACCCCCTCTTTGGGCCCCCATCACCTCTGTGCTTATGATGGACCTAGAGGGCTATTTCTGATGAAAAACACCAATTCTGGAGTGGGATGACTTAAAATAGCATCTCTTAGCCCAAAGAATGCACACAGAGGAACAGACACAGCCCCAGGGGCTGGCAAGGGCTCGGGGCTCGGGGGAGAAGGTCCGGATGAAATCCTAGCTTTGCCGTTTTGTTGCTTAAGACCTTGAACAAACGACCCAACCTTGAGTGTCATTAATTTCACCATAGAGTTGGTTGCTCAAAGCCATTTGTAAATGTGGGCCCCGGGGAGATGAGCCTCTTGAAAACCCGCCACCTTATCCCACACCTGCCCTTCCCGCCTCAGGTCTATGGAGCCTGCCATAGAGAAGCCACTTACCAGCCCCTCTAAAGAGTCAGCTTTTGCACCCTTATGTTTATAGCAGCACTCTTTACAATAGGTAAGACCAGGAAACAACCTAAATGCCCAAAAACAGATGAGTGGATCGGGAAGCTGTGGTATTTATACATGATGGAATACTACTCAGCAGTCAAAAATGAAAAACTAGATGCATTCATAGGAACATGGATGGAACTGGAAGGGATTATGCTCAGCGAAGTAAGTCAGAAGGCAAAAGAAAAATACCAGAGGGTTCCTCCCCTAGGTGGAATATAAGGGAACCAAATAAGGATCAAGGAAAGGAATAAGAACAACAACAATAATAATAATAACAATAAAAACCAAAAATGAAAAGACAAGGACAAATTGGGGAAAGTTGGTGGGGAGGGGAAGGAGGAGGGTTGAGGGCAGACAGGAGCACAGGAGACTGAGGTGATGGTGCACTGGTGATATGGTGATGGGGAATACATGGGGATTACAACTGATGTCAAACATATAAATTAAAGGGGAAAAATAGAATTAAAAAATAAAGAAGCAAAAAAATAAGTCAGTTTTTGGTGTTGAAGATGGTGGATTTCTATAGAAATTAAGAGGTAAGAGGAACCCACGGTATGTTCTGGTTGAAGACAGGAGGTGACAACGAAATGCCCACTGGCTCTTCCTGAGTTACCAAGCCAGATTGTGGGGCTGAGTGTGGTGACCCCCAAGCTTTGCCCCATCAGCATCCAAGTGCAGAGCAGACCCTGTGATTTCAGGGCCGAGAGCCCTAAAAGCTCCTTCCATAGTCTTGCTTTTCAAACATCCTGATTAGGGTGATTTCCGAAGTCTGTTTGAACAGGCTGTCATTATTTGTTTAAGTTTGAAAGCTGTTTTAAATAAACACATGCTCATTTTATGTATTAAAAGCAACAAAGAGGGAAAGAAAACCTGGTCGGCTCCTGTGATCGGGACAGAATCCCAGCCTCGAGGCGGCGGCAGCCGAGCCTCCCTCATGCCAGGACGGAGGCTCTGCCGGCTCAGGGTGGGCACGGCAGGGTGGGGGCGGGGGTGGCACCACGTCTCTTCTTGGGCTGGCTCTTCTCATCGGAGGGGGGCAGCCAGCACCAGCTCTGGGCGCTCGCTCCTTCACAGAGAGTTTTCCCACAAACTTCAAACCCACAGACTGAGACTGAGTTCTGACCAGAGCTGGTCCAGCAGGGCCGCATGGCCCAACCCCCAACAACCCCACGCTCTTGCTGTAGGGTTGAAGATAAGCCAGGGAGATGTGCAAGCGGCTAGCTCACACAGGAGGCCCAAGCAGCAGGGCGCGAACTATCCTCCTTCTTGTATTGGGACCAGTTGTGACCTCTGTCTCTTTCCTTCCCCTCACCCTCTTTCTCTCTCTCCTTTCTCTCCTCTCTCCTTTTTATCTCTCCTCTCTCCCCTCTCTCACTGCTCTCTCTCCTCTCTCATTTCTCTCTCCTCTCTTCTCTCTTCTTTCCTCTTCTCTCACCTCTCTCCTCTCTCCTCTCCCTCCCGTCTATCTCTCTCTCCTCTCTCCTTTCTCTCTCCTCTCTCTCTCCTTTCTCTTTCACTCTCTCTCCTCTCTCATGCACACACACACACACACACAGACACATTCACCCTCCTCTGAGGCAGTCCACCCTCTAAAATTTTCCCTTCCCCTTCCAAACCCTTCAAGAGGCTTTATTCAAATTTAATTCTAAATAAAACGCGGTTAAAAATCAAGCGAGTTGGCTTGGCAAAAAATGGGAAGATACTGAGTTCTGCTGGAAAGAATGGGGGAGACTTGCAAGTGGAAGCCCCAGGCTCCCTCCTTTGCATGACCGATGAACACTCAGGGAGACAGTCCACGCGACACTGTCTGTGGCATCACTATCAGAGGCTTCCATTGTTAGCCATTCCGGCTAGTTATCTTGGAAAAGGAGGAAAGTGGCAAGGTTGTTTAGAATACCTGGAGCCTGAAAACAACTTCAATATCTGAAATTCTGGTGAAAAAACCCATGACACATCATATGATGGGATACTGTCTAATTGTGAAACATTGTGTTCTGCATCTACCGGTGATGTTGCTGACATAGAACTGAGTGGAAAGGTAATAGCTAAGCCAGCGTCTGCAAATCAGGCCCCTGGTTCTCAGCAATTCTTCTTACGCACTGGGGAAATTTCGTAAGGCTTGGCTGGCTCTAAACAAATTAGAAACTCAGCTACCCTGCACAACCTCTGAGCTGACCATGTGTGCAGGCATTATATAATCAAGGGAAAGCCAAAGGCAGAAGGCCCTCCTGCCCGCAAAGAGCTTCCACTCCAGAGAGGCAAAAGGCCTTCACGCATATTTGAACTAACTAAACCAACATGCAATTTCATCTCCTGACGGATGCCGCAGCAGGAAGAAGGAAGCAGAAAATCAGCCGTGGCCTACAGGAAATCCAACACCACTTAACAAGCCCCTTGGCTATTTGCTCGGTCTTGTGGCTTTACCTTCCCATCTCCCCAGGAATCGCCCCCCTCGTGACAACCTGAGAGTTAAGGAAGGGAAAGAGAGGGAGGGGGAAGCACAGGAACTCAAGACTTTGAGCTGCAGTGGTCTCACAGACAAGTTCAGATTTCCTGCTCTGGTCCGCCAGGCCTAGTCAAGACGGAGTTCTTTATACTGGCAAGGGCCTGCATCCCAGCAGGCGAAGCAAAGTGCTCACAGTGCAAGACGGTGCCCGGTGCAGAGGCATTAGCGAGCAGGGTGCAACAGGGTGCAGAGGCTGGTCCCAAGCTCGCCAGGTTAGGACACTTATCTTTCTCTTCTCTTTCCTGAGCTCCCTGCCCTACCACACCCCCTCCCATCCTGACCCTCTACAGCTGCCTCACTGGCCTTCCAAGTCCCTCAGTCATGTAAGCAGCAAGCTCTGCTCCACGACCAAGGTCTTTTTTTTTTAAAAGATTTATTTTTTATGCACACAAGAACTAGGGTGCAGGCCAGAGACGAGGGAGGTGAGAGGATTCACCAGACAGAGTGGAGAGCAGAACAGGCAGATGGACTGAAATACACTGCTGAGGGGAGCAGCGGGCAAGGCAGGAGAGGTCTGCTGCAGCATGTGGGTCCCCTCTCTGGCTGGGGATCGATCTCACACTGCTGTGCCGCAGATGCTTCACAGTGCAGCGCTCCACCCGCTGCACCACCAGGGAGACCCACTTCCAGGGTCTTTAAACATGCTTTTCAGGTGTGTCCTCATCATGGTTAGGCCCCCCTTTCTTCTCAGAATATTGGGGCTGTCGGGTGACACTGACCCAGTGTCTTGCCCTGGTGCCCTGGCTGACTTATATGTCTATCTGTGCTTCCTCCTCCTTTCTACCCGGGACCACGGTTCCACATCTCCCTTTGCTTCTAGAACATTCTTCCAGTTTTCCAATGCTCTCAACTCTGATTTCAACCTCACCCTTTTGTCTTTTCCCTAGTAGGCAAGTGTTCATATTTCCTCAAAAAGTCCATGTGAGGCAGTGTTCCACCGATGCTTTCCCTCTCCTTCAACAAGTCGCTAACCCACCCTCATCAACTGCCTTCCCGCCCACGTTTTAATCCACCCACTCTGGCCACTTCCTCCTTTGTGACTCTGAAACCACCCCCAGAGACCACCGCTACCCTCCACACGGCTGCCTCTTTGGGATGCTTTCCACGTCAGTCCGCTGGTTGTGTCTCTGCACTCGGAGACCCTGGAAGGCGCAAGCCTCCTGGGGAACCTCTCTGGCTCCTTGAACACCCCTCTTCTTCCTGCCCACATAGAAATTCTGCAGGCTGTCGCCTGGCGCCTCTCTCCTCTCTTGAGCCAATCTCCTTCAGGGTCCTAACGGCCTATGCTGCTGTCTCTGAACTCTCAGATCCAGCCCCTCCTGCTCCTCCGATGTCAGAATCCTACCCGATCACTCTCTACCAAGTCCCACTGGGTGTTCCAAAGCAGCCTGCCCAGACTGGAGTCCCCCGGCCCCCTCCAGCCGACCTGCCTCTCCTCCTGCCTCCGCCCTCTCTGTGCGGCCCAGTGAACCCACACCCAGAGGGTCTCGTCTCCGTCACTCCCCCTTAGTGCTAAATCCCATCAGTACAGGCTTGGCGCTCCCCACCCCCAGCAGACCCGAAGGCAAACTCTGAGCGTAAGCAGTTTATTTGGGAGGTGACCCCAGGGAACACGAGTGGGAGAGGAGGAAGCAGCTGGAGAGACCGGAGAGACCGTCTGGAGCAGGTAACTGCTGCGGGCCGCTGGAGTTAGGCCTGTGGGGGACCAGGGGTCAGTTCCTTCCCTTCACCCCCTGAGGGAAGCTCCTGTGTGTCCATACCCCACATGCACAGGCAAGGTGGGTGCTGGGGGCTAGAGGAGCCCCAAGGAGAGACGAGAAACCACAGTGGGAGGTCAAACTGATATGCCCCAAAGGGCAAGGGGAGCTCAGAGGCAGCACCACCTGCACCCCTGAAACCTTTCTCTGCCCTCTACCTTGCTGCTCAGGGCCACTGCCAGGACCTCCCGCCTGAGCTCTGTGTCCGGTCTCGCTCCCTGCTTTTTATTATTATTATTTATTTTATTTATTTTTAAAGATTTATTTATTTGTGCATACAAGAGCTGGGGTACAGGTCAGAGGCACGGGGGCAAGAGGAGTCACCAGAGACAGAGCAGGGAGCAGAACAGGCAGATGGACTGAAACACACTGCTGAGGGGAGCAGCGGGAAGCAGGAGAGGTCTGCTGCGCCATGTGGGTCCCCTCCCTGGCAGGGGATCGACCTCGTGCTGCAGTGGCAGAGGACGCTCCACAGTGTGGCGCTCAACCCCTTGCGCCATCAGGGAGGACCCTTGCGCCCTGCTTTTAAAGGTCCCCCTCACACCGCAGCCCGGGCAATCTATCCACCACCAAACCTGTCACTCCCACACCCATGTCCGTAACGGGACATCCCAGGTCCCCAGTGTCTGGCCCCAGCTGAGCTCTACTGCTCAGCCGCCATCACTCATCAGGCAACTTGACTCCAGGCAGGGGCTCAATGCCATCGTTTTCTGCACGCAACTTCTCAACCCTTTGGGTGGTGCTAAACAGCCCTTGAGCCCTGGGGGTTGAGCATATCTGGAAGACCCCCTGCTTGCACGGCTGTTCACCCTTCCACAATGAGCACTGGAGGTGCGGGGACCAGGTCTGATTCACCGCTGGCTGCTGGGGCTGGAGTCTGTCACATACGGGGCACGCAGCAAAAGCCTGTGGCAGTGAAACGGACTGATTGCTTGTAGTACACACCAGGTTTTTCCAAACATGATAGGTGATATTTTTGAAAAGAGGGTGTGCAAAGGACAACTAAATAAGGAGCGTAAACAAAATTCAGTGCTGTTTCTTTGCAGCAGCTTCTCCCAACCTCTTGGGAGGGGCCGATGCTCATCCGGCTCGTAACAGCCGGCGCCTGTGCCACACTGGTTGATAAACTCGGAATATTCGGAATAGTCCCCCACCCATGGGTCCTGTGGGCCTGGGGGAGGACTAACCGGTGCTCCTCTGTTGGGGGAGTCCTGCTGTGTTCTGAAGACCCGCGCTGCCTGCAGGTAACCCGGCTCGGCCCAGTGGCCAGGACGAGGAGGGGAAGGGAGGGCCAGGGCTGTTTCTGGACATCCGGGGAACACAAAGGCCATAATGGCAACAGGTCCCGGGCTCGACTAAGGAGTGTGAGGCTCATTCTCCAAACTGTCTAGGAGCGCCCCAAAGCCACAGAGCCTACCAACTGGAGGGGAGGCTGGGAGACAGAGAGAGAAGGAAGCGAAGGAGGGAGGCACGGAGGGAGACGCAGACACCAAGAGATGGAAGCCAAGAGCGCGGCCCCCAGTCACCAACGTGGTTGAGATCAAAAGGGGAACCAGCAGCCGGTGGTGGAGCGCGGTGGCCAGCAGCGCACACGCGAGGAAGTGAGGACTTTTTCTACCCGAATAAAGCAGCTGGTGAGGAAGTGACTCCATTTCCCTCCTTATCATCGGCGAGGCAGGATTTCCTCTGCAGCCACTTTGTGCTGAATGAGTCTCGAGGGTTCCGCCTGCAACTCTGGCAGCTTAGGCCCTGGCAAAGCTCTGCACCCCCGTGACCCTTCCCCCCAACCCCGCTCCCTCACTTGGAAGTATTGATTCCAGGTTTGGGGGAGAATGAACTGGAACAACACCCCGCAAGCAGCTGCCTGACCAGCGGGCTATGGAGGGCCCCCTGCACAGAGCACCCAGCCCCGCTGTGCTGCTCCCCAAAGCCATCTCCATGAACGGGCTTTGATCTTGAGGGGACTGTGGGCCCAGGCGGAGGGGTTCTCGCTGAATCACCGGCCAAGGACATAAAATGAAACTTAATCGAGGGGTCATCTGGATGAAACCAGAAACCTGCCAGAGAAATGGCAGGAGATGAAAAACCCAAAGAAAATAAAAACACAACTTGCCCGCCTACTGCAGCCGATCCAGGGAAGTCTGGGTGTATTTTGGTATGCAAATGCGGCCGAGGATGCAAATCAGACAGGGAACCCCAGGAGCTAGGTAGGGAGGGTGAAAAATGAGAAGCCCAAATGGTGCCTTCTGTTCCACAGCAGGGCACAGTTTGGAAATAATCTGCAAAGAAGCCTGAAGCTTCTGGAACTCTGTAGCCCCTGAGCCAGACCTAAGGGCCCGCCAGGTCCACCTGCTGGAGGAGATGTCAGCCAGAGCCAGTCATTCCCAGACAGGCCAGGGCCTCAGAGCTTCGAAGCGACACTGGGCCTGGCTAGGCGCACTGCTTCACCAGCTCTGCAGACACTGCAGGCGGAGGGTCCGGAGCCACCAGCAGGAGGCGAACACAGCCAGGGCCCCAATGCCATAGGCGCAAAGGGGCACAGCAACGCATGCACAGCAAGAGAAACACTCATGGCTATGTTCGCTTCAGCAGGTCCATGTAATTCACTGAAACGAGCCAGGCCGTATCTATACTAGATCTCGAAATCTCCAACCCTTTCAGGAGCCACCCATTTTTATATCATTCAGCAATATGCTCATTCACGCACAGCACCTTCAAGGGGACGCACAGCTGGCCCGCCACATCCGTGCGTCCTGCATCCGCTGATTCGACCAACTTTGAATAAAACAGCACCCTAGGCAGAGCGCCTGCATCTGGACTGAACACACACAAACTTTTTCCTTGTCTTCGCTCCCTACATGGTGCAGCATAGTAGCTACCTTGGTGACATCTACCGAGCTTAGGTATTGTAAGTCACGTCTGGGCCGTGTAAACATAAGGGAGGATGTGCATAAGTTCCGTGTGAATGCAATGCCATTTTTGTAGGAGACTTGAGCAGCCTTGGATTTTGGTGTCCTCAGGCCAAGGACAGCAGAGGGGGGCAGGTGCGTTTAAAGCACTTTCTGTGTATGCACAGACACTGTTATCCCGCAGAGACAAGCAGCCCAGAGTCACGCCCACTGGGCCTCAGAGGGAGCTTTCCCAGAGTCCCACAGGCCCAAGGCTCAGCGAGCTGCCTAGCAGTGTCCAGCTACCCCAGTCTCTTCATTTTTCTTTCTTCACTGTCCTCATTCTACTATTTTTATTTTTGGTCAGGAGCCTCTTGAGTATCCTGCCCTTGACCCTTTCTTGCTTGGGGCTTATGTTATTATGTTCATTGATTGGGGGGAAATAGCACTTTATGGTACTGTGTTGTGAACCCAAGTAGGTCTAGCAAAAAAAAAAAAAAAACACTCATGATTACAACTGAATAATAAAATAACAAATAGCCCAATTAAAAAACAGGCAGAGTAGATGAATAGCCATTTCACCTGAGATATACAAATAGCCAGTAAGCTCAAGAAAGGATGCTAAACATCATTAGTCATTAGGGAAATGCAAACCAAAACCACAGTGAGATGTCACTTCACACCCACAGGCGTGGCTAGATTTTAAAAGATGGACAATAACAAGAGTGAGTGAAGACGCAGAGAAAATGGAGACCTCATGCACTGCTGGTCAGAGTGGAACATGGTGCCAGTGCTGTGGAAACAGCAGTGGTCTCTAGAAAGTTTAATGGAGTTTCCACAGGGGCTGGCAATTCCATTCTCAGTTATATGCCCCAGGTGGCTAAAAACAAATGTTCAGACAAAAGCTTGCATGCAAGTTGGCATTATTCATAATAGCCAAAAAGTGGAAACAACCCAAATGTCTATGAACTCATGAGTAATTAGACAAGCGGTGGTATGTCCATTCAGCTAGGGAATACAACTCAGCCATCAAAAAGGAATGAACCTTAGATACAAATAGAACATTGTGTGTGTGCAGTGAATGAAGCCTAACACAAAAACCCACCTGATGTCTGATTACACTTATGTGAAATGCCCAATATGGAAACATCCATGGAAAAAGAAGTGGATTAG
This sequence comes from Galemys pyrenaicus, assembly GCA_019455555.1. NCBI lineage: Eukaryota > Metazoa > Chordata > Mammalia > Eulipotyphla > Talpidae > Galemys > Galemys pyrenaicus. The sequence goes on along the minus strand of JAGFMF010011492.1, from coordinate 217,868 downwards.
TAGTTATCAGGGGCTGGAGAGAAGGAGAATGGAGAACAATGGCTAATAGGCACTGGATTATTGGAGGAACCATGAAAAAGCTCTGGAATAAAGTAATGGTGACAACTGCATGACCTTTAAAAATAGAAAATCCAATGAGTCAATCAGTTTAACTTGAATTTTTATGCTAAGTAAATTGTATTTCCATAAACACATAACTACCTTTATTGTTATACATAAAGAAAGGGACCCAACTCTTCTTCTACCACATGGCCTTAGACAGAAAGACCCACTTGCTCTGTAACCCTGGCTGGCAGTGGTGTGAGAATGGGGGTTCATTTGGTCCAAAATTTTGCTCAACTACCATCCTCCTTTTAGTGATTAAAAGATAAAATCCAAGATGGCAAGGAGGGTGAAAACTGTTCTGGATTAGAAGTCAGATGGTTGAGAGCCCATCTGTAGAGTAGCTCTCCAGCCTTTTGTTTCATCTGAAAACTTCACAGGTAGCTGGTCTCCGAAGAGTCTCTGCCCCATGGTCCTGGGTTCCCATAATGTCTCAGGCATCCCAGAGGACGTGACTTGGGGTATCCTGAGGTGCCTCAGAAACAGTGTGATGGTGGCGTCTGTGAACACTGGTACAGGCCCTCTCTGAGCAGACCAGCTCTGCTGGGGGCAGGCCTCCCCAAGCCTTCTGCCCCCAAAGCCCAGGGTGAGCTTCCACCTCCTGCAGTGAACCTCAGCCTCCGAGTCTTCTAGAATCTCCTCATTCAGTGTGGACACCGAGCTCCAAAGTGCTGCCCACAGGTTTGTTTTTAGCATCACCATTCAGGTGTTTGTCCCTCCAAGCCCTCTGCCTCTGACACCAATTTGAATTAGAGGTGGCACCATCAACGGGCCTCACAGAGGTGATGGGTGCGGGGAGCTTATGGAGCTCTGCTCCTACACAGTGTCCAAAAGGAGTCTCCCCTGCCAGACAGGATTACAGAGCAAGTGGGTCCTTCTGTCCAAGGTCATGTGGTAGAAGAAGAGTTGAGTTCCTTTCCTCATGTATTATAATAAAGGTAGTTACGAGTTTACGGTCGGGGTACCTTGGTCAGACTGGAATATATCCACCAACTGTTCTGGAATTAGTGCTGGAACGAGGGTCTGACTGGCCCCTTGGGTGCCGGAATGAGGGTCTGACTGGCCCCTGGGGTGCCGGAATGAGGGGCTGACTGGCTCCTGGGGTGCCGGAATGAGGGTCTGACTGGCCCCTGGGGTGCCGGAATGTGGGTCTGACTGGCCCCTTGGGTGCCGGAATGAGGGTCTGACTGGCTCCTGGGGTGCCGGAATGA